>CM042405.1:10960924-11250924 GCA_023634145.1 Thymallus thymallus | reverse complement strand
GATCCTTCCCTCGCTTGCTTGCTTGAAAAAGTTATAAATACTGGTTGCGGTGTAGTGCAATGAATATTGTCTCTATATACGCCCGGACCAAGTCAAAATGGCTCCAATTTGCTGTATAGCTTGACTTACACAAGCAATCAATTTTATGTTAATTTATTTTGCCTGGAATTGAATTACCGCATAAGCTCACTGGTTGGCTGTATTTCCCTTGGGGGAGCCATTGAGCTGTGCAAAGGGGCTGGGTGGAAAAATCTTCCTTCCGGCGAGTGGCCAAATGACTTCCTATCCATGAGACACTGTTTACTGAAAAGAGCCACTATGGGCATCAATCAGCCTGTTGGCCCGGAACCATTAGTCCTCCCTCTCTTCTTCCTCTCTTCCTTCTCTCTTCTCTCTCTTCCTTCTCTCTTCTCTCTCTTTCTCTCTCTGTTCCCCATCCCTCTCGCTCGCTCTTCTCTCTCTTTCCCCCAGCTTTCTCTCTCCCTCTCTTACTCTCTCCCTCCCTCTCTTCTTTCACCACAGGAATTTGTGAATTAAGTGCATTTTTCTCCCTCTCTTTCCCTTTCTGTTCTCTGGGAGAGAGATCTACTCTGACAGCTGTCAGTTCACCTTAGGCCCTGTCCTGCTCTCACTAGCTCCTTCCCTCTTTCTTAGCTTCTTCCTCCTCTCACCACTCTTTATCTTACTCTCTCTCTCTCCCTCTTACTTCCCCCCTCTCCCTTTACTCTCCCCCTTACTCCCCCCTCCCTTTACTCTCCCCCTTACCCCCCCCCCCACCCAATCTAACCCTGTCCCCCTCTCTTTCCCTGCAGACCACAGTATGGACCTGATAGTGATGGATGTGGCTGTGAATGCTGTGGCTGGGGCTCTGAAGGCCTTTTTTGCTGACCTACCTGACCCTCTCATCCCCTACACCCTGCACCCAGAGCTGGTGGAGGCAGCCAGTGAGTACTATACTGTACTGTTAGCTACAGATGCTCTGGAAGGCTGACCTGGGATAAGATAGTATTGTGTCTCTTTCAAATGCTTTTAGCTACACTTGGTTAAGCTTGCCTAGTGCGATACTCCCAACAGTGGCAGTGCAAACCCTGCCCATCTGGCACTCTCAGGCAGGCTCAATTAAATGCTATTGAAAGAAAACACATCTCATATCAACCCATGTATGTTCTGTAGAGGCCAGTGCCCTAACTCACTAACTACTAGGTGTGGAGAGGGTTGACACCCAGTGCCTCAACCCTCACCAAGCAGCTAGGGAAGAGGAGTTCAACCAGTTCTCTCTCTCTCTCTCTCTCATTATTTTTCCTCTCTGCCTCTCGGCAGAAAGAGACACCTCTCTCTCTCCATCTCTCTATCTCCCCCTCTCTCTCTCTGCCTCTCTCCCTCTCAATCTCTCTCTCCCTCTCAATCTCTCTCTCCATCTCTCTCTCTCTCCCTCTTCCTCCCTCTCTCCATCTGTCTCTCCATCTCTCTCTCTATCTCTTGCTCTCTTCCTCCCTCTCTCCATCTGTCTCCCTCCATCTCTCTCTCCCTCCATCTCTCTCTCTCCCTCTCTCTCCCCAATAAACTACTAAATAGATGGTATTTTACCCCAGTCTGTCCTTGGTTCATTTCTGTGTCGTTTATTTTACTGTAGGGCTGACCTCATTTAGTTGACTGGTCCATTGTTTGGTCGATATGCTGTTGGTCGACCGAGATTTCTTCAGTCGAGCAGGAGCAAAAAAAATACACATTTATGGTGTATAAGACAGCTGTCTGATTGGCTCCTATCTGAGTGGACTGATCCATTGTGGAGGCCGTGGGGATGGTACAGTCCATCAGTCTAAGACATGTGGTACTGAAATTTTATATGGTTATATTACATAAGAACAATGGTGCAACACTAATAAAAATAATGTTATTTTACAATTTTGTTTACACTGTTCCAAATTGTCAGAAAAATTATATTTATAATAATAACCCTCCTTTTTCTTGATCTCATTATTGTTATTATTACTATTATTATTATGATCATCATTATCATTAGTAGGCTTTGTATAGCAGCCTTTTATAATCACCATTGAGTTGTAGGCCTAAGAGCGCATTCTGTTTAGTCTTAATACTGCAACTTACTTAGGCCTATATTTCAATACGGAAGGTATTAAGACCCCTTTACTTTTTCTACAAAGTAGCTTTATTCTTAAATTGATTAAATTGTTTTTTTCCCTCATCAATCTACACACAATACCCCATAATGACAAAGCAAAAACAGTATTCAGACCCTTTACTCAGTACTTTGTTGAAGCACCTTTGGCAGCGATTACAGCCTCAAGTCTTCTTGGGTATGACGCTTCAAGCTTGGCACACCTGTATTTGGAGTGTTTCTCCCATTCTTCTCTGCAGATCCTCTCAAGCTCTCTCAGGTTGATGGGGAGTGTTGCTGCACAGCTATTTTCAGGTCTCTCCAGATTTGTTAGATTCAAGTCCGGGCTCTGGCTGGGCCACTCGAGGACATTTAGAGAAGCCACTCCTGTGTGGTCTTGGCTGTGTGCTTAGGGTCATTGTCCTGTTGGAAGGCGAACCTTCGCCCCAGTCTGAGGTCCTGAGTGCTCTGGAGCAGGCATTCAGGCCAAAGAGCTAATTATTGGCTTCATCAGACCACAGAATCTTGTTTCTCATGGTCTGAGAGTCTGTAGGTGCCTTTTGGCAAACTACCAAGAGAGCTGTCATGTACCTTTTACTGAGGAGTGGCTTCCGTCTGGCTACTCTACCATAAAGGCCTGATTGGTGGAGTGCTGCAGAGATGGTTGTCCTTCTAGAAGGTTCTCCCATCTCCACAGAGGAACTCTAGAGCTCTGTCAGAATGACCATCAGGTTCTTGGTCACCTCCCTGACCAAGGCCCTTCTCCCCCGATTGCTTAGTTTGGCCGGGCGGCGAGCTCTAGGAAGAGTCTTGGTGGTTCCAAACTTCTTCCATTTAAGAATGATGGAGGCCACTGTGTTCTTGGGGACCTTCAATGTTGCAGAAATGTTTTGATACCATTCCCCAGATCTGTGCCTCTAAACAATCCTGTCTCGGAGCTCTACAATTCCTACATACATACATACATACATACATACATACATACATACATACATACATACATACATACATACATACATACATACATACATACATACATACATACATACATACATACATACATACATACATACATACATACATACATACATACATACATACTGTGGGACATTATATAGACAGGTATGTGCCTTTCCATATCTTGTCCAATCAATTGAATTGGACTCCAATCAAGTTGTAGAAACATCTCAAGGATGATTAATGGAAACAGGATGCACCAGAGTGTCATGTTGGTATAATGAGAACAGAGTGAGGAGTACCTTGAATAAATACACGGGACGAGACCCGTAATAAATACACGGGACGAGACCCGTAATAAATACACGGGACGAGACCCGAAAACACAAGTGCACAATGATACAACACGGGACGAGACCCGTAATCACACATGCACAATACGTGCAGCACAAAACCCAAAACAACAAAGCACAGGTACTCACACGACCAACGGACATTGGAACAACGGACATGGGAACAATAATCGACCACCCAATGGTGAAACAAAGGGCACAATTATACAAATACTAATCAGACTAATCACTTATAACAATATAATCAGGGTGAATGGGAACCAAGTGTGCGTGATGAGACAGTTCAGTGGCAAATAGAAAACCGGTGACATAGACCTCCGGAGCTGGTGCACGGATGGAGCAGCAGTACCGGAAGGATCCGTGACACTGAGCTCAATTTCGAATCTCATAGCAAAGGGTCTGAATACTTATGTAAATAAGGTATCTGTTTTTTATTTTTAATACATTTGAAACAATTTCTCAAAACCTGTTTTCGCTTTGTCATAATGGGACATTGTGTGTAGATTGCTGAGGATTTATTTTTATTTAATCCATTTTAGAATAAGGCTGTAACGTAATTTTTTTTTGAAAGAGTCAAGGGGTTTGAATACTTTCCGAAAGGCACTGTATTAATCAATCATTCATTCGTTCATGTCATCACACAGCATACGAGTCATTCATGATTTGAAATGCAATCAAGTATTTTAGTTTTAAAATGAAATAAAGTGAGCCTTGAATAATTAGCTTAAACTATAAATAAACCGTTCCATTTTGAAAATTGCATTCACAAACAAATGCGACTGTTTTTTTTAAACAACTAGTTAATTGTATTTCACACCCTTTAGCTCCTGAGCAACCAGTAAACATTCCCCCGTTCCGAGTTTATTTTTTATTTCACCTTTATTTAACCAGGTAGAACTTTTACAACTGAGACCTGGCCAAGACAAAGCAAAGCAGTGCGACAAAAACAACAACACAGAGTTACACATGGGATAAACAAACGTACAGTCAATAACACAATAGAAAATCTATGTACAGTGTGTGCAAATGTAGTAAGATTAGGAAGGTAGGGCAATAAATAGGCCATAGTGGTGAGATAATTACAAATGAGCATTAACACTGGACTGATAATAATAAATATGGGGATGAGGTAGTAGGGTTGACTATTTACAGATGGGCTATGTACAGGTGCAGTGATCGGTAAGCTGCTCTGACAGCTGATGCTTAAAGTTATTGAGGGAGATGGTAGTCTCCAGCTTCAATAATTTTTGCAATTCGTTCCAGTCATTAGCAGCAGAGAACTGGAAGGAATGGCGGCCAAAGGAGGTGTTGGCTTTGGGGGTGACCAATGAAATATACCTGCTGGAGCGCATGCTACGGGTGGGTGTTGCTATGGTGACCAGCGAGCTGAGATAAGGCAGGGATTTACCTAGCAAAGACTTATAGATGACCTGGAGCCAGTGGGTTTGGCGACGAATATGTAGTGAGGGCCAGCCAACGAGAGCGTACAGGTCGCAGTGGTGGGTAGTATATGGGGCTTTGGTAACAAAACGGATGGCACTGTGATAGACTACATCCAATTTGCTGAGTTGAGTGTTGGAGGCTATTTTGTAAATGACATCGCCGAAGTCAAGGATCGGTAGGATAGTCAGTCTTACAAGGGCATGTTTGGCAGCATGAGTGAAGGAGGCTTTGTTGTGAAATAGGAAGCTGATTCTAGATTTAATTTTGTATTGGAGATGCTTAATGTGAGTCTGGAAGGAGAGTTTACAGTCTAACCAGACGCCTAGGTATTTGTAGGTGTCCACGTATTCTAAGTCAGACCCGTCGAGGGGTCTGAATTTTTGTCACATCCTCTGCATCCATTTTCTGTCACATGTGTTATGGCGTTCAGAGTTTGTTATAACCAATTTATTGATGTGATTATGATATGCTATAGGTCATGCCCTATTGGTCACGTGCATGCGATGCATACATGTGTAACTTAAAGAGAACAAGGGTTGAGGGAATAAGGAATGATGTTCTGTGGTGGTCGCTGAGACAACGGTTGCTAGTCACAGTCACTGAGCCTGGGCCGGCACAATCAAATAAATTGCTGGTCGGACTCTAGTCATTTGTGTGTCTTAATGTTTTAATCAAACTGTGCTTAAAGCATCAGACAAGCTCAGTGAATATAGTTGTTTTCATTCAAACATATAGGATGTGTCAACATATGGAAAAATACACATTTAAAATGTTTGACCAATCGATTGTTCGAAAGAACAGACGACTCTTGGTCGACTAAGATTTGTTTTAGTTGGGGACAGCCCTATTTTAAAGTCACATTTCAGGTGCAGTCTATTCTTTTTTTTTCATCTCGTGTGGCAAATATGAATGTTGGATGTGTAAGGAATGATGGTGGTATATTCCACAGTGTTTTATTAGCCTTTGGCTTGTCTGCTCTATGTTGACTTGTATTGTTACAGGCAGTGTTTCTCCAACCATTGTATATCTACCATATACAGTGCTTCGGAAAGTATTCAGACTTTTACCACATTTAGTTACTTTGCAGCCTTATTCTAAAAGCAATCTGAGCCCATAGGGCTCTGATCAAAAGTAGTGCACTATATAGGGAATATGGTGCCATTTGGGACGCAGCCTGTGTGTTTCCATATGATCTCCTAGCTGGAGGCATGTGATCCTGGGTCTGCAGTAATGTATTTCTGATCACTGTTGAAACCAACCCAGCCAGCGGCCTCCTCTCTGGCTCACTGCTGCAGATTAATGTCCCAGAAATAGGCCTCCTTCTACTCTCCCCTGGATGGAGGGAAGGAAGGAGAGAGAGATGGAGGGAGATAGAGAGATGAGAGAGAGATAGAGAGAGAGAGAGAGAGAGAGAGAGAGAGAGAGAGAGAGAGAGAGAGAGAGAGAGAGAGAGAGAGAGAGAGAGCTGGAGCGCGAGAGAGAGAGATGGAGAGTACTGGAGCTTGTCTCTCAGGTTGGAGCAGCTCTGTGCAAGCAGCGTCATGTGGAGGTGTTTGGACTAGGACCTCCAAGCCCCAGGTTGCGTCCCAAATAGCACCCTATTCCCTATGTAGTGTCAGAAGTAGTGCACTATAAAGGGAATAGGGTGCCATTTGGGATGCATCCTTAGTCTCAATCCGGGCCAGCCTTGGTGTTCTGGGACACATAGCACAAACACTCCTCTGATGACGTTCTAACTATTGATTAGCCTAGTAGTCTCAGCCAGGTGACCTCCACAACAGCACTTTGGTCAGAGTTTATTGGCAGGCTGTGATAAAGTGTATCTGATTGGTCTAATGTTAGATGATATGTTAAATGCCTTGAAAGAGTTGACGTGCTAATGCATGGGTTGTCCCTACGTCTCTTTAATTACTTGGCAATCTTAAGTGGAGTTAGGCCTACTCATCCAAGACAATCTTGCATAGAGTTAGGCCTACTCATCCAAGACAATCTTACGTGGAGTTAGGCCTACTCATCCAAGACAATCTTACGTGGAGTTAGGCCTACTCATCCAAGACAATCTTACGTGGAGTTAGGCCTACTCATCCAAGACAATCTTACGTGGAGTTAGGCCTACTCATCCAAGACAATAGTGCATATTGATGCTATTCTTAATAAAAGAAAGAGTGACAGGAAAATCACTAAGAGACATTGTGCCCCCAGATGATACCGACAGCCCAAATCTGGGGGACTGGCTCATGGACTATATAGTTTGGCATGTAGTACTGTCAACATAGTGGGCTGGTGTTGTATCTGATGAAGGTCTAGCTAGGGTTTGAATGTGTTTGTTGTGTTTGAATGGGTTTGGTTGTGCTTGTTGTGCAGGAGCCCTGTCGCCTTTTTGATACTCCTTAAATGTTTTCTTCTCTCAAGGGAAGGAATGAGTGAAAAGCTAACTCTGTTCTCCTCCTCCTTCTCCTCTGTTCTCCTCCTCCTCCTCTCTGTTCTCCTCTTCCTTTTCCTCTGTTCTCCTCCTCCTCCTCCTGTTCTCCTCCTTCTCCTCTGTTCTTCTCCTCCTTCTCATATCTGTTCTCCTCCTTCTCCTCTGTTCTTCTCCTCCTCTCTGTTCTCCTCCTCCTCTCTGTTCTCCTCCTCCTCCTCTCTGTTCTCCTCCTCCTCTGTTCTCCTCCTCCACCTCTCTGTTCTCCCCCTCTTCTTTTCAGAAATTGTGGACCACATAGAAAGACTCCAAGTGCTGAAAGAAATAGTGAGGAAGTTCCCTGCTGTGAACTACGAGGTGTTTAAATACGTCATCACTCACCTGAACAGGTAAGAGACAACACTGTGACCCTGGATCAGAAACAGTCTCAGGCCTTCAGCTGACTGATGCTGGGTGCAATCTGAAGTATGTCTGAAATAAGCTGCAAAGTATACATGATGTTTGTTACGTGACAGTAGTCATAGAAACAAGCATGCCATACATTCCTGTATTTGGACCGGGTCATGTTCATTGGGAAGAAAACATTTTGAAACTAAGTGATACAGAGAGATGCTACATGAACATAAATCAGTTTTCCGTTGTGATATACACTGAGTATACAAACATTAAGAACACCTACTCTTTCCATGACCTACACTGATCAGGTGAATCCAGGTGAAAGCTATGATCCCTTATTGATGTCACTTGTTAAATTCACTTCAATCAGGGTAGATGAAGGGGAGGAGACAGGTTAAAGAAGGATTTTTAAGCCTTAAGACAATTGAGACATACAGTACTGTAGATTGTGTATGTGTACCATTCAGAGGGTGAATGGGCAAGACAAAATATTGAAGTGCCTTTGAACGGGGTATGGGGTATGGTAGTAGGTGCCAGGCGCACCGGTTTGTGTCGAAAAACACAATGCTGTTGGGTTTTTCACACTGAACAGTTTCCCGTGTGTATCAAGAATGGGCCACCACCCAAAGGACATCCAGTCAACTCAATATTAGGAAGGCACACTTAGTGTATAGCTACTCTTCACGCGACCCGGGTTCACTTCTCTGAACACACCTCTAATTCTGTACCTGTCTAAATAAAGTACAAAACAAGTATGGTTGTAATAAATCAATTAAAATGTGTTTTCCCCAGAGTGAGCCAGCAGAGTAAGACCACCCTGATGACGGCCGATAATCTATCCATCTGCTTCTGGCCCACGCTGATGCGTCCCGACTTTGAGAACAAGGACACCCTCTCCACCACCAAGCTCAACCAGTCTGTCATCGAGTCCTTCATCCACCAGAGCCACTACTTCTTCTACGCCGGAGACATCCAGGAGAGCTCCAGCACAGAGAGCACCCCACCACCCCACCATTGTCACAGCATGGTGGAGGCCCTGAGGCCCCTACAGCTGCCCCCTCCACTTCAGCCCCAGCAGATCCAGCACAGTATGTCCCTGCAGCCTGACCCACTCATATGACCCCAATAGAGCTCCAGACCCCACCACACACCCCCACCCCCAATCCCCAGGATTGGAGGACCCAGGTGGGGTAGGGAGTAGGCTGGGCTGGGTGTTGGGCTGCATGGTGGGGTGGCATAGGGTGATGTGGTGTCCTCCCTTCCCCCCTCCCTTTGGAGTCCCTCTGACTGCAAAACAAAACAACAACATTACTAAATTATCAACTTTGTTCTCTGCTCCCATTTCTGGGCGACTGACTGTATTCAGGGGTGACTGACTCATCAAGGCTATCCCCCAGGAACAAAAAACAACATCAAAACAAAAGCATTTTTCTTCTTTCAGTGTCGTACAGAACTGACTGTCCTCCCATAGCTCTCATAATGAACACAGTAATAAAGACGCTGTATGTCTCCAGGATGGGGACAAAAACATGCAATGGGGAAATTATTTGCTAAATTCTACAACACCTTGCAAAATATAAGGAAAATATATTTATACTAGTTGTGTTTTTTATTTGTTTAAAAAAAAAGACTGACTGTCTAAAACCCTTTATTCCTTAAAGTGAACATGATGTTACATGATGCACGATCTGTTATGATGCTTCTACCAGCATAGACATCCTTCTGCTTGTTTATTTTTGTATGATTTGGCGATGATGATGATGATGGATTCTTGTATTTTTACCAGTATGATTTACATTTTTATCTGAAGGGTTTTAGGGACAGAAAGACTGTGAAAGTTGTCAGGCTTTGTCTCTCTACCTGCTCCCAACGCCTCACACTGTTTGGGAAGGAGGGGACTCTACGTTAAAGACTGATGCTGTACTGCACCAGACCGGGACATAAGTCAGACAGACAGACAGACTGCCTGGCCTCCTATTGGAGCAGAAATCCTGTAATTCCTGAAGCTTATGAAGGGAGCATCCCACTACTAGAACCCTAATGGCACATCTCTGTGTTAACTCTGAAATGTACGCATTGCAAATCAGTCTCGGCCTCTGTTCTTTTCTACGTTTTTTTGTTTAATTGATGAAATGTCTCGGCGGTGGTGCTACTCACTAATAAGAGGCGTTTGTGTTGTTCTTCGGTTTGTTTGTTCAACTAAATGTGCATGTCTTTTTTGCCACTTAAAAATTATGAACAATTCAAAATGAAAAAACAACTCAAGATTAACCGCTTTCATTCAGATCATATTTTTTTATCTAACTTGTTTGAGGGAACATCGAAACAGGGGTGCAATTGTATCTATTGTTCATTCATTCTTTTTGCCATGCAAGTTAACTCTTAATATCATATTTTGGTTATCTGTCTTAATTGTTTCCCTTAAATATATATATATATATCAGCAGATAAGATTGCTGATATAGCAAAATACCATGGGGTACTGACATTCTGTATAATCTTGTAAAACCTACTATAATCAGATTTCTTTGTGGTATGATGTACAAACATTTTGGGTTAGATTAATTGACTGTGTACTTAATTCCATTCATCTTATGAATAAAGACCCATTGCTTCTTTGTAGATGGTACTGAATTTTGTTTTGCTGTAAGTAAAAGATACACTTTTCCTTTCCATAACTTTCTAAGCAGTAAGTCTTGTTGGATTGGAGGACAGGGACAGGGTAGAGGAAGAGGAGCTTGGTGGGATGAAGGGGGAACAGACTGAGAGATCAAATACATCAAGACTAGCTGTGACTTAAATGGCACTCTATTTCCTACGTAGTTCACTACATATAACCAGAGCACAATGAATCCTGGTCAAAAGAATTGCACTATATAGGGAATAGGGCTTCATTTCAGACAACCTATTATTATTTTTCTCTATAGAGGCACTCCAGATAACGTGGTTGTGGTTGGGCAAGTGTGCAGCTGCTAGGTAGAATATACCTTTTGTGTAGTTTCAATAAAACGCAACCTTACTTTGTTCATAAGATCTGCCTCATTCAAGTCGGTGTACAAACTCTTAACATTTTAACATAATCTGCTATGTATTATAGTAAATGATTTTGAGAAAGAAAAAATTTGAAAGTTTGGTTTACTCTATAATTTTGTCCTAATAAAGTTTTTTTTTTTTTTAAGACTCCAAGCTTGATCTAAATGGTGTTGAAATATGCTCTTGTTTCTTATACAGCTGGGAATATGATTACAGGGTTTGATCATTGTTGGACAGTGAGATCAGTGGAGGCTGGTGGGAAGAGCAATAGGAGGATGGGCTCATTGCAATGGCATCAAACATATTGAATATATGGAAACATGTTTGACTCCGTTCCATGCATAGCATCCCAGCCACAGCAGGCTGGAATGGGCTGGTAACACCTGGGCCCTGTACAAAAAGGGCCAGAGCCGACTACTTTCTGAGGAGGCTCAGGTCCTTCAACGTGTGCAGCAAACTACTGCATACCTTCTACCAGTCTGTGGTGGCCAGTGCCATCTTTTTTGCAGTGGTGTGCTGGGGTGCCAACATAAAGGCCGGTGATGCTTCTCGGGTAAATAAGCTGATCAGGAAGGCTAGCTCTGTTCTGGGGATTAACCTTGACACTCTAGAGGACGTGGTGGAGAGAAGGATCCTGGCCAAACTGCTGGCCATCATGGACCCTCTGCATACCATGGTTATGATGCAGAGGAGCACCTTCAGTCACAGACTGATCCCACCACGGTGTGCCAGAGAGCGCTACAGTAGGTCCTTCCTGCCGGCGGCTATTAGACTATTTAATGCCTCACTGGGGTGACTGTCTGTCAGTATCTTTTTTCATTGCATTTAGTATATCGAATGTGCAATACGTGCATTTATCTGTAATTAAACCCTGTACTAAGGACTATTTTAATGGAATTAAATAATATCATACACACATTTAGCTATTTAAGTATCTCTTCCTGTCATTTACCTGCCTGTTCAGTTAATTTAACCATGCAAATATTCACTTACCTGTACATTTAACCAGACTGTATATTAAGTAAACTATTATTACCCTCACTTATAATATCATATGCACATTTAGCTATTTAAGTATCTTTCTCTGCCATCGACCTGTATAGTATAGTTAACCATGCAAATATGTTTTATTTATTTACATCAACTTGCAATATTTGTATCATTTTTTTCACCTATCACTCTGTAACAATGTATAGTGTACATATTCAGCCTTACTATGCAATGCCTTTTTATAGCTTTTTGCACTCCAGACTTCTTGTATTTTTATACTTTTTCATACTGCTGCACTATGTGTCATGTATCTGCCTTTTGTGTATTTCGTTCTGTCATTTTGCTCCTGCCCTGTGTTTTTCATAGCTACTTGACAAAGTAATTTCCCCTTGGGTATCAATAAAGTACCTATGGATCTATTACAATGAGCCTGTCCTCCTACAGCTCCTCCCACCAGCATCCTCTGACTAGGCAAGTTAAGAACACATTTTTTACTTACAATGACAGCCTACCTACAGGGCCAGCCCCTGGAGCAAATTAGGGTTAAGTGGCTGGCTCAAGGCCGCACCGACAGGTTTTCATCACCTTGTCGGCAAGGGTATTCGAACCAGAGACCTTCCGGTTACAGGCCCAACGCTCTAACCGCTAGCGTAGCTAAAAAGCAATGCAACAAAATTGACATTTCATGTGATAGGACTACAATCTATTTGAATCTACATGTCACATTATTTGAAATGATATCCGTTGGAAACTCAAAAAGCAGGATCTGCAGTAGTTTTGAGTACAGCTGGTTCAGTTAAATTAATTCGATGTCCCAGTCACACAACTCCCCTCAGGCAAGAAGTGATGGAAGTACAACACCTGGTGGGGAAACATGTCCTAGCAGCAACATAAACATATTTATTTTATTTTTATATTCATGGAAATGTATTAGTCTGGCCTGTTTGAAGAACGTTTTTCTTTTCTTTATCTGTTGTTTTGTTCAAAATGTGTAATGATATTTGCACAGATGTATAATATATTTTTTTAAATGTCTGTATTTCAATAGAATTGTCCAAAAAAAGAAGTCTAGTGCTATGCGGGATCCTTTGAACCCTACCCTAACGAGGCACCCGAGTGGCGCATCGGTCTAAGGCACTGCATCGCAGTGCTAGAGGCGTCATTACAGACCATGGTTTGATCCCGGGCTATATCTCTTCCGGCCGTGATCGGGAGTCACATAGGGCGGCGCACAATTGGCCCAGCGTCGTCTGTATTAAGTGAGGGTTTGACCGGGGTAGGCTGTTCTTGTAAATAAGAAGGTGTGCTTAACTGACTTGCCTAGTCAAATAAAAGGTTAAAAACCTTAAACCATTTGGTTCCTTGGGACGTCCCAAGGATCCAGATAGCAAAGACCAAAAACTCCTAGCAGCAACAATATAATATCTAACTTGTCTTTCCGTCTGGTAAACATATGGAATGGTCATTTGTCGGTGTCCAGTCAGAGGATACCGAGGTACAGGTGAATATGGATAATACAAAAGGTTACAGTTGGCCTTAGGGGAATACAATACAATGCAACTGGACATATTTCATCTCCACTTTCGAAATATACACCATGAACGACAAGCATGTTGATGGAAGCTTCTCTGCAGTTGTCCTCCATGATATTCCTTGACGATAGCACAAGTCCGCCATCTTGTGTATTGGCCTGGTAGTGCCTCATTACGGTAAAAAAAAGCATCCCACATCAATTCAACGTCTATCCCACATTGGTTCAACGTAATTTAATTAATTCAACCAGTATGCCCAGTGGGTTGATGCTTTTAGGATGTATAGAATACATGTAGAGTAGACTAAAATAGATTTGTGATAATATTGCAATGAGTTAAACTGTAAATTATCAAAGAATATGGTATTGTACAAATGAATCCTACCTACATTAGATACAGAAAATAACCATATTGAACAAATTTGACAAGATAGGCTTTGACTGGATACTTTGAATTAGAGGCCAACCATGAGGGAGTTCATTAAATATATATTACCAGTACACATATACTGTATATATACATACAGTACCAGTACCAGTTTGGACAAACTTACTCATTCAAGGGGTTTTTCTTTATTTTTTATTTCTATTTTCTACATTATGAAGACATCAAAACTATGAAGTAACACATATGGAATCATGTAGTAACCAAAAAAAGTGTTACTTTTGACTGGTACTGTATATATACGCAGTACATTCAGAAAGTATTCAGACCCCTTGTCTTTTTGTTATGTTACAGACTTATTCTAAAATTATTAATAAAATACTTAAACATTTACAATATTCAGACTCTTAACTCAGTACTTTATTGATGCACCATTGGCAGCGATTACAGCCTCAAGTCTTTTTAGGTATGACGCTACAAACTTGGCACACCTGTATTTGGGGATTTTCTCCCATTCTTCTCTGCAGATCCTCTTAAGTGCTGTCAGGATGGATGGGGAGCATCGCTGCACAGCTCTGGCTGGGCCACTCAAGGACATTCAGAGACTTGTCCCGAAGCCCCTCCTACGTTGTCTTGGCTGTGTGCTTAGGGTCGTTGTCCTGTTGGAAGGTGAACCTTCGCCCCAGTCTGAGTGCTCTGGAGCAGATTTATCAAGGATCTCTCTGTACTTTGCTCTGTTCATATTTCCCTTGTGGCTGACTAGTCTCCCAGTCCCTGCCGCTGAATAACATCCCCACAGTATGTTTTTACCACCACCACCTTTCTTCCAGAGTTGATGCTTAGCATTCAATCTTGGTTTCACAGTCCTTTAGGTGTCTGTTAGCAAACCATGTGCCAGTGGAAAGCGGCGGGCCCTGATGGCATCAGCCCAAGGGTGCTGAGGGTCTGTGCTGACCAACTGTGTGGAATACTCCAGCGTCTTTTCAACCTTAGCCTGAGCCTAGAAAGGGTCCCTGTGCTGTGGAAAACATCCTGCCTCGTCCCAGTGCCCAAGAAGGCACACCCCACTGTCCTGAATGACTTCAGACCTGTAGCGCTAACATCCCACATCATGAAGACCCTGGAAAGGTTAGTCCTCGCTCACCTCAGACCCCTGGTGTGTTCATCAATGGACCCCCTGCAGTTTGCATACCAGCGCAACATCGGGGTGGATGATGCAATCATCTACCTTCTGCAGAGGGCCTACTCTCACCTGGACAACGCAGGTTGCACTGTGAGGGTCATGTTTTTTGACTTCTCCAGTGCCTTCAATACCATTCAGCCCCTGCTACTGGGTGAGAAGATGAGGAGGATGAAAGGGGAAGCACCCTTAGTCTCCTGGGTCACGGACTACCTGAACGGTAGGCCACAATTTGTGCGACTACAGAGCTGTGTGTCAGAACGGGCTGTTAGCAACACAGGGGCCCCCCAGGGTACGGTCCTGTCCCCCTTCCTGTTCACCCTCTACACCTCAGACTTCAGATATAACTCTGAGACATGCCACCTACAGAAGTTCTCGGATGACTCTGCTATTGTAGGGTGCATCAGGGGTGGGCAGGAGGAGGAGTACAGGAGCACAATCAGTGACTTTGTGTTGTGGTGTGAGCAGAACCACCTTCAGCTCAACATCAGCAAAACTAAGGAGATGGTGGTGGACTTCAGGAGAACCAAGGCACAACTGACTGCAGTCCCTATAAAGGGGACGGATGTGGAAATGGTTGAGTCATACAAGTTCCTGGGTGTCCATATGGACAACAGACTGGAATGGGCTGGTAACACCGGGGCCCTGTACAAAAAGGGCCAGAGCCGACTCTACTTTCTGAGGAGGCTCAGGTCCTTCAACGTGTGCAGTAAACTACTGCATACCTTCTACCAGTCTGTGGTAGAAGGTCTTTTTTGCAGTGGTGTGCTGGGGAGCAAACATCAAAGCCGGTGATGCTTCTCGGGTAAATAAGCTGATCAGGAAGGCTAGCTCTGTCCTGGGGATGAGCCTTGACACTCTAGAGGAGGTGGCGGAGAGACGGATCCTGGCCAAACTGCTGGCCATTATGGACAACGTCACCCACCCTCTGCACGCTATGGTTATGACGCAGAGGAGCACTTTCAGTCACAGACTGATCCCACCACGGTGTGCCAGAGAGCGCTACAGGAGGTCCTTCCTGCCGGCGGCTATGAGACTATATAATGCCTCACCGGGGTGCCGTGCCGTCGGCAACATAGATCTGGAACTGTTGGGGTGCTAGGACCTAGTTTAACAATTATGCATCCATCCGTGAGTAACTCTGGTCCGTCAGCACTCATCCACTCAGGACCTATTTATTCATACAGGTCTGTATATACATACTCATGTACAGTTGTTATATTATATCACATGCAATATTGTAAGTAATTATTGGACGTAGGCATTCACTCAGGAATGCATATTAGTATCCTGCCAGTTGCACCTTTTCTCATTGCTTTTAGTATATCGAATGTGCAATAAGTGCAGTTGTCTGTAATTAAACCCTGCGCACTAAGGACTGTATTTTAAGGGAATTACTATTATTACCCCAAATGATATCATACACACTTTTAGCTATTAAAGTATCTCTTCCTGTCATTTACCTGTACAGTTTGTGTAAACATGCAAGTATTCACTTATCTGTAAATATAACTGTATACCTAACTGTACAGCTAATTTAACCATGCAAAATTTTCACTTACCTGTTAATTTACCCAGTCTGTCTATTAAGTAAACTATTATTACCCTCGCTCATATCATACGCATTTTTAGCTACTGAAGTATTTCTCTGCCATCGACCTGTATAGTATAGTTAACCATCCAACATCCACCAATGTATAGTGTACATATTCAGCCAACCACTCATACTATGCAATGTCCTTTTATAGCTTTTTTTTGCACTCCAGATATCTTGTATTTCTATACTTTTTCATACTGCCGCTCTATGTATCATGTACCGTGTATCTGTCTTTTGTGTACTTTCGTTGTGGCATTTTGCACCTGCCCTGTGTTTTTGTTGTAGCTGCTTGACAATGAAATTTCCCCCCCGGGGGAGCAATAAAGTACCTATCTATCTATCTATCTATCTATCTATCTATCTATCTATCTATCTATCTATCTATCTATCTATCTATCTATCTATCTATCTATCTTTCTTTACTGATGAGTGGCTTCTGTCTACCATGATTGGTGAAGTGCTGCAGAGATGGACAATAAAATGCCACAAAATGTGCAATATTGTTACACAACACAATGCCACAGATGTTGTGAGGGAGTGTGAAATTGTCATGACTGCAGGAATGTCCACCAGAATGGTTGCCAGAGAATTTAAGCCACCTCCAACGTCATTTTAGAGAATTTGGCAGTACGTTCAAACGGCCTCACATCCGCAGACCATGCCAGCCCAGGACCTCCACATCAGGCTTCTTCACCAACGGGATCATCTGAGACCAGTCACCAGAACAGCTGATGAAACAGGAGTATTTCTGTCTTTAATAGAGTTATTGTGGTGAAAAACGAATTCTGATTGGCTGGGCCATGCTCCCACGTGGGTGGGCCTGGCTCCCAAGTAAGCCCCTGCCCAGTCATGTGAATTCCATAGATTAGGGCCTAATGAATTCATTTCAATTGACTGATTTCCTTATATGATCTATAACTCAGTAAAACCTTGGAAATTGTTGCATTTATATTTGTTCAGAAAAGTTGCATGACCAGATAAATAATGTGCCTTTTGAAGATTGATTTATTCAGAGTGGTACATGCATTCACAGTCTTAATTTATAGGATCCTTCCCGCTATATGATTGATGTCAAGTGATAAAAAAAAGGTTTATGAAAAAAAAACTGCACTTGTCCTTGTGAAATTTAGTTTATAAAATATTATACAGCTGTAATGTCATCAAATTAAACTTTATATAGCACTTTTTATTTTATTTTTACAAAAAATGCATTTCAAGGTGTTCAAAGTCATGCATTGAAAGGCATGTGGCACTTCCTATTGGCAGGTCTCTATAGGTAACCAGAGGATTCTCTCTACCACATGAATGTAGCCATGCAGCCTATTTTGGTTGTTCACAATATCTGCAGTACGGATGTGAAATGCGAGTAGAGGAAACCAGCCGTGCCCAACCAGGTGCAGTCAGTGGAGGACCTGTACCTGGCCGAAGACTACAACACACAGAGGAGGATCTTCAATGGCAAAGGAACAGTCTCTGGGGCAGGTTCAGTGGAATGGCAAGTCTCCTTGAACCCGAGTCAAAACAATCGCTACCCTCCCTGCCAGTACCGGACATTGTTAAAAAAATTTTTTAAAAAGGCCGCTGGGGCATGCTGGCATAGCACTGTCGGTGGAGCAGCTGGAGACTATACGGCAGGCAACAGTTGGACAGTGCAACTGTATTATTAAAAAAAATAATAATACAATTCCATGTACAGATAAATAGTTAAGCAGTTAGATTAAACAACTCCTTTGTAAGATAAATGTTTTCAAATGAAACGTATGGAAACAAGTGAATTAACACTCAGTTAGCAGGCTCAAGCAAGCTAAAACCCACATGGTAGCAAAAACTAACTAGCAGAAATTGTTAACAAGTTAGAAATTATTTAAACACTTTGCTGTAGGCTAATATTTACTAGTTAACAAAAAATCATGCCATATAAAATATATTCACCCCACCCAGTATTGTAATCAAAACTTAGCAGAAAGCATGTAGTTCTTGGCTCAGACAGTGTAGTAGTGTGGGCTCAATAGCATCTCATTAGTGTGCAAGATCTTGAGAATCAGCTGTACATGTGATGGAAGAATGCATTGTGGCATACCTGTGGGAGAGCCGAGGGGAAGTCATTGACCACCTCTATGTACCAAGCGGCTGGCTCCCCCTGTTGGAGATGCCGGGCGCGGACACGCAAGTGGATCCGTGTCAGCTGGGAAGCAGTTAGTGGTGATTGCCTACCAGCAGTGCGGCCCTACTTAAAGAGCGGCACAAGAAACAGTCGGGAGGGACAGGAGTAGAGCTGGTAGTATGTGTCAACAGCTTCCGTCGCTCAAGATCATCTGAAGGAAGCGCACTGCACAGCGAGTCGCTTATTGTCAAATTATTGTTTGTTAAAATACTGCAGTGTGCTGAAAGAAGAGCCATTAGTGAGAAGTTGGAGTAGGATTGTTTTATTTGTGTATATTGCCCAATAAACCCAGCACCTTTTAGTTGGTAATTGTTTGTGCCCTGTGTTATCTCATGGTTCACTTGCCTCACACCCCACGGGGTGCCACGGCATGCAGAGGGTTTCAATTCCATTGAATTGGGGATAGTTTAACCAAAATATGCCACAAGACCTAGAATTGCCTCATGAGCTATATGACTGTACTTCTGGTTCTATTTCTTAACCCTAGGATGCATGTTTTGTTTGCTGTAATGTCATCTAATATTCTGGGAATTCCTTCAATAATGTGTATTTAATGTTCTAACATCCTAGTTGTGTTATTTTATTACTCTTTTTTTTTGGTAAAAATAGTTTTTGCATCACTACACCAAGTATTCATATGTGGGTCAAATATGACCCGTATGTATTTCTAATGTAATTCACTGCATTACACTCGTCAAACTTTCTTTTTGCAACAATCAAATCATTGTTATAAATATCTTGTTTTTAATGTTCATTAATCACCGTTTTCATTTCTCCTTTTTAACTCATTGAGTAAAAGGAGTTTCATAAGGAGGCTTGCCAGATATACAACCAAAATGGTTTTACAGATGAGGAAGCCATTGGTGCCTCCGACTCAGAATCTGAGGTATCCAATTCAGATGACAGACTATGTGCCTGTGGGTCAAGTTGGAGTTGTGGATATACCTGGTAGTCCAGCTGTCCTAAATGATTCTACAGATGGGGAGGACTCCTCTAAAAAGAGAAGAGTGAAAACCAGTCAAATAGACTGAGTAAAAAGGGGTCTTACTGGAGTGAACATCCCCCCCACTAAAGGCAGGACCAGAAGCCATAACATCCTGAGGAGCTGCCCAGGGCCTGTGCCGGGGTCAACAGTTGTGTCATCCAAAGATGCCTGGGAGCTGTTCATTAGAAACAACATAATTGAAGAGGTCCTAAAGTGTACAAATTTAGAAGGACGGAGAACAGCGACAGCAAAAGGGAAAGAGTGGAGAGAGGTCATCAAAGAGGAACTAAAGGCCTTTATTGGTTTAACTCTCCTCACCGACATGGAGAAAAGATACAATGGACTACCTGGCAGCCTTCCGGTATGTGTCAGACCTTTTCCTAGCAAACTGTAGAGGAAGGTTCATCCCTAGCGACTGAGTCACAGTGGATGAGCAGCTTTCCTCCAGATGTGACGCTTGGCATTCCGTCCAAAGAGTTAAATCTTACGTTTCATCAGACCAGATAATCTTGTTTCTCATGGTCTGAGAGTCCTTTAGGTGCCTCTTTGGCAAACTCCAAGCGGGCTGTCGTGCATTTTACTGATGAGGGGCTTCCGTCTGGCCACTCTACCATAAAGGCCTGATTGGTGGAGTGCTGCAGAGATGGTTGTCCTTCTGGAAGTTTCTCCCATGTCCACAGAAGAACTGAGGCAATGGAAAGATGTGAGGTGATGAAAAGAGAGCCATGCCACCACCTGCTAACATGTACAACTGACTTCACAGGTAATTTGAGTAGTCATGTACAACAAATGCACTCGAACAAAACCGTGTGTGTATGGGAAAACATTGAGCCCACAAGTTGAACTAGCTAGCCTAGCCAGCTAGTTAACGTTTGCGCACTGTTCGTGTAGTCACACTTTTCCAAGTGTTGACATGCTAGGTAATGTTAGTCCACCAGGGAAGGCAGAGCAGCGCTTTATTATGGACAGACTTCTCCCCATCTTAGCTACGGTTGTGTCGTTTGTGTAGTCAGGGATATTTACTAGCATGTCACCACCTGTAGGAAAAATCTGCCTACACCAGGGTGAAATACGGTACAACGTTAGCTGTTAGGAAGATAAAGAACATTGTACACACAAAACTACGGTCGGTGTTTATCTAGCTAACCACAGATCTTTGACCTAACCAAAATAGTTTGTTAACATCTAGCAAACAGGGTTTACCTTAGATAGATAGATAGGTACTTTATTGATCCCCCGAGGGGGACATTTCATTGTCAAGCAGTTACAACAAAACACAGGGCAGGTACAAAATGCCACAACGAAAGTACACAAAAGACAGATACATGATACATAGAGCGGGCAGTATGAAAAAGTATAGAAATACAAGATATCTGGAGTGCAAAAAAAAGAGACCCCAGATATAACCCCCTTGAGGGATGCCATGTTCCTAAGAGACACACACTTCAAACGTATCAAATCGGGTAAGACGCAACACACGTGTCCTCTGATCGGCAGAAGCACAACAAACCAAAACAAACAAGCCCGCCTCTCGTGATCCTCACAGCCTTCACTCTAACCAACAGTTTGGTTATATCTAAAATGGATTCTTCAAGATTGGTAATTCGATCAACTGCTCCTCATTTACCAACCGTAGTACTACAAGAGACGAATTGACATTTTCATCACTGTACACTACTTTGCTCCGTTTTCCTAATCTTTTGGACAATATTCCAATTACCTTTCATTCTACCGCCATTAAATTCAGAAACCACTTCCTCCATCTTTTTCGCAAATGCCCGACCAACCAACCACAGGTGGTAACACTGTTTTCATGACTTCCTACTGAACATTCTGCAGCGTCTACCCGGTATTATGGTTGCGGTCCAAACACTTAAAATACACACCCTTATCCACTTACCCTCGCCTTATGCCATTGGGGGAATCCCCGTCGCCATCTTGGCGGGAGGTCCAAATGATTAGCTATGATATGATTGTATATCCGTTAAGAAAAGTCAGCTAAAACATCAATGGAGAAGTCAACATACAAGTTTAAGTAAAAACGAATGCAAATAAGTTAGAAATTGTGCTACTAATGCACATGGCGGCACAAACATCTCGTAAAAGTAATGATGTTTTGTTTGGTTCGTTTTTGGGAAATGTAGAAGTAAAATATTTTCCTTCAGAAGTTCCAGCTATGAAGGCTAACATTAGTTAGCTAATTAATTTGCTAGCTATCACACAGTATGCGTATATTCATAATTATATAGTTCATGTAAATAAATATGCAATCATAATGGATTGTAGCGCATATAAAGCACACACACAAGTTGCCGTTGGCTGAAAACTTAATCATCACGGGATGAACGAGTGACGAATTTCCGGGCAAGTAATGCCCATTTAAAAATCATTCCTTCCTCCCTTGCCCTGCAAGTGTACACTCGTCAGACGCCACTTTCATTTGAGGGCTGAGGGGATAGGGTGTGTCTTTTAAGTGTTTGGACTTTAACCTATGACTCATACCGTTGTACTCAATTGTGTATGTTAAGCCCCTCCCACCAATTTGAGTTGCTTGAATGCAGGTGTATGTCTTTGGGGGAGAGAGGCAGTTTGGAGTGGAAAACAACAGTAGAGGGAGAGAATGTTGGCTAGATTTTATGCTGTTAACTTTTGATCATTATTTTATACTTTTAGTTCATGTACTGATTTTAACCATTGTACTTAGTAAAATAAATTCTCAATTGGAGTAAAACTGTTCCTTACTTCAAGAAGCCTTAATGTGCACGAGGTAACAACCAACCTCGCCACAATCTGTTATATCTGTCATAACGCTAGTTTTATTTTATTGTGCTAATCTAGTCATATTACACTGTGAAAATTGGCAAACGTAATAACTCCATAACTCAGTTACATTAGACAAAATACATTTTAATATTTGTTTTTATAAATCAATCTATACTTACTTGGAATAAGTGTTAGAAGTAGAACATTTGCCCAGTGTTTTGTTCCATGCTGCTACTAGATGAGACTGTTTTTAGCAGAGATCACTGTCTTCTCTAAATCCCTAACTCCTTTCCTAACCTTACCCGTATTACCCTAACCTGCCACGTTTATTATCCTAACATGCTGCGTAAATTCTCTTAAACCGGCTACGAAGAGTAAATTCTGACAAAAGATGGATCCCTTCTAGCCATGACCATCCCAGCAAGGGAGCCCCACACTACCTGGACCAATCACCATGCAGCACCACCTCTCCATCACGTAGTTTCCAGGGAAACGGGCAGGGCGGTTCTCCTGAAAGGCGCGGCATCATCATTATTATCCACCCAGGGCTGGTCGAGAGGCAGCTGGAGCTAACAGCCCAGCAGTGGGTAACATCAAGCACCTCCTTCTCGCTTCGCTTCACGTCGCGCTGCAACCCTGTCTCCATCAACACTCAGGAAAAGGGAAATGGAGTAAAAGAGAAGAGGGATATGGTAGGTAGGTGCTGGGTTTTCTGTCCTCTATGTGTTTGACAGTTGCGTTTGTTCTGTGTTTTAAAAGCAGGCAGTGCAGTGAGGAAGGTGTGTGTAATCCTCTCTAACAGGCTGTTTGGTGCTAACCCCATTAGAATGAGAGAGGGAGGCTGCTTTGCTAAAGGGGCCTGCCCTGCAGAACTAGGGTTCTGCCTGCCGCATACACACGCCCTGGCCCCCAGCTGGGATGGACAATAGCTGGATCATTACCTCCTGTTTACCAGCCATAGTCTGTAGCTATAAGCTGCTACCTCAATTAGCTGCTGTTGCTTTATGGGATTTATTGTCATGTTCTCCACCCATTTCATCCCTGTTGCATGACGAAACAAAAGTCCCAGTGAAAGTTAGTTAGTTAGTTAATACCTCCGGCCACACCACCCTTTCCTCTCCTCTGCTTTTTAATCCCACCCTGAAAGTGAAGCAGAAGGTTTGTCTGAATGTTGCTTCCCAGTAAATGCTGAGCGGGTGGGGTGGGGAGGAGAGGGCACGCCTTAATATCTTCTTTATCATGGCTTTGGCCTGGCTAGCCTCCCTTAGTGTCAGAAGTAGTGCACTAAATAGGGAACAGGGTGCCATTTGGGACGCAGTCTAGACCTCCTTAACATCATCCATCATCCATCCACATCCAGCACAGCCACTAAATCTGTCAGTTTTGTTATGATAGCATGGGCTTAGTATGGGGCTTGGCTCACTATCCTTGCTAGGTTTGTATGTTATTATTAGCCTAGCTAGCCTGTTGTGTCTTGGGCATGTGCTGCAGTCTTCGTAATATGTTGTCCATGTTATGGCCTGGTACTGTATGTTATTGTTAGCCTAGCCTAGCCTGTTGTGCCTTCAGTATTAGCTGCAGTCACTCGAGGTTCCTTATGTTAGGCAGGACTGCATGACGTGTTTTGGAGGTGTGGTGTCAGATTCAGGAACCGTTACTGGAGCGGGTCCCCTGTGTCCTATTCCCCACCTCCTTCCCCAACCCTATGTTCATGATGGGATGGGAATTAAGTGGGGAGGTGTGTGTGTGGTGGTGTTGGTGTTTCAAGTGAGGATGAGATGTGTATTCTCTCTTTCTCTCGCTCTCTCAGCCCCAGAAATCCACTTTGAAGCTTGCTGTTGTTGTTATTGTTGCTTTAGACCTCACGGGAAAGAAACAATCTGAGGTTGTTTGGAATTGAGGCCATTGAGCAGATTGGTTGAGGTAGGGCCTATTTATCTCATAAACACAACACAGCACTTCACTTGAATCCTTTTACGATATGTCTGTGGTTTTCCTAAGTACTCTTATTGGTGATGGTAGTAGCCGTTTCATGATTTGTTTCATATTGTCCTCATAAAACTGAAGAAAATAGTATATTTTTTACACATTTTAGCTGCAGGCTATTTATCAGTTATAGGGGTAGTTTGTTTTCAATGCTAAATGTACCTTTACTGAGAACATGTTTTTATTGTATCCCTCTGCAGTACATGAGTAACACATTTAGTTTTTTAAATGTTCATACTTTATAGAGCAGTGTTCTACAATCCTGTTCCTGGAGAGCTACTCTCCTGTAGGTTTTCAATCCAACCCTGTTCCTGGAGAGCTACACTCCTGTAGGTTTTCAATCCAACCCTGTTCCTGGAGAGCTACCTTCCTGTAGGTTTTCAATCCAACCCTGTTCCTCGAGAGCTACTCTCCTCTAGGTGGTTTTCACTCCAACCCTGTTCCTCGAGAGCTACTCTCCTCTAGGTGGTTTTCAATCCAACCCTGTTCCTGGAGAGCTACTCTCCTCTAGGTGGTTTTCACTCCAACCCTGTTCCTGGAGAGCTACTCTCCTCTAGGATTTCACTCCAACCCTGTTCCTGGAGAGCTACTCTCCTCTAGGTTTTCAATCCAACCCTGTTCCTGGAGAGCTACACTCCTGTAGGTTTTCAATCCAACCCTGTTCCTCGAGAGCTACTCTCCTCTAGGTGGTTTTCACTCCAACCCTGTTCCTGGAGAGCTACTCTCCTCTAGGATTTCACTCCAACCCTGTTCCTGGAGAGCTACTCTCCTCTAGGGTTTCACTCCAACCCTGTTCCTGGAGAGCTACTCTCCTCTAGGGTTTCACTCCAACCCTGTTCCTGGAGAGCTACTCTCCTCTAGGGTTTCACTCCAACCCTGTTCCTGGAGAGCTACCCTCCCCTGTTGAAACTATCTGTATAGAGAGATTAGAGATGGAGTCTGCCATACTGTATCCTCTTCTTGTTGATCCTCTACCTGTTTCCAGTAGCCTTTATCCTCTCCATCTATCCTGCCTATCAGATCACTGGGACTGAACTGATAATGGTACTTTTTACCAGAAATGGCACCCCATACGCTTTCTACACTATTGTGACGACCCACATCAAACTGTTCTGGCTTGCATATTATCTTTTCACAATGCCCCTTTCAGCATGGTTCAAGGAACTAGGTAGGATCTTAATTTGAGCTAGTTTGCTTCAGCAGGAAAACAATCCTGCAGCAACAGGAAATGTGAGTTATTATGTACATTATAATTAATGGACATTTTTGTAGTGGTTGATGCATTTTTAGTTAGACCAAATCAAGTCTGACATTTCAAAGTAGAAATTACAAACTTTAGAAGCCTTTTAAAAACTAAAATGCACTACAAGTTTGCATTTCATGCTTTACAGCTTGGTTTGGCTTGACTGGGTTAGTTTAATCACACATATTAACAGCTGGATACTAGCCTACAGGAAGGGGTGATTGATTAATGAGTTCAGGGGTTAACAAACTATTGATTGAGATGAATGAAGTAAAGGTAAGACCTAGGGCAATGCAATGAAATGACAGCCTGGTGACATTCTGTCAGGATGCATACACAACAGGAGTGTCGAGGAGTAATAAAAAAAACATGCAGTACCAGTTAAATGTGCTATTTCATAGTTTTGATGTCTTTACTATTATTCTACAATGTAGAAAATAGTACAAATAAAGACAAACCCTTGAATGAGTAGGTGTGTCCAAACTTTTGACTGGTACTGTATGTATGTACACATATGCAAATTATGAGTATGTAAATAGGGTCTAAAGTGAGTAGCTAGCCTATTTGAGTCAGATTTGTCCGGTTCTGGACAATAGTTTGGTCAAGTAAGTATTTACCAGGGTTGGGGTCAATTCCATTTCAATTCCCGTCATTTCAGAAAGTAAACCCAATTCCAAATTTCCTCTTTGAAGAGCATTGAAGAGGATTGGAATTTCAGTGTACTTCCTGAATTGAATGGAATTTAAATGGAATTTACCCCAACCCTGGTATTTACTAAAACATGTTCTAATGTGCAACATTAGTATTTACCCTGTATGTACAGTACATACCAATATGAGCTATATTAATTCATTTTTGGAGCTTTACACTAAAGTGAGCATGGGTATCCAATCAGAATGATTCCAAAATGGCCTGTGTCAGAGCAGGAAGAAGGACTGACTGGCCACCATTTATCTCTGACTAATGAATTACTGAACAGTGACTGACTGATCCTGCGCAAAGCAGACAGGCAGGCATGCCTCTGATTGAGCCTGGCCTCGACATAGCTGGTGTCTGTGTCTGACTTCCATGCGGTCCCCTCTCCGCCATGTCACAGTGAGCCCCTCCCTCCTCCTCCACTCCTTCCCTCTCCTCTCCCCAGCCCGCTAGGCTCCCTCTGCTGAGCTGAGGCCTGCTGGGAGGCTGAAGGGGTTTATACTGTTCTGTTGAATGCTGCTGTAGCATGACTTCAATAATCCACATTAGTTTAGAATCAATGTCTGCATTCCAGAAGCAAATGTTCCTGAGAACCCTCTTATCCTACTTTAGCCTCCCGGCAGAACATTCCGATGTTTTTGTTTGTTAGGAGAGACTTCCTATTACTTAGAGGTTGTTTTTGAGAGAGAGAGAGATTCCCTATATAGTAATCTTCTCCTGCTCCCTCCAATTTCAAGCCATGCCTGCCTGGGTAAACAGTTCACATAGGCTCACATTTCTCTATAGGCTACATCTGATGATATTCTACTTGGTTTTATGTTAAATAACCCAATTTAATACCTATGTGAAAGGTGTTTCAAACAACTTCTCGGTCACAAGGATAATGATTTGTGATGATAGGCTTGCCCTTTCCAACACTGCAGTATTCTGTTGTTGTTAGGACCTTGTTGTTTCTCCCCTCTGCTGATTCCACTATGCCACTACGAACAGTGACATAGTGGGCCTGTGAGCCGCATTTGGCAACAGCAGCCAGGGGAACAGGACAGAGAGAGAGCCTGACCCATTTTAAGGATTGCTAATTGACTCATTAAGGGACAGAGAGTTCAGAAAGGGTGATTAGGTCTAGTTTACAGTGACTGTCACAGAAAATACCACTTCGCTGATTCACACACACGCACACACACACACACACACACACACAGACGCACACACTCAAAGTGTTAGTTTTGGATTACTTGTAGCCTGTAAAATCATAATAACTATGAAACTGTAGTTTTTTTCAATACGTGGGGGGAAATAAGCATGATGTCACCATAAACAGAAGCCTTATTGTATTCTCCTTAATGAGGATATGTCATTATTTGTACTCAGAACCAGTGTGAGCACTGTACATGATATCTATGTCCTCCTTTGTCTCTAAGTTTATGGCTGGCATCGGCTATCCTACTACATAGTTGTAAGATGAAGTTGCCTTTAGATGCTGATCTAAGGCCAGATTTAGTTTTCAGTCCTTATTGGTTAAGATTTAGATTGGTGTTAGGGTAAGTACCAGGCCATAACATGGACAACATATTACGAAGACTGCAGCACATGCCCAAGAAACAACAGGCTACCTAGGCTAATAATAACATTCAAACCTAGGATAGTGAGCCAAGCCCCATACTAAGCCCATGCTGTCATAACGAAACTGACAGATTTAGTGGTTGTGCTGGATGTGGATGGATGATGGATGATGTTAAGGAGGTCTAGACTGTGTCCCAAATGGCACCCTGTTCCCTATTTAGTGCACTACTTCTGACACTGAGGGAGGCTAGCCAGGCCAAAGCCACGATGATGAAGAAGATATTAAGGCGTGCCCTCCCCTCCCCATTCAGACAAACCTTGAGAATGTCCTCCTGGTAGGTGGAATTTATTTATATTTACAAGATGTATGCATTGTATCAGTAGCAGCAGTAAATAAAGGCTTTGTCATCTCCAGAATAAGCAGAGTGATATTTCCAGATGAGACAGAAAGGTAAGGATGTAATATGAATATGGTCATATGTTATTTTAAATGATGACTTCTCATTGGTAGATGGAGCCGTCAAGTCAGCGTATCATGACTTCTCATTGGTAGATGGAGGCCTCTCACTGTAATAGTGTCATAATAAAGCAGCAGGATGCAACGCCTCATCCAAGCCAATGACTGCCTCCACTCTATCAGCGAATGTTGTGTTTCCGCTCAGCTGTATAGAGTGTAGAGGCAACATTGTTAATAGCTGCAACAGGAAGGCTACCACGCAAAAACCATGTGGAAGTGGTTGGCTTAATGTGATGTATCTTCTATTGCGTCTCTTCATACAATGTACTTGCCATATAAATAGAATGAGTCTCATTCTAAGTCTAGGCTTATGGTTCTAACTTCTTAAGGGGTTGGTATGAATGAGTAAATATCTAAAATCACTGAACTATCCCTGTTAAGTTTCATTGGGTTTGTAATACAAGGTAATATGTTTAATTTAATCTAAAGGAAGGAGTAGATTGTTCAGGATTATATCATTTAGTGGCTACTGTAGATAAAACATATTGGGTTGTTAAGCCTGTCCTAATTGAAAGGGAGACTATGTGCATTAGACCACTGTAGTAATATTAGCTTCCACTGGATCCTATTGTTGGGCTTTAGCAGGGTTTAATGGGATGTAAGAGAACGTGACATATTCACTGCCTCTGATTCACCAAGCTTTATAGACGGAGGCCTGAAGCCATAATGTTACAGGTTCTTCAGTATGCCCTGTGGAACCACGTTATCCTCAGTATTCCTTAACCATGTCAAAATGGAGGAATCAGAAATGCTTGAAGGGCACACCGACACCCAGCTATGCTTTCCTCTTGATCGCATATCGTTGCTTCGGGAAGCAGAGAGAATAACTCATCAATTCCAGTATACCCTTGCCATATCACATGTACAGTGTTATCTGCTGAAGAACCACTGAAGGACATCTAGGATGTGGTTTGGGAAACAAGCTATGGTTACGGGAGTGAGCAGGTGAGGGTGAGGATGAAGCGCCAGATGGATTACAGCAGTGTTTCCCAAACTAGGGGTCCCGACCCCCATGTGGGTTCGCCTGATATGGAAATGCAATTGCAAGAGAAATTCAAATTAAATTGCATAAAAAATAAATTGCATTTGGTTTATAGAACCATGTCAGTAGCCTAGATGTGGTTGTAATGAACAGAGCAGTTTCTGTTTTCTTCCTACAAATGTGGTGCTATCTTTTTAACGGTTTAAGCTACAAATTATGACCCCATCGCTGAAAGATAAGACTCTTAGGAACACATACGTTTCCCTCCACAATTGCCCACAAGCCTTGCAGGACTCGTTAGGACAGAATGGACAAGACCAGGCACTAAATCAAAGTGGATGAAAGAACATCATCACAAACCAGGTCGAAAAATGTAATGAAGGCCTGATGGAAACAGAACTTTTCTCTTGTAAACTTTCCAAAGGTGGTATCTTTTGTGTTGGTAACATTTACTATGTGAGAAATGTAGGTGGAAACGCTTTTATGTGCAAATATTTATATAATAACTATAATTTTGAAGTAAACTTGGAGTCACACGATGACATGGTGTGTGTGGTCCTCACACTAAGACTAGTCGGGAAAGCATTGAGTTTATTAGGCTACAGATGAAATAAATGATGATGAATTTCACAGGGTGGTGAAAATTCATTTCCAATAATGAGGGTCTTATTCCGGTGACATGTTCATCGACGCTTGGCTGAATCATAATAATCTCATCATGTAGGCTAGAATCTACTCGCACTGTATCTGCGAGCTGTTGGCTAGAGCTCACGTGAAATGCCAATACCAGAGTGGGCACACTCGCTATATAACGCACTTTTTTTGTGTGAGAATGCGATGGAAACCCATTTAACTTTGATTTTTTATTAAGTAAATGGGAATTGAACCGCAAAAAGTATTTTTTGTGCACTGCGTTACCACACACGACCATTTGCAACAAGTCAATTTGATGGAAATTGGCTTCAATCGCATTTTCAACTCTACTGATGGGTTTTCCCACAAAAATGTTTGCGTTTACATAGCTAGTGTGCCCACTCTGGTATTGGCACATATGCTATAGACAACAGCACCATCTACACGCTGTTGAATAGAGCGCAAGTATAGCCTACATGATGACATTGAAGTAGCGAGATTATTTTTGTGTCAAATTGCAGCGAGGCGTCAATTATCATGTCAGCAAAACATGACTATATTTATTGGAAAGGAGCATCAAGCTCATTACCTTGCACTTTCACCACCCTGTGAAGTTCATCATAATTTATTTAATCTGTAGCCTAATAAACTGCATGTTTTCCGAATGAGTCATCGTGGGATGACCAACATGTCATAGTGTGACTCCAAGTTAACTTTGATATGATGGTTATTATATTAATATTAGCGCATAAAAGTGTTTCCACCGTCATTTATCGCATAATTCATTTTACCAACACGAAAAGATTCCACCTTGTGCAGAGTATTTAGTTTTTTCCACATTTGGAAAGTTTACCGAAACAACATGTTCCGTTTCCATCAGTCCTGTCATGACTTTACTCGCATAAAACGTTTGGATGTAAACCTTGTAGCAGGGGTGGAAAAAGTACCCAATTGTCATACTTGAGTCATTTTCTATTAAGGTATCTTTACTTTTACTCAAGTAAAAGTGAAAGTCACCCAGTAAAATCCTACTTAAGAAAGTCAAAGTATTTGGTTTTAAATATAGTATCAAATGTAATTGCTAAAATATAGGTAAGTATCAATATAGGTAAGTATAAATAATTTCAATTTCCTTTATATTAAGCAAACCAGACTGCATGATCTTCTTGGTTTTTTTTTAAATGTATGGCTAGCCAGGGGCACACTCCAACACTCACAAACAAAGCATCTCCAACACTCACAAACAAAGCATTTGTGTTTAGTGAGTCTGCCAGATCAGATGCAGTAGGGATGACCAGGGATGTTCTCTTTAAGTGTGTGAGTTAGGCCATTTTCCTACCTTACTAAGCATTCAAAATGTAACGAATACTTTTGGGTGTCAGGGAAAAGGTATGGAGTAGAAAGTACATTATTTTCTTTAGGAATTTAGTGAAGTAAAAGTTGTCAAATGTAAAGAACAGATACCTCCAAAAACTACTTAGGGAGTACTTTAAATAATTTCTACATGAGTACTTTACACCACTGGTTAGTAGCTAGGCTTCCATCCAATTTGGGACAGATTTTCATGTGAATATTCTAAAATCTGCATAACAGAATATGCACATTTTCACACCAGAAATGTTTCCATCAAACGTACTATTAGAATATAAAAGGTTGTGTGTGATGACGTAGTGCACATACAATATATATTTTCCCATGTATAAAATTAGAAATACAAGTTTAAATGGGTTTCCATCTCATTTTAAACTCTATTGTTGCGTAATATAGCAAATGTGCTCAGTCTGGTCTTGGCACGTGCCCTCTAGCCAACAACTTGCAGGTAGGCTACCTACATTATGAACCTACATTTTGAGATTGTTATGGGTACTAGCGATATTGGCCAAGATCTCGCGATACATGGCCCCATCCATCCTCCCCTCAATACGGTGCAGTCGTCCTGTCCCCTTTGCAGAAAAGCATCCCCAAAGAATGATGTTTCCACCTCCATGCTTCACGGTTGGGATGGTGTTCTTGGGGTTGTACTCATCCTTCTTCTTCCTCCAAACACGGCGAGTGGAGTTTAGACCAAAAAGCTCTATTTACTCCAATGAAGTTGTAGAAACATCTCCAGGATAATCAATGGAAACAGGATGCAACTGAGATCAATTTCAAGTCTCTTAGCAAAGGGTCTGAATACTTATGTAAATAAGGTAATTCTGTTTTATTTTTAATACATTTGCAAACATTTCTAAAAAACTGTTTTTGCTTTGTCATTATGGGGTATTGTATGTAGATTGCTCAGGATTTTTATTTATTTAATCAATATTAGAATCAGGCTGTAACGTAACAATGTGTAAAAAGTCAAGGGGTCTGAATACTTGATTTTAAGAATCTCTCATTTGTGTCTGTAGCTCTGCTAATATTAGACGTCTCTGTCGAGCGATGACTGATTATTCATGTATTTGCATCCGAAAATACCCAGTTGGCTTCCCTCTGTATAAATAAAATATTCTCTGGCAGCTCTACAGTTATTAATGAATCCCTTCCTTCCTTCCTTCCTTCCTTCCTTCCTTCCTTCCTTCCTTCCTTCCTTCCTTCCTTCCTTCCTTCCTTCCTTCCTTCCTTCCTTCCTTCCTTCCTTCCTTCCTTCCTTTCTTCCTTTCTTCCTTTCTTCCTTTCTTCCTTTCTTCCTTTCTTCCTTTCTTCCTTTCTTCCTTCCTTCCTTCCTTCCTTCCTTTGCCTCTGCAGCTGATTGAGAACCATAGGATCTAGCTGTTATTCACCATGAACGTTGCTGTGTCTCCCATGGCCAGTGAGGCTGCCTCACCCATGATCACCTCCATCACGCCCACCATGGAGCCCAGCTTTGAGGAGGAGGAGGAGGTAGGCCCCAGCCCCAGCCAGTGTGGTCTCTGTGGAGAAGGTCTGGCCCAGGAGAGGGACCCGGTCCGGTGGTATCAGAACAAGAAGCCCCCTCCCCTGCACACGGGGGCGGACTGGAAGGTGGTGCTGCACCTGCCTGAGATTGAGACGTGGCTGAGGGCCACCACTGAGAGGGTCCGGGACCTCACACACTCTGTCCACCAGGACTCAGTCAACAAACACGTGGACGTACACCTAGTGCAGCTCAAGGTAAGAGGGACTAGACTCTATAGGCTCTCATCTCATATTATTATAATGATTATATTATGATTTCAGAGAATAGCAGCGCTGATCTACGAGTGGTACTCTGAGATCCTTTGTGAATATGGACCCTGGTCCCAGATCTGTTCAGCCTAGCAAAGAACACCATCAGAGGCAGAATTGTTCAATATCCCATCCCAGTATAATGACCCTGTAGGAGGAAGAGGTAATTAGATGTACCTTCTCAGTAGCCTTGGAGCTGGACTGGTCTGTAGTTGTGACTTAGCGAGGTATCTCCCTTTCGATGTCCCTTTTTCCTGTGAGTGCTGCTGAGCCATCATGTAGGCCATATTCCAGTTCATGTAGGCCATATTCCAGTGACTATACCAGTCAGAGAGGCGTAGTCAGCCCCATGGTCCCAATCTTCACAATGACCTTTGTCAAGTACACACTGGTGACCTGAAGCTTTTGACCCATCCCAATAACTTTCTCCAACCTTTCAGTAGATGGATAGTCTAGCTACCTCTCCCTGCCTGGATCTTAAATTGGCACCCAATTCTCTATGTAGAACACTATCTTTGTCCAGGGAATGAAAGTAGTGCTCTATATCAGGAATAAGGTGACATTTTCAGATGCACCCATGCCTGCTTACAGACAGACCTGTCCTTTCTCCAGCTGAAGCTGCGCATTGTCTGTCTGTGGGTAATGCTGAGCATTTGACCTCCTGATTCAGTATCTGGTCCTGTATTCACAAAGCGCTCAGAGTAGAAGTGCTGATGTAGGATCAGTTGAACCTTTCATGCCATAATGCTTAAGACAAGGAGGACCTGACCCTAGATCAGCACTCTGAGACAATTTGTGAATACGGGCCCTGGTTCTGAGATCGTGACTGACTTATTTGTTGCTTTGGTTTGCTTCCCATGAGACAGTGACTCAGACAGGCTGACATATTGCCTGGCTCGGTGTCATTCCTAAATATGTATTCCCAGTCCAATACACAAAATGTTGTGTTGTTGATACAGCATATAGGCCATTCTTTGCGATCTCCTGTAGTGGTGCAGCTAGTATGCATTCATGAAGCTGTATATGAAATAGCAATTGTTTACTTGAGTGCTAAAGTTTAGATCAAGGCTAATGTGTTATTGTTATCTGATCTTCAAACAATGTGACCCAAATCACAAATTTACCCATCTCTCTTTCCTATATTATAATATCTCTTTCTGTCCTTCTTCTCTCTCAGCTGATATAGGGTATAACATACTTGTTGATTTGCCAATCCTGTTATTTCCCTCACTATCTCTCTTTTTCTCCTCCCTGCCTTTCAGTCAAATCCTGTAAACTCAGTCTCCCTCAATCTATTTGAACCCTCGACTTGACCAGATGTAATGATCTATTGGGGTTTGGTGGACATGTCACATTGTTATAACATTCACTGAATCATTTCAATTTAAGTCATTTAGCAGACGCTCTTGTCCCCTGTGGGAATCAAACCCACAACCCTGGCGTTACAAGCACCATGCACTACCAACTGAGCCACACGGGACCTTTCATTTCAGTAGGTGGCCTGACAGACAGACAATTGCTTTTGATTGAATTTGAAACTTTTTGCTGAAATGTATGTGTGGTTGCTCTAGATAATGACACACATCATGATGCCACAAGTATTCTCAGTGCATGTAGTTCTCCTTATGCGTCCATCCCTGCCCATGTTTAGTCTATTTTTAGGAGGCCTGGGGCCCTATTGTCGTAGTCATGGCCCGTATCCACAAAGCTTCTCAGAGTAGAAAATTGGTCTTAAGTGCTGAGAATAGAGCTATTTTACTCCTACTCTTATGGGTAAAAATAAAAGCTTTGCATGGAGCTTCTTTGTAGTCACACCAAGTCGACAGATATTTGGGACAGTGGTTTCCAAATTATTTATAATTTTTTTTAAAGGAACTCCATCTGGGTTTAAACTTACTCTTGAAAGTTGTAATAGTAGAATGCCCAAGGTGTGAAATTTGGCTTTTTACAACATCAGAATTGTTGTAAAAAAAAAAAAATGTTATGCATGCCAACATATTTGGCAATATTTAGGAGTAGGCAAAGTGATTGTGTCAGGTGAAAATTACCTAAAGTTTTACCATTGCAACATTTGATGTACAGTCACATTCACTGTGGTTGTCTGAAGCAACGCTTGTTCACAGCTAGCGACGCCTCATCGCGGTTGGTTATTCACCCATTTGCAATGAGGGTCATCACTATTTCCAGCTCGTGATTACAAGCTGAGAAAGTTTTGAGTTAATTTTTCTCCTGGCTCAGAGTTTGTCTAGGCAGTGTTTTATCAACCTAAAACCTACTCTTTTTTTTTTATGGGCCCTGACCTTACCATTGTATCATGGCAGATTTGATCAATTATAACAATGGAACATAGACCCTGCTTGAGCCAGCCCTAACACTTTCACAAAGACGAGGCTTAGGAAATACAGAACTGCAGTTATGATAAATGTAAGGAGAAGGAGGCAGTTATGATAACGGCAAGCAACACTGAAGCATGCATGAGAGCACCAGCTGTTCCGGACGACTGTGAGATCACGCTCGCAGTAGCCGATGTGAGTAAGACCTTTAAACAGGTCAACATTCACAAGGCCGGATTACCAGGACGTGTTCTCCGAGCATGCGCTAACCAACTGGCAAGTGTATTCACTGACATTTTCAGCCGAGCACGCCCCCATTCTCATCGACGTAAATAAATAAATATACAACAGGTGTAGGTAGTGAAATGTTTAAGGTGCATGTAACAAATAAGGGGAGAGGTTAACACAATTTGACCCTTTCGATAAAACTATATTGAGTGGACTGCTTAAGCAATGCGTTATAGTGCTCTATATAAGGAATACATGACATGAGAGAGAATCCTGCTGTGAAGTTCTTGTAGATGTAGACAATATGTGACTGAAAGGAAGTCAATGTTTAGACTGCCCTTAGCTTTTATATAGCTGTTACTGTATATCACCCGGTCTCAGTAAGGGAGCCTTGCTAAGGCCTGGCTACTGCATCTAGCAGCTGCATGTAGAATGTTGAGTGTGTGTGTGTTTGTATTTATTAAGGATCCATATTAGCTGCAGCAGCTACTCTTCCAGGCCTCTACTCTACTACCACATATCTACAACACAAAATCCATACCATAGTCTCTTCTGGATTTGGGGACTGTGAAGAGACCATTGGTGTTATGTCTTGTGGGGTATGCATTGGTGTCTGAGCTGTATGCCAGTAGTTCAAACAGACAGCTTGGTGCATTCAACACATCAATAGCTTGCAGAAATACAAGTAGTGATAAAGTCAATCTCTCCTCCCCTTTGAGCCAGGAGAGATTGACATGCATATTATGAATGTTAACTCTCTGTGTACATCCAAGGGCCAGCCGTGCTGCCCTGTTCTGAGCCTATTTTTTTTTTTTCTTAAGTCCCTCTTTGTGGCACCTGACCACACTACTGAAGAAGATTTAGTTCAGTTTTAGGATTTACTGAATGATTTGTCCTAAATACAATGTTGTTTTTTTGAAATATTTAGGACAACACATTCTGAAACTAACTGCAGCTCTTAAGTGTTGCAGTCATTTCAGTCGCTGTAGTAGCTGATGTGTATACATTGTTGAGTCATCCGCATACATAGACACACTGGCTTTACTCAAAGCTAGTGGCATGTCGTTAGTAAAGATTTTAAAAAGTAAGGGGACTAGACAGCTGCCATGGGGAATTCCTGATTCTACCTGGATTATGTTGGGACAGGTTTACATTAAAGAACACCCTCTGTCTGGTTTTTAACGGGCGGTCCTAGTCTCTTAATATTAAACGGCACTGCCCGTCCCAGCCTGGATTAGTCCTCAGCACCATGGTGACAGGGTGGGAGTCAGACATTCTTATCCTGTTACTGAGATAGACCGACCAGTCTGTCTGTACAGTATTACCCTTGGTGTCACTGTACTGACATGCTGTCAGAATGCCCCATATGTGCTGGGTTTCCCCTTAATTTTATATCAAATATCATTCATCATTAGCCTGTAATAAGAAAATGGGGCAGACTTGTAAGGAACCCATGTTTTGTTGTTGTTCTAGTGTCCAAACCCCAAGTGTGTAAGTGGAATGCAGAGGACCGTTCAGTGTGATTACACAGGCAACCTATAGGGCAGCAGGTAGCCTAGTGGTTAGAGCGTTGGGCCAGTAACCAAAAGGTTGCTGGATTGAATACCCGAGCGAGACAAGGTGAATAAACCTGTCCTTGGGCACTTAACCCTAATTTGCTCCAGGGGCAAAAAAAAAACATATCTTCCTCTGTCCAGTGTCTGTGTTCTTTTGCCCTTAATCTTTTCTTTTTTTGGGGGCCAGTCTGAGATATGGCTTTTTCTTTGCAACTCTGCCTAGAAGGCCAGCATCCCGGAGTCGCCTCTTCACTGTTGATGTTGAGACTGGTGTTTTGAGGGTAGTATTTAATGAAGCTGCCAGTTTGAGGACTTGTGAGGCGTCTGTTTCTCAAACTAGACACTCTAATGTACTTGTCCTCTTGCTCAGTTGTGCACCGGGGCCTCCCACTCCTCTTTCTATTCTGGTTAGAGCCATTTTGCGCTGTTCTGTGAAGGGAGTAGTACACAGAGTTGTATGAGATCTTCAGTTTCTTGGCAATTTCTCGCATGGAATAGCCTTCATTTCTCAGAACAAGAATAGGCTGATACAGATACTCAACTAATCTAAAGAAGGCCAGTTTTATTGCTTCTTTAATCAGCACAACAGTTTTCAGCTGTGCTAACATAGTTGCAAAAGGGTTTTCTAATCCTCAATTACCCTTTTTAAAAGGATAAACTTGGATTACACAATGTACCATTTGAACACAGGAGTGATGGTTGCTGATAATGGGCCTCTGTACGCCTATGTAGATATTCCATAAAAAATCAGCCGTTTCCAGCTACAATAGTCATTTACAACATTAACAATGTCTATTTCTGCTCAATTTGATGTTATTTTAATGGACAAAAGCAATTTTTTTTCTTTCAAAAACAAGGACATTTCTAAGTGACCCTGAACTTTTGAACGCTAGTGTACTCTTTCTACCATATGCTATATCTGCTACATGATTTATGTTAGATTCTTTCTTTGACGGAATGTTGGTGGAGCGCTGCAGCGATGTGTCTCTCCAACAGCACCCTGGAGAGGCATGCTGGGAATGGACAAGATAAATATTTTACGCCCCTGCCTTTGACAAAGTGGGCACTTTTTTTTATCACAGGGCGGCATCAGCTCTCACCTAAAAAAAACATATGCCACTGGTTGAGAGAAATTGTAATTGTTTTGGGGCAGAATTATGTGAGTTTTTTTGTGTTTGAGGTACGTCTTGGTCAGTTTCCTCCCTTGTCAATCTGCGGGCCGGCCCTGCCTCCATGTGAAACTGACTCATTTTTAACATGGAAGTTATGACTTAATCGCCACCTCTTAGCTTTTAATGTACTGTCAGTGAGACTCACAATCCTAACATGTCTTTCTGCTCTGTTTTCAGTCTGTAGAGCGTCACGATAACGTGTACGTTTATATCGGAGTAGTTAAGCATCAATGCCAGGCTTGTGTAAGTGTTATCATAATAAAATATATTTGTCCCTTTTCTCCTGTCTGTGTCTGCAGGACATTTGCGAGGACATCTCAGACCATGTGGAGCAGATCCATGCGCTGCTGGAGACAGAGTTCTCCTTGAAGCTGCTGTCATACTCTGTGAACATCATTGTGGACATCCGCAGTGTGCAGCTCCTGTGGCACCAGCTCCGTGTCTCTGTCCTGGTGCTGAAGGAGAGGCTGCTGCAGGGCCTTCAGGACTCCAACGGAAACTACACCCGACAGACAGACATCCTCCAGGCCTTCTCTCAGGACCACCAGCAGGTTAATAATTCACAGCCTCCCTGGCATGGCATGTACTGTACACAACTATAGCTATCCTACAATAAACATGACAGCTTTTCAGGTTTCAGTTATTTATTGAAATGGCAATAGCAGAAAGGACACATGTACAACATGACATTAGCATATTAAACAATTGATTGAAATATGCATTTGTACAGTATGATATTCTCTCTATTTTGGTATTTCTTTTTTTATTTGAATTTTTTCAACTTTATTTTAACAGGGAAAGACCTGGATCTCTTTTACGGCTGTGCCCTGTGTAAACATGTTGACATGTACAGTTTTAGGCACACAGACAGAACATTTAAAAACATACAAAACAAAGACAGACAATTCAAAAGAAACAATACTAGAGAGTACACTGATAGTATATTATGGAATTTTACACTCACTGGCTTGACACCAACAATATTACTCTACCAAATAACATCAATCTCCAGGCTGTTATAATCCAATTTAAACAGTAGTTTAGAGACCGTATACTGTATGTGAATGTTATTTCTCACAGATCCCGTGCCAATTTCTGTTACATTCAATGTCATTCCATACCTTTAATTGGTTTGGTTGTTGGCCTTGGAATATCACACAATCCTGGTCTCCATCCTGGTTATTAGGCTGGTAACTCTGCCAGTACCCTGTGGTCAGTGGTGTGCCGTCCACCCACTTCCAGATCCCCTCAGTCTCTAAATCAGACAGACCAATCCAGACCAATGCTCCTACATTCAGTCCATTGATAAATCTCTGTTCCTCTTCATTATTAACGATCACCAGGTCTGCTCCTCTCTCTCTGCAGTCCTGTCTGCTCTCAGCCCAGGATTTCTTCTCAGAAGAGGCACAATAACAACTAGTGTTAAAGCTTCTCCATCCTTGTGGACAGGACCCTCTAACAAGCCTTTCTATCTCTCTCTGTAACTGGTCTCTCTCTCTCTGTAACTGGTTTATCTCTCTCTGTAACTGTCTCTCTTCAGTGTAGTTGGTCTTGAGGAGAGGCGCAAATTGTAACATCTGGTTTTCTCTCTGGCTGATGTCCTTGTAGTAGTTGTAGGAGCGTAGTCCGATGAGAGTGGTCAGTAGGAGGACACTCAGTAGACCCTGGCCCACCACAGCCAGGGTGCCGCGCCTCGCACCTCGCTTTACCCCTCCAGACTCAGAGGGAGTTGAACCCTGATTCTCTGACCCCAGGTTCACCTGAGTGCTCCTCTTGGTGTAAAGATTGGCGCACATATTGCCAGACATCTCTATCCTTTTTTCAAATACTATGTATGAGCGTCGGTATGTCTGTCCTCTGTCTTCCGCTATGTTCATTTTCACTCAGTGAGGAACTAAATACCCACTGAAGAATTGGGTAATATTTGGTTGAGACACTGCGCTTTCAACGTTATCACTGCACTTTCAACGATTTGAAAGCACAACAAAGTTAAAATGGGAATACTATGTCAGATATTTGATTTATTTATACAACAGCTTAATGTGTTATCATTGTGCTTAATTTAATAACACAACCAAATTACCTGGATTGCAGTTCAGATTACATTAAAAATACATTGTAATACAATTGTAAAGATTAGCACAGACCTGCGACTTTTGCAATACTATCTTGAACATGACCGATAGTGTATGATTACATAAGAAGACATTTATTGTTAATGTAACCTCAATGTGGCCATGGATGTGTTTAATATATTGTGTATATTCAACCTTTAAAACGAGTAACACATCCATGGCCACATTGAGGTTACCTTAAAAATAAATGTTTTCTTATGTAATCATATACAATCATGCATGTTCAAGATAGTATTGCAATGAAACTTGTAATGTATGTGTGTGTGTGTGTGTGTGTGTGTGTGTGTATACAGTCGTGGTTAAAAGTTTTGAGAATGCCACAAGTATTGGTCTCCACAAAGTTTGCTGCCTCAGTGTTGATGATGGCAATTTGCATATACTCCAGAATGTCATGAAAAGTGATCAGATGATCAGCAAAGTCCCAAAAAAAAAAAAAAAACATTTCCACTGCATTTCAGCCCTGCCACAAAAGGACCAGCTGCCATCATGTCAGTGATTGTCTCATTAACACAGGTGAGAGTGTTGACGAGGACAAGGCTGGAGATCACTCTGTCATGCTGATTGAGTCAGAATAACAGACTGGAAACTTTAAAAGGAGGGTGGTGCTTGAAATAATTGTTCTTCCTCTGTCAACCATGGTTACCTGCAAGGAAACACGTGCCGTCATCATTGCTTTGCACAAAAAGGGCTTCACAGGCAAGGATATTGCTGCTGGTAATTTTGCACCTAAATCAACCATTTATCGGATCATCAAGAACTTCAAGGAGAGAGGTTCAATTGTTGTGAAGAAGGCGTCAGGGTGCCCAAGAAAGTCCAGCAAGCGCCAGGACCGTCCCCTAAAGTTGATTCAGCTGCAGGATCGGGGCACCACCAGTGCAGAGCTTGCTCAGGAATTGCAGCAGGCAGGTGTGAGTGCATCTGCACGCACAGTGAGGCGAAGACTTTTGGAGGATGGCCTGGTGTCAAGAAGGGCAGCAAAGAAGCCACTTCTCTCCAGGAAAAACATCAGGGACAGACTGATATTCTGCAAAAGGTACAGGGATTGGACTGCTGAGGACTGGGGTAGAGTAAATTTCTCTGATGAATGCCCTTTCAGATTGTTTGGGCCATCCGGAGCGCTACCATCAGTACTGTGTCATGCCAACAGTAAAGCATCCTGAGACCATTCATGTGTGGGGTTGCTTCTCAGCCAAGGGAGTGGGCTCACTCACAATTTTGCCTAAGAACACAGCCATGAATAAAGAATGATACCAACACATCCTCCGAGAGCAACTTCTCCCAACCATCCAAGAACCGTTTGGTGACGACCAATGCCTTTTCCAGCATGATGGAGCACCTTGCCATAAGGCAAAGGTGATAACTAAGTTGCCAGGCCAGGAAACTCCCCAGACCTTAATCCCACTGAGAACTTGTGGTCGATCCTCAAGAGGCGGGTGGACAAACAAAAACCCACAACTTCTGACAAACTCAAAGCAATGATTATGCAAGAATGGCCTGCAATCAGTCAGGATGTGGCCCAGAAGTTAATTGACAGCATGCCAGGGCGGATTGCAGAGGTCTTGAAAAAGAAGGGTCAACACTGCAAATATTGACTCTTTGCATAAACTTAATGTAATTGTCAATGAAAGCCTTTGACACTTATGGAATACTTGTAATTATACTTTGTGGAGACCAATACTTGTGTCATTCTCAACTTTTGACCACGACTGTACACTGGGGATCAAACGTTTGGAATATTACTCATTCAAGGGTTTTTCTTTATTTGCACTATTTTTGACATTGTAGAATAAAAGTGAAGACATCAAAACTATGACATAACACATATGGAATCATGTAGTAACCAAAAAAGGTGTTAAACAAATCAAAATATATTTTAGATTCTTCAAAGTTGCCACTCCTTGCCTTGATGACAGCTTTGCAGACTCATGGCATGTTTACATACAATTAGTTAGTATTTGGTAGCATTGCCTTTTAAATAGTTTCACTTTGGTCAAACGTTTCGGGTAGCCTTCCACAAGCTTCCCACAATAAGTTGGGTGAATTTTGGCCCATTCCTCCTGACAGAACTGGTGTAACTGAGTCAGGTTTGTAGGTCTCCTTGCTCGCACACGCTTTTTCAGTTTTGTCCACACATTTTCTGTAGGATTGAGGTCAGGGCTTTGTGATGGCCAATAATTTCTTTTTTTTGTAGCTTTAGTCAACTTCTCTATAATTTACAGCCATGCTAAACATTAGGTAGGTAGGTAGGTAGGTAGGTAGGTAGGTAGGTAGGTAGGTAGGTAGGTAGGTAGGTAGGTAGGTAGGTAGGTAGGTAGGTAGGTAGGTAGGTACTTTATTGATCTCAGAGGGGACATTTCTTTGTCAAGCAGCTACAAAAGAAAATACACAGGGCAGGTGCAAAATGCCAGAACGAAAATACACAAAAGACATACATGATACATAGAGAGGCAGTATGAAAAAGTATAAAAATACAAGAAGTCTGGAGTGGTTGGCTGTATATGTACACTATACATTGGTGGATGTTGGATGGTTAACAGAGAAATACTTCAATAGCTAAAAATGCATATGATATGAGCGAGGGGTAATAATAGTTTACTTAACAGACAGACTGGTTAAATGAACAGGTAAGTGAATATTTTGCATGGTTAAATTAACTGTACAGGTAAATATACAGTTAAATTTACAGGTAAGTGAATATTTGCATGATTATATTAACTGTACAGGTAAATGACAGGAAGAGATACTTAAATAGCTAAATGTGTGTATGATATAATTTAGGGTAATAATAGTAATTCCATTAAAATGCAGTCCTTAGTGCGCAGGGTTTAATTACAGATAAATGCATGTATTGCACATTCGATATACTAAAAGCAATGAATAAAGATACAACTGACAGGATACTAATATGCATTCCTGAGTAAATGACTACGTAAGTTCAGTCCAATAATTACTTGCAATATTGCACGTGATATAACAACTGTACGTGAGTATGTGTATATACAGACCTGAATGAATAAATAAGTCCTGTGTGAATGAGTGATTACGGACCAGAGTTACTCACGGATGGATGCATAATTGTTAAACTAGGTCCTAGCACCCCAGCAGTTCCAGATCTATGTTGCCAACGGCACGGCACCCCAGAGAGGCATTATATAGTCTAATAGCCGCCAGCAGGAAGGACCTCCTGTAGCGCTGTCTGGCACACTGTGGTGGGATCAGTCTGACTGAAGGTGCTCCTCTGCGTCATAACCATCGCATGCAGAGGGTGGGTGACGTCCATGATGGCCAGCAGTTTGGCCAGGATCCGTCTCTCCGCCACCTCCTCTAGAGTGTCATGGCTCATCCCCAGGACAGAGCTAGCCTTCCTGATCAGCTTATTTACCCGAGAAGCATTACCGGCTTTTATGTTGGCTCCCCAGCACACCACTGTAAAAAAGATGGCACTGGCCACAGACTGGTAGAAGGTATGCAGTACAGGGCCCCGGTGTTACCAGCCTATTGTCCATATGGACTCCCAGGAACTTGAAGGACCCAACCATTTCCACATCCATCCCCTGTATAGGGACTGCAGTCAGTTGTGCCTTGGTTCTCCTGAAGTCCACCACCATCTCCTTTGTTTTGCTGATGTTGAGCTGAAGGTGTTTTGCTCACACCACAACACAAAGTCACTGATTGTACTCCTGTACTCCTCCTGCCCACCCCTGATGCACCCTACAATTGCGGAGTCATCCGAGAACTTCTGTAGGTGGCATGTTTCAGAGTTATATCTGAAGTCCGAGGTGTAGAGGGTGAACAGGAAGGGGGACAGGACCGTTCCCTAAGGGGCCCCTGTGTTGCTAACTGCCCGTTCTGACACACCGCTCTGTAGTCGCACAAATTGTGGCCTACCAGTCAGGTAGTCCGTGACCCAGGAGACTAAGGGTGCTTCCACTTTCATCCTCTTCATCTTCTCACCCAGTAGCAGGGGCTGAATGGTATTGAAGGCACTGGAGAAGTCAAAAAACATAACCCTTACAGTGCAACCTGCGTTGTCCAGGTGAGAGTAGGCCCTCTGCAGAAGGTAGATGATTGCATCATCCAACCCGATGTTTGACTTTTTGAAGCCAGTGATATTTCTCATACCCTTCCACACCTCTCTCACCTGGCTCTGCCTCAGCTTGTCCTCCATCTTCTCCTTATACCCTCTCTTCACCTCAGCAATCAGCAACTTCAGCTCCCTCTGGACGCATTTCAATTTGTCCATGTCCCTCTGCTTGAAGGCCCTCTTTTTCTCGTTCAGCAGGGCCTTCAGGTCGCTGGTGACCCAGGGTTTATTATTTGGAAAACAGCGTACCTTCCTGGTGGGTACAGTGTTGTCTACACAAAAATGTATATAGTCCGTTATGCAGTCAGTCCATCGATGGGTTCTGTCAACAAAATCATTGACAATAATAATAACAATAAGGAAATTATTTTAATCAGTAAACTCTTCAAGCATTGTGTGTATGCTTGAAGGCAGGGACGTTTTGACTTTCTCATCCAATGGGTTTTAAGAAGGAGACTAGGAGAGAGGATGCGACGAACCAAGAAAATGCTATTTAGATGCTTCCTCCGTCCTTGGCAGTATTTGACAGCTATTAAAGCCACCATACAGTCTTTGTATTTTTATTTTAAAATCATCACTGTATGTCATATAAATCACTGTGTGTTTATTTAATGAGAATAACTCCAAAACGTGTGTTTTTATAATTTATTTCTCTGAGCCTCCTTTGGCCCTTGCAATGCTCAGTCTGATCGTGTGGGCGTTAGGAAATATACATACATATTTGTGACCCGTTTCATTCACTATTTCACGTGAGAGGCATTTTAACGTTTTTAAGCCACCTCCAAGGTAGTTTTAGGTGATTTGGCAGTACGACCAACAAGCCTCACAAACGCAGACCACGTGTAACCACGCCAGTCCAATACCTCCACATCCGGCTTCTTCATCTGCGGGATTGTCTGAGACCAGCCACCCGGACAGCTGATGAAACTGAGGAGTATTTCTGTCTGTAATAAAGCCCTTTTGTTGTGACTGGGCCACCCCATCCCAGTCATGTGAAATCCATAAATTAGGGCATAATGAAATTATTTAAATTGACTGATTTCCTTATATGAACTGTAACTCAGTAAAATCAATGAAATTGTTGCATGCTGTGTTTATTTGTTCAGTATAGATATACTGTATATATCGGAAAGTATTCAGACCCCTTCCCCTTTTCCACATTTTGTTACGTTACAGCATAATTCTAAAATGGATTAAATAAAAATGTTCATCAATCTACACACAATACCCCATAACGACAAATTGAAAACAGGTTTTTAGAAATTTTGAGAAATGTGTTTGTTATGAGACTCAATTGTTTCTACATCTTGATTGTAGTCCACCTGTGGTCAATTCAATTGATTGGACATGATTTGGAAAGGCACACACCTGTCTATATACACTGTGTCTGTAAAATGTACATAGTATGTATAAACTGGAAGTAGAAACCTAAGTGTTGTTGTCCATTAGTTTACTCCAATTAAGGGAGGGATTGTAGGGTTAGGGGAAAATGTATATTAAACAAAAATGTGTGTGTGTACAAAAATAATATATAGGGGATTGGACAATTTAGATTGTTGCTTACATCAATCTGCAATATTAAAGCTGATCTACCCCCTAAAAAAATAATTAAAAGATAATAAACAGCTTTTCAGGTTTCAGTGATTTATTGAATAGGTATAAGCAGAAAGGCCACATGTACAACATGACAGTAGCATATTAAACAATTGATTGAAATATGCATTTGTACAGTATGATATTCACTTTTTATTTTGGGAAATAAGATTTCAATTATAGTATTTTATGCAATTTTACACTCGTGGCTGTGTCCCACTCTACCAGATATAGTTCTGAGTGGCTTGACACCAACAATATTACTCTACCAAATAGCATCGGACTGTTATAACACAACTTTAACAGAGACTGTATACAGTATGGGAATCTTATTTCTCACAGATCCAGTGCAGTGGATTGGAGCATACCTTGTCATTCCAAACTGATAGTGGAGTTAATCGGTGGCTATTAAATTCCACACAATCCTGGTCTCCAAGGTTATTAGGCTGTTCATCCCAGTACCCTGTGGTCAGTGGTGTGCCGTCCACCCACTTCCAGATCCCCTCAGTCTCTAAATCAGACAGACCAATCCAGACCAATGCTCCTGCATTCAGTCCATTGATAAATCTCTGTTCCTCTTCGTTATTAACGATCACCAGGTCTGCTCCTCTCTCTCTGCAGTCCTGTCTGCTCTCAGCCCAGGATTTCTTCTCAGAAGAGGCACAATAACAACTAGTGTTAAAGCTTCTCCATCCTTGTGGACAGGACCCTCTAACAATCATATCCAGCCTTTCTATCTCTCTCTGTAACTGGTCTCTCTCTCTCTGTAACTGGTTTATCTCTCTCTGTAACTGGTCTTTTTCTCTCTGTAACTGGTTTATCTCTCTCTGTAACTGTCTCTTCAGTGTAGTTGGTCTTGAGGAGAGGCGCAAATTGTAACATCTGGTTTTCTCTCTGGCTGATGTCCTTGTAGTAGTTGTAGGAGCGTAGTCCGATGAGAGTGGTCAGTAGGAGGACACTCAGTAGACCCTGGCCCACCACAGCCAGGGTGCCGCACTTCACCCCTCGCCTCGCACCTCGCTTTACCACTCCAGACTCAGAGGGAGTTGAACCCTGATTCTCTGGCCCACTGTCTGGTGACCCCAGTTCCATGATGATGTCTGAACAAGTGTATAAATCATCGCACGTCTCCTTCGACTGAGGATAATTCACCAAACGGCTCCTCGTAGTGTCAGGACTAGCGAACACATCGTCAGACATCTTTTTAGATCAAATACTCTGTATGGGTGTAGACGTTTGTCTTTGTCTGGGGTATCTGTTGTCTGTCAGCATCGTGATCAGAGTGGTATTTATACACTGCATCTTGTGAAATAGATATTATTAGCGTCTGGCCGTCTGCTAAATGACCAGAATATCATATGTAAATGTAATGTTGGTATATCTATAAAAGTGCTGAGGATCTTCCGTGTGATAACTTCTCTTTACAGCATAAATAGTTTTGATGTTTTTGAACTCATAATAACAAAGATAAGCTCCTAAGAGAGCAACAGGCTTGTGTAGAATTTGATAGGCTAAGCTTTTGGTAAATTTCAGTTTGGGAGACTAACTCCCACACCCTGTGTACACAAAACACCAGTTAAACACACAGAAATAAAAATATTGTCACATTACACAACACGTTGCAGAGACTGAAATGTTGAGATACAAGTTGACTTTGTAAAGAGACTGGAGTCAGAGGTAATAGCTTTAATACAGAGTGCTCTGTGTACAAGCAGTCACACCCAGATTAGAGATTATATTGATTTAAGAATGCATTCATTACTTTACTGTCACAATTATGTACAGCGGGTGAAATAAGTATTGAACACGTCACCATTTTTCTCAGTAAATATATTTCCAAAGGTGCTATTGACATTAAATGTTCACCAGATGTTGGTAACAACCCAAGTAATCCATACATACAAAGAAACCAAAACAAATAAGTTCAGAAATTAAGTTATGTGTAATAATGTAAAATGACACAGGGAAAAAGTATTGAACACATGAAGAAAGGGAGGTGCAAAAAGGCATGGAAAGCCAAGACAACAGCTGAAAACTATCAGTAATTAAAAAGCAATCCAGCCCCCTGTCAGTGCAAATTAATATCAGCTGGTTCAGTCCCAACTGATGGCCTACAAAAAGGTCTCATTGCCAAGGTGTCACACAAGACACATCTCATGATGGGTAAAAGCAAAGAGCTGTCTCAAGACCTTCGCAACCTAATTGTTGCAAAACATAATGATGGCATTGGTTATAGGCGCATTTCTAAGCTTCTGAATGTTCCAGTGAGCACTGTTGGGGCCATAATACGGAAGTGGAAAGACAATCATTTCACCATAAATTTGCCTCGACCAGGTGCTCCTCGCAAGATTTCTGACAGAGGAGTGAAAAGAATAATCAGAAGAGTTGTCCAAGAGCCAAGGACCACTTGTGGAGAGCTTCAAAAAGACCTGCAATTAGCAGGTACTGTTGTCCTAAGAAAACAGTAAGTAATGCACTCCACCGCCATGGCCTGTATGCACGCTCACCACGCAAGACTCCATTGCTGAAAAAAAAGCATGTTGAAGCTCGTTTAAAGTTTGCTGCACAACATTTGGAAAAGCCAGTGAAATACTGGGAGAATATAGTGTGGTCAGATGAGAGCAAAATTGAACTGTTTGGATGTCATAATACACACCATGTATGGAGGAGAAATGGCACTGCACATCACCCTAAAAACACCATACCAACAGTGAAGTTTGGAGGTGGGAACATCATGGTGTGGGGCTGCTTTTCAGCAAATGGTACTGGCAAACTTCACATAATTGAAGGAAGGATGAATGGGCAAATTTACCGAGACATTCTTGACAAAAATCTGCTGCCATCTACCAGGATGATGAAGATGAAATGAGGGTGGACATTTCAGCAAGACAATGATCCCAAACACACAGCCAAGGAAACTCTCAATTGGTTTCAAAGAAAGAAAAAGCTGCTAGAATGGCCGAGCCAATCACCTGACTTAAATCCCATTGAAAATCTATGGAAAGAACTGAAGATCAACATTCATAGAAGAGGCCCACGGAACCTTCAAGATTTGAAGACTGTTTGTGTGGAAGAATGGGCCAAAATCACACCAGAGCAATGCATGCGACTAGTTTCTCCATACAGGAGGCGTCTTGAAGCTGTCATTACCAACAAAAGGCTTTTGTACAAAGTATTAAATAAATATCAGTAAGTGTGTTCAATACTTTTACCCTGTTTCATTTCACATTATTACACATAACTTAATTTCTGAATTTTCTTATTTGTTTTGGTTTCTTGTATGTATGGATTACTTGGGTTGTTACCAACATCTGGTGAAAAGTTCATGTCAATAGCACCTTTGGAAATATATTTACTGAGAAGAATGGTGACGTGTTCAATACTTATTTCACCCGCTGTAAGTTCTTTCTGTCATAAACATGAGTTTCTTGCAAAGGGGGTGAACTTTAATCACAAGGTTGGTTTTGCTTCCTGGTATGGTAAGTGTTGTATCTCTGCTGCCTTGTCTCCTGTAAGTAACATTTCAGAAAGTTTGTGGTTAGCTTCTCAAGACTTGCAACTTCATATTTGGTACTTGTGTAAGCACTATAGAATTGGATTTACACAGACCCTTACACAAGTACCAATTGGATGTGCCCTTGGATATACACAGAGAGCTAACATGAATAATATGCATGTCAATCTCTCCTGGCTCAAAGTGGAGGAGAGATTGACTTCATCACTACTTGTATTTGTGAGAGGTATTGACATGTTGAATGCACCGAGCTGTCGGTTTAGGGAGGCGCATAGCACTACATAGAGGCATGACTACATGCAATTATATATTATATTCCACATCAGGGGGCCTGAGGGCACACACTTAATATATTGTGAATGTATTGTAATGTTTTCATAACTGCCTTAATTTTGCTGGACCCCAGGAAGAGTAGCTGCTGCCTTGGCAGCAGTTAATGGGGATCCATAATAAATACAAATACACGATTGAGGGATACTACAGTGTGGAGTGTAGGATTCTACAGTATACTACAGAATACTATAGTAATTACTATAGTATTTTATAGTAAACAGACGTCTTTTTTAATGTGTATCAAACTGTAGATAAATTAAACTGAAGGGAAACAAAGTGTAAGCATTTAAAATAAGTTTAGCTAAGGTTGAGCATCTGAGCAGGCCTTATTCAATGATATTAATACAAAGAACAAAGAAAGGATGTGTGTGTGTGTGTGTGTGTTCACTGGATGTCCTGTGAATTGGTCATGCTGGCCTCGTCAGTCGTCCACTGGACATCCTGGCCTCTACAATAGGCTAATCTTCTGGTAAATGTCAGTTTTTAGGAGACTAACCCCCACACACTGTTTGCATAAAATACCAGGTAAAAAGAGAAACGTGTTGAGAGAGAAAAAGATTTCCGTATTATGCATCACAGCTGCTCCACATAAATAATACACACCACATTGTGGCACATGCAGGAATTACTACAGCTGATGACTCCAAATCAAATCAAATTGTATTTGTCACATGCGCCGAATACAACAGGTGTAGACCTTACAGTGAAATGCTTACTTACAAGCCCTAAACAACAATACAGTTTTAAGAAAAATAAGTGTTTTACCTTTTCAATTAATGATATACAGCCTTTGATTCTTGAAGAATATAACTTCTAAATCCCTCATGAGCTTAGTTCAACTGTTGTACCCCATCAGAACCCAAAATATAAACTGGTTTTATTCCAATGTATTTGTAAACAATGTAATTGTAAACAAACACTATACAGCTTAAAAACATGGTTAAAAATATACTTTTTTATCATGGATGGTCAGTCATTGTATCCATAGCTGTCTTTGAATTTGAGAGTGTTTACATTTCTCCAGCCCCATCCCTCAGCTTTTTACCAGAACAGTGGCATGGTGACCGCTCTGTTGTTGTTTGAATATTGTGAGTAAACTTAAGTGGTGTGTGTCTCCCCCAGGCTCGCCTGGACGCTCTGACTGAGGTGGACGACTGCGGCCGGCTGACCATTAAGTGCAGTCAGGACTACTTCTCCCTGGACTGTGGCATCACCGCCTACGAGCTCAGCGACTATAGCCCCAGTGAGGAGCAGGAGGGTACCAGCGGATCGGGCCAGGGGCAGGAGCCCTGCTGTAGCTACCCCAGTCTAGAGAGAGACTTCCCAGAGCTCATCCAGAGTGTGGACCTACTGACCATCGCAGCCAAGCAGAGCCAGAGCCAGGGGGGCATACCAGAGCAGGAAGAGGAGGAGCCAGGTACCCCTATAGAGGAACACAGAGACAAGCCCTCCAGCGCAGGGGAGGAGAACAACCCTGCACCTGGACCCAAAATGCACTGCGACACGCCCCAGAGCGAGAGCACTCCACTCTCCAAGCGGCCCCTCCAGGGCAGCATGAGTAACGAGGTGTCCCCCACCCAGCCTGCCCTGCCTAAGAAGCCCATGTACCTGGAGAAAGAGACTGAGTTCAGCCTCAGCCTGAGGAGATCCACCCTGCCTCCCTCTCTTCAGTTCCAGGCAGACCTGAGCCGGAGCACACCCTCTCTCCTGGACCCTCCCGACCACTCCAAGTTCTGGCTGGAGCAGAACGCTGTGTACCCCAACAACACCTTCCAGTCCTATGACAGCCTGCAGGCCATGAACAGTAGGAACCTGCAGGCCAGCAGACAGGGAGAGACTGGAGGGTACCAGAGACAGGGAAGCCCTGTTGGTGCTCTTATCCCCCTACAGAGGAGCTCCTCAGAGGCAGGCCAGGGAGGCCACTTCCCCGAGGACCTCTCCTCCATCCCCACCCTCTTCTCAGGCAACAGGGGATTCAGCAGGGCCCTGGAGGATCCACATACAGACAGAGACACAGACAGCCTCCTACCCTCTCCTATGAGGGAGCCCTCAGACCACGAGTCCCACGACGAGGCCTCCAGCGAGGACTTCCGCCCTCCCATCAAGGAAGCCGTCTGGATCATCCAGCCCCAGTGCCCCCACCTCCACCACCCAGCCCAAGCCTCAGCGGGGGCCAGCCCTATCCCCAGCGAGGAGCACTGGTTCGGGTCAGATGAGTTCCTAGCTCTGCCTGCCCAGCTGAATAAGACAGAGATGCTGGCTATGAAGCTGGAGACCCTGGCCCAGAGACCTGGCCACCAGGGACACCATGAGTCCATTCAGGATGTAGACGACTGGGAGCTGTCCGAGGTCAATTCGGACTGGGAGGGTGAGGGCACGGGCAGCCCCCAACCCCCTCTGGGTTTCCACGCCCTCCAACACCCCTACAAGAGGCCTTTCCGCGTGGGGACGGGGTGCTTCTCGCCCACCTCATCCAGTGACATTGCTCCGTCCCTGGATGAGATCATCGAGTCGGGCCCCCTCAGTGACCTGCTGTCTGAGGACGAGGCCTGGAGCTCCAGGGAGAGTAGGATGAGAGACAACAACAGGGGCTGGAGCTCCGGGGATACCAGAGGGAGTTCCACCGGATCCAGAAGGAGAGACGCCAAAAGGTCTCTCCCCTTGCAGCCCACCACCACCCCCACTACTACCACTACCATGGCCCCCCACATGGAGACACAGTGTAAACCCCTCATCCAACAGCTACTAGATGACATCCAGCACCACGACAACCACCCAGACATATGGGGCAAGATAGAGGTAATGAGAGCCTCAGCCTCTGGCACATACAGTTTTACTATGATGATGTTGATGCTGTTGTTGTTTAAAGCATTGATTATTCTAGGACCTAGAACTTACAGTAGATGGACTTACAGTAGGGCTGTGACGGTCATGGAATTTTGGATGATGATAATTGGCCAGCTAAATGACCACGATCACCGTAATAACCGTTCTAAAAGCTCCTGACTGCATGGGCTGGAATTGAAATAGAATTAATAGAAAGGTCCAAGACTAGCTTACTTACAAGTAGCAGCCACAATGTTATTTATCATCCCATAAAACAGTTCCTGTCTTGACTAGGGTAGCCTAGAGAAGCTAGCTAGCCAGCTATAGCTAGTTAGGCTAATTGAGGCCAAATGTTACGCTTTCTGTCATAGCTATCCTTGTATGTAACAATGCCACATGGATATTTTAGTTTGAGGTTTTATTTATTCGCACCAAAGAAAATAAGTGAAAGAGAAAACAGTACAGATAAAAACACTGGTAAAAACGGTGTGCAGGTGAGGTCAGAAGCCCAAAAGGGCTTATATGAAAACCACACCACAAATATATAAGTACAAAAAAAAGTTTGTTCAAACAGTTAAAAAAAGCATATATAATTGTACATGATATACTCAGTATACAATTAAAACCATGTTTGATTGTGTGTGTGTGTTCATGTGGGTATGTGTGATTGTGAGAGTTAGGCTGCATGGAGGGGATTGTTGGGTAGTTTGGTTCATCAGGCTAACCCCTAGTCTTCGCTTAAAGTAATCGAGTTTTGGCAATGTGAAGATAAGTATTCCAGAGTATGGTACCTCTGTATCTGATAGACAATTGACTATGTGAGGTGCGGCAGAGGAGGGTGAAGGTTTTCGCAGTGTTTGTGTTATATAGATGGATTTCAGAATGAACCTGGAATAATCCATTGAAGGGTTTAGGTACACTGTCTGGGAGGTATGAGTATTTGTAGATGAAAGTGCATTATTGGCGTACATTAATGTCGTAAATAGACAAGATATTGATTTTCTTAAACAAATGTGCCGATGAAACCAGGTAATTAGAGGAGGTGGCTAGTCACATTTATTTTGTATGAAGAGTAATTTGTGTAGGTAGGAGGCATATGTACTGGCCCAGACAATATTACAGTAAATTAGATAAATTAACCAATTAAGCTTTAGTATACCGTTAGGAAGCAAGCCTGATGAACCAAACCACTAATATTTCTGAAGATACCAACAGATTTCATCACTTTGCAATGATCTTTCCAGGATAACTTTTCATCAATAAGAACTCCTAGGAATCTAGTGGATGTGACTTGTTCCATTTCAATCCCACCAAGTGAGATTCTGGCTGCTTGTTTGTTTGTTTTTTATTCTTACTAGTGAATACAGTAAAGTTGGATTTTATAACATTTCAAGATAATTTGTTTATTTGGAACCATTCATACAATTTGGCCATACCTGAGTTGGCTCCATTAATTAGTGAATCAAAATTGTTGTGTTATAAAATTGGTATCATCAGCAAAGAGAATGTGAAGTATGGTAGAAGACACAGCAGCAAAAGGTCATTGATATAGGTTAGGAATAACAAAGGTCCAATTATCCAACCCTGTGGGACGCCACAGGATATCTTGGTCCTGGTAGATGCACAGCCGTTTGCATAAACAAATTGTTCTCTATCATTAACATAACTATATAACCAATTATATGTATTACCATGAAGACCGTATTAATGCAATTTAGAGAGTAAAATTTAATGATCAACCGTGTCAAACACTTTGGACAAATCTAAAAAGATGCCAAGAGCGTATTCATTGTTGAGGGCTGGAAAGATTTTATCCACAAGTTGCAAAACAGCCATATCTAGAAAATGTATTTTCAGTGTTAACATAGGCCTATAAAAAAATTCTGCAAAAATTAATACTCACAAGTATTTTAATATTTTATGTCCGTTCGGATATTCGAATAACCGTGCACATCCCTAGTGAACTGGCGGCCATTGTTAGTGTACCCATAGGGGCAAAGCAGGAAGTAAAATATGTGCTAAAATATGTGCTGTGATTTGTTGATTCAACTCAACTGACATTACAAAAAAATACATTACATTGCATGAGCCATATCAGTTAAAATAATGTTAATGAACATTCTACATTATTATTATTGCATCACAATACCAGGCAGGTAGCCATTGCGAGTGTACCCATGAGTTTAAGGTCTGTGCTATCCGGGATCCTTGGGATGTCCCTACCCCATTTGAAATTGACATTTTAAAATGGTTAGGCAAGGGTAGAGGTTAGGTTTAGGGTAGGGATGTCCCAAGGATCCCGGATAGCACTGACCAAGAGTTCACCAGTCAAATTGCCAGGGTTAGAGGTTCCAAACCCATTTTATTCATTCTATTTCTATGTGTGCTGCTGCTCCTGCATTGTGTGGGGTGTTGCCTAGGCAACCAGATACTTGTTTGCTTGTTTCAGCAAGGAGAAACAAAGTTCGTTGTTAAGAGTCCATGTTACCGACAAAACAGACTCAAACACTTGAAAAGTTTGGACACACCTACTCATTTAGGGGTTTTCTTTACTTTTACTATTTTCTACATTGTAGAATAATAGTGAAGACATCACAACTATGAAATAACACATATGGAATCATGTAGTAACCAAAAAAGTGTTAAACAAATCAAAATATATTTTAGATTCTTCAAAGTAGCCACCCTTGGCCTTGATGATAGATTTGCACACTCTTGGCATTCTCTCAACCAGCTTCATGAGGAATGCTTTTCCAACAGTCTTGAAGGAGTTCCCACATATGCTGAACACTTGTTGGCTGCTTTTCATTCACTCTGCGGTCCAACTCATCCCAAACCATCTCAATTGGGTTAAGGTCGGGTGGTTGTGGAGGCCAGGTCATCATGGGCTTTGCCCATGTATCAAAATTACTGTATATCTAAACAAAGATTTGGGTAATATGGGCAAGTCTCCCTTATACCACATCCCCTTTTTATTAACTGCACCAAGTTTTACCCATTTCTTCACTTCTTTTATTGGGGCCCTTGCCTGACTGTCTTTTAATAGATCTGTGTCAATGTTTACTTCCTCTTTCACATGTTGCTGAGCTTCTGACTGTGGTTTGAAGCCTGCCTTTTTTGCTTCTTCATCTGCCTTTCTGTTACCGTTACTTCATCTCCTTCTCTGATTACTCCCCCTTTGACCAATTGTTCAAAAGTGGGAGTAATTCCTTTTATTTCCTGACTTCATAAAATATTACTTTTAATGCAATCTATTATTAAACTTTCAAACTACCTATACTAAAATTACTCCTTTAATCAATCCTTCATCAACAAATCTCTGTCATTAGTCAGGTTCCACTTCTAAGTGGACCTCGGGTTAAACTTTTTCTCTATATCTGGTGTTTCAAACCTGTAAGTATTAACTTCTCATGTTTCTAAATATTTAAGTACTAAACTCGTTTGTTCCTGTATGTCTACTTTATATGTCACTATTCTTACACTCTCTGTTTCTGTGTAATCAGATATTTCACATTTCCATATAAAATATCTCCATGGCTCTAATAATATCCATATTATTCTACTTATTTCCCTATCAACACACCCTCTCAGGATGTAACTACTTCAAAACTATTTCCTTCTAAATTATCATGGGTCAGTAACACATGAATAACTCTATTTTCCTAACACAACAAGGGAACTTATCAAGCTCCAACGTTAAAGCCACTCAGCCCGGGCAAACGCCCTTCATTCAAACGTTTAAAATCCACCAGAATTATAACTCCATCATCTCTTGGGGTCATCCTACATGTAATCAGGACAAACTCATCAGTTTACCGTCCTTTCATTCCAACATACAACCACAGGCCTTTATCTTTCATACCTTCTCCGAATACTTTTTTAGACTCTCCCCAAATAACACCTTAAAATGCACCTCATTACGTGCGACCCTCTAAATTTGCACTGTACCAGCTCAAACACCACTCCTCTGATACAAGCCTCTAAATACAGCCCTTTGAATACACAACTCTACTTCTAACCATGTCCTACAAAGTCCACAGCTTAGATTCACACTTCCTGCTCCATACCATACATTACACATTATTACAATACCGGTTTACACTGCAGTCACAACACAAATAACACAATTCTACAATATAGACTTCACAAGACAAATAACACAATTCTACAATATAGACTTCACAATACAAATAACTTTGGTAAACGCACCCACAGCAGGGTTTCAAGATTAACTTTTCAAATACCCCTCCTTTGCAGTCTCACTTCCCCAGACCTTCACTTATTACCTTTTCCCTTTCCTTTGTTATTACAACCCTGACTGTTATGGTCACTCTTATTACAATGTTTACACGCTGCTTCACATTCTCTGGCAAAATGTCCTGTTTTGTTACAATTAAAACATTTCACATCATCCTGGTAACCCCCTCTCTTCCTGCCCTCCTCCTTTTTGTCTCCTGAGCCCTGGTTTGGACCTGCTATTTCACCCAGGGTGGCCATCAAATATGCAGCTCCTTTCTGATCTTCTCTAGCCTCTTACGGGCTTCTGTCAGCCACACCCTAGCGGTGTCTGTCCCTTCCGCCTGTTGTTTCTCTACTCTGTCCCCGCACACCTTGTACATTTGTTTTATCATGGATTCTAGTTTGCCTACGCCTAGACGCCCATCGAACCCCTACTTCTTTCTCCACTTAGGACCATAATATGTATTTCATCTATCCTTAGACTCCATATACCTCTCATCCCCGGTTAATTCCGGGACCTCCTTTGAGGATTTATTATTAGGTGTGGCTCTTGAGCAAATGTTATGATAACTTTTTTATGATTAACATCTCACATGTAAATAACAAAGTACTCTTAATCTACTGTATTTCAGATACAAATCTCCCCAAAACCCATGAATAAACGTCACTGACCTTATCATTGCAGCTGGGAGTTCAATTTAGGTTGGATCTCGTCACCGTTCCTGTTGGGTACCAGTTTACCACCGGCCTGAAATAAACCCTCAATTTCAGAGGTCAGGTCTTTGTCTTACGGATCCTGGATCTGCCCATGCACGGCAGAAACAGGTATTGAGATCCGGCTCGAAGGACCAATTTGTCACGAGAATTTTGCTGTCTCAATGGTTGAACTCAACTATCACTCAAACTTTGAATATTTCCCAGAGAATAAACAAGAATTAGACAAAGCCCCTGTCTACAATAGATCAGAAGTTTATTCAGAGAGCTCTGGTTAAACAAGTTCAGGGCACATCTTTTATACACACACGTTTCTGTCATATAACACCTCCCAATGGAGTTGTTGTACAATTTCATATCCATTTATGGTGAAGCAAGTCTCTTCTTCTTATTGGTGTAATTTAGTTGTGGTTTCTTTGCAGAAATCCGACCATGATGGCCTGAATCACGCAGTCTCCTCTGAACTGTTGATGTTGTCTGTTACTTGAACTCTGTGAAGCATTTATTTGGGCTGCATTTATTTGAGGTGCAGTTAACTCTAATGAACTTATCCTCCGCAGCAGAGGTAACTCTGGATCTTCCTTTCCTGTGGCGGTCCTCATAAGAGCCAGTTTCATCATAGTGCTATCAAAGTTCTTGACATTTTCCGGATTGACTGACCTTCATGTCTTAAAGTAATGATGGACTGTCATTTCTCTTTGCTTATTTGAGCTGACATGATATGGGCTTTGTCTTTTACCAAATAGGGCTATATTTTGTATACCATCCCTACCTTGTCACAACACAACTGATTGGCTCAAACGCATTAAGAAGGAAATAAATCCCACAAATTAACTTTTAACATTGCACACCTGTTAATTGAAATGCATTCCAGGTGACTACCCCATGAAGCTGGTTGAGAGAATTCCAAGAGTGTGCAAAGCTGTCATCAAGGCAAAGGGTGGCTACTTTATATCTCAAATATAAAATATAATTTGATTTGTTTAACACTTTTTGGGTTACTACATGATTCCATATGTGTTATTTCAGAGTTTTGATGTATTCACTATTATTCTACAATGTAGAACATAGTAAAAAAAACAATGAAAAACCCTAGACTGATTAGGTGTGTCCAAACTTTTGACTGGTACTGTACACGCTGTGCATTAAAAAAATATTCAGACCCCTTAACTTTTTCCACATTTTGTTACGTTAGAGCCTTATATATACAGCGGGTGAAATAAGTATTGAACACGTCACCATTTTTCTCAGTAAATATATCTCCAAAAGTGCTATTGACATGAAATTTTCACCAGAAACCAAAACATATAAGTTCAGAAATTAAGTTATGTGTAATAATGTGAAATGACACAGGGAAAAAGTATTGAACACACTGATATTTATTTAATACTTTGTACAAAAGCCTTTGTTGGTAATGACAGCTTCAAGACGCCTCCTGTATGGAGAAACTAGTCGCATGCATTGCTCTGGTGTGATTTTGGCCCATTCTTCCAAACAAACAGTCTTCAAATCTTGAAGGTTCCGTGGGCCTCTTCTATGAATGTTGATCTTCAGTTCTTTCCATAGATTTTCAATGGGATTTAAGTCAGGTGATTAGCTGGGCCATTCTAGCAGCTTTATTTTCTTTCTTTGAAACCAATTGAGAGATTCCTTGGTTGTGTGTTTGGGATCATTGTCTTGCTGAAATGTCCACCCTCGTTTCATCTTCATCATCCTGGTAGATGGCAGCAGATTTTTGTCAAGAATGTCTCGGTAAATTTGCCCATTCATCCTTCCTTCAATTATGTGAAGTTTGCCAGTACCATTTGCTGAAAAGCAGCCCCACACCATGATGTTCCCACCTCCAAACTTCACTGTTGATATGGTGTTTTTAGAGTGATGTGCAGTGCCATTTCTCCTCCATACATGGTGTGTATTATGACATCCAAACAGTTCAATTTTGCTCTCATCTGACCACACTATATTCTCCCAGTATTTCACTGGCTTTTCCAAATGTTGTGCAGCAAACTTTAAACGAGCTTCAACATGCTTTTTTTTCAGCAATGGAGTCTTGCGTGGTGAGCGTGCATACATGCCATGGCGGTGGAGTGCATTACTTACTGTTTTCTTTGAGACAACAGTACCTGCTAATTGCAGGTCTTTTTGAAGCTCTCCACAAGTGGTCCTTGGCTCTTGGACAACTCTTCTGATTATTCTTTTCACTCCTCTGTCAGAAATCTTGCGAGGAGCACCTGGTCGAGGCAAATTTATGGTGAAATGATTGTCTTTCCACTTCTGTATTATGGCCCCAACAGTGCTCACTGGAACATTCAGAAGCTTAGAAATGTAATTTGTTTTGGTATGTATGGATTACTTGGGTTGTTACCAACATCTGGTGAAAATGTCATGTTAATAGCACCTTTGGAAATATATTTACTGAGAAAAATGGTGACGTGTTCAATACTTATTTCACCCGCTGTATATATAGTATTTTTTTTTTTACAGTTATGATGGTTATTTTATTTTCATGGCGTACTTCCTCCATAACCATCTGTTACACGGTTATACGTTAATTGTGCCAGCCCTAGATGGACTCCAAAGTTAATGTATTCCCAAACTAGACAGTGTTGCTAATTAATTCCGGTTCATAATGATGGTGTCAATATGAATTCATATGTCAACAAATATTCAAAGGTCAGTTCTACACTGACAAGTATAGTATTGATTAAGTGATTTATGAACAGATTAATCATTGTGTATGGTAATACAGCATTAGTACACAACGTACAAGGATAGGTTTCCTCCAATTTCACATAGCAAGCCAGACTGAGGATTAAGTTTATATGACCAGTTTTGAACACCTACACATCAGAGGAGATAGCCTAACCTGCCTTTGAGGATCATTCAGCATTGCTGCATACCTGTATGCTCTGATCCAATTCTTAATTGTAGAAAGAGAAGAACGCAGGAGAGCTACGGAGTATGTTCAGAAATATGAAAACAGTGCCAGCTAGCACATCAAAAGCTTAGTGAAACACATCGCTCTCTCGTCATGTTAGAGTGCTTGCCTTGGTTCTAAGCTCACATTTCTCTATAGGCTACATCTGATGATATTCTACTTGGTTTTATGTTAAATAACCCAATTTAATACCTATGTGAAAAGTGTTTCAAACAACTTCTCGGTCACAAGGATAATGATTTGTGATGATAGGCTTGCCCTTTCCAACACTGCAGTATTCTGTTGTTGTTAGGACCTTGTTGTTTCTCCCCTCTGCTGATTCCACTATGCCACTACGAACAGTGACTCACTCCATTCTTTAACACGTAAGTAGTGATATTATATTTTCCATAGTCAGTGAACCTCAGCCCTGATGAGCCTCGGTCCTGAGTGACTCCATGGTATCCTGCCATGCCATCACAGGGATGGCTGTCTGACACTTGTTCCACAGTCCCCAGGACAATGTCAATGTTAGTAGTAGAGTTACTATGAGCCAGTATATGAATACTACCTAAACATAACTAGTATTGTATAATCCTTTAGTATCAACATTGTCCACATTATATGATTGAATATTATCTGTAGTTTTGCACAGTCTGTAGCTATTATGCCATGTAAATACTCCCAAATGTCACCCTATTCCCTAAATGGTGCATTACTTTTAACCAGATCATTATGGGCCCTGGTCAAAAGTATTGCACTAAATAGGGAATAGGGTACCATTTGGGAGGCAGCCTCAGTCTGTTGACTATTTATCTCCACTGTTAGTCTGTTAGTGAGCCACACAGTGGATTCTCTCCTGTTGGTAAATCCTCATTAGCACAGTGGGGTTTTACTACCACCTGCTGGCAGGAATGGAGAATGACGACTGTGATAGGCTCGTCTACTGTACAGTGCCTACATATAAAATAGAACAACATGTTGTTGCATATGTAATGCGTACATTTTATGGATTGAAAAAATCAAATGATTGCTGTTATAGTTCTGTAATGCAGCCATGTATCTTTCCAATTGTTAGATGCTTAGGTTTCCACTTTGGCGATTACATAGGATGAAATGTATATACCAATCAGACATCTCCATGGGTTACATACAATCTGAGAACTAGCACATCCTCTCCTCTGCTGTCCTTGGGCTTGGGCTAACAAATAGGCTGGGGCTAAAGCTGGGACTGAGAGAGGCTGAGGCTAAGAGAGAGTCAGCCAGGCTGGGGCTGTGAGGCTATGGGGCTGAGAGCGAGGCAGCCAGGCGCGCCACCTGAGATGATACGTGTCACACAGGGAGGTGATTGATTACATTAGCATGCAGGCCTCTGGAGATGACTTCATCCTCATGGCAACAGACAGCTAGCTGGCAGCTGAAGGTTCTACTGGGGGTTTCTCAGGGGCCTAGTCAAGTGTGACGTCACGGACGAGCAGAACCTTCCTTCCCTCTATCTTCTCTCTCTCTGTCTCTCTCGCCCTTTCTTGCTCTTTCGCTTTCCGTTCCTTCGAGTCTGCCTTTCTCTCACTCTCCCTCCCTCTCTAAATCTCTCTCTCTCTCTCCCTCTTCTTTTTTATACTTTCTCCACCTGTCTCTCTCTCTCTTTCCCTGAGAGAAGTTTGGAGGGGATGGATGGGAAGAGAAGAGATGTTGCTCATTCATGTTATTCATACTCTTTTCCTCCTGCCTGCCTGGCGCATTACACTGGCCCACAAACCCATTCTGTGACAAGCTAAGCCTATGCTGTTAATGCTGTTGTCACCAGGGGCTGTGTATTCATCTTGGTTGAAAGCTTTACTGGTGGAGAGAGAGGATGAAAAGGAAACACATAATGTCCCTGTCCTGTGCGCATCTCACCGGCTAATATGGCCAGCTTACTGCTAGCTTACTGCACATAGTCAGGACATTAATGCTATATTGTTTGATGATGGAAAAGGGAGAGAGGGAGAGGGGTAAAGAGAAATAGAAAGAGAGGAAGATAGAGTGGGAGGGAGAGTATTTGTTAATGACTGAGCAAGGTCCTGGCACTGTCCAAAACCATAAATACTGGGTCTCTATCCACGTCTGAAAAGAGGTCATTTATATAGATGTCTTTGCCATCTGTCAAACAATGAGCAGGAGGCCTGCCATGGAGAATAAGAGAAATATAATAATGTTGAATTCTGGGGCCATGAATGCAATTACGGAACACCGCTCAATGAGTCAAGGTTTACTGCATCCATACCCTGTACACCAGGGGGTGAAGCACTGGATGTACAGAGTTGCGATAGTAATGAGAGAGAGAGAGAGGGAGAGAGGGAGAGAGGGAGAGACTTTCTTCACCAGCGGATGGCAGTAGCCACACAGCGAGCCTCTGCTTTTTGAATGAGCACCTCTAGCTGATGTGTGTGCTGTGTATACCCTCAACTATAAAATGTTCTCCTTTTTTAAATTACATTTTTCCCTTGACTCAATTCACCCCAATGTTGGTTGTTTTAACTCAAGGGTTGAAATATCACATAACAACCACAAGAATAGCACCAGAGTCGCTGCTATAAATTGACTTTAATGTCTATGGATGTGGCATCACTTACATAGTCCTACCGTCTCTTTCTCTTTCTCTCTCTCTCTCTTTCTCTCAGGGCTTTGTGAGTAAACTAGATGAGTTTATCTGCTGGCTGAGGGAAGCCCTGGAGACCACAGAGAACTGGACGCCACCCAAAGCTGAAATGGACAGCGTCAAGCTCTACCTGGAGACACACCTGGTGACATACACACACCAAAATATAGCCTTCTCTCTCTTTGTCTCTCTCCCTCTCTCATGTACTAACATGTAAAAATGTGCACAGTTCATAACTACAGACAGACAGACAGACAGACAGACAGACAGACAGACAGGCACACAAACAGGCAGACACACACATACACAAACAGACAGACACAAACACATTTGCATACATCCAGTGAGACCAGCCAATATGCATCTGCACAGCTCCCTGCGGAGTGCATCTCTGCATAATTATATATGTATATAAACATGTTCTTCATGCCAACAACACTAACACCCAGTACACATGCGTTTGTGTTTTATCCCTAATCTTGTACAAACTGTGTGTGTGTGCATCTGTCACTGTGAGTGCATGCATGTCTGTGTGTTTTTTCAATGTGTTTGTGGACGTGAGCGCAACAAAAGTCTATACTGTATGTCTCAGTATCAGAGGTTTGTTGTGGAACAGGCAGTTTGTCATGTTGATGGAAGGAGGATGTTGTGGTGTTTTATTGGGAAGGGTTTCACATGTTTGTATTGATTGAGATGGGCCCTGCCAGACGTACTTGTTTTTCTCAGTCACCCCCTGCTCCAGGGCCACCGAGGGGAGTGGAGGGGAACTGCTCCCAATTGAATGTTTGGTCTTGGGCTCCAGCTGGCTCGTGGCATTGGGGGTGGAGTTGAATGAGTCTAGCTTAGCAAGGCAGCGAGCTGCTCTTCTTTCCGGTGCCCCTGGGAGAGCGGTAACGAGATGCCTGCGAGCCCGGGCCGAGCAGGCGCCTCTTTATAAGGCATTGAGAGATGGCGCGAAATGAAACGGCTATTGATTGAGCTTGATGGCCGATCCAGCTCTTTAAATCACGTTAACGAGCCCACTCTGCACCAGTGGCAAATGAACAGTCAGGACAGTCAGGACAAGAGGCCCCTAGTTAGAGAGAGAGAGAGGGGTGGGGGTGGGCACTAGCCAGGGGGTGTTAACCCCTTAACAAGCAGACAGTATACACAGGAATGTAGACACAGACCCCTTCTCCCTCTCCCTTTCCCTTTCTCCCTCTGTCTCAAGCACCACTTTTATGTAAAAAGTGCTATTGGATAACCATTATTACAAAGGCCCTACTGATTAAATTTAATACAATTGCAGCCGCTGCTTTGAAATTGATATTTCAATGTCAAATCTCAATGTCATCCCATTTAGTTATACGATATGCTACTCAGAAATATGGTAATGTCAACACAAAAAAATCTGATCAAATAGAATTGGAGATAAAATGCCATGCAGGCCTTTTTAATCTGTGGTATTATTATGACAGTGGTCTGGTATCTCCCTCTCTGGCTTGAGTGAGTCAATACATTTCCTTCCTTAGCCTTCCCACCTCCCACCTCACCTCCACCCTGCGAGCCTCTGTAACGCCATCCTCCACTACACCTCTGCAGGATGTGGTGCCTCTTTAAGTCCATCACAACCTGTGTGTGTCTGTGGTGTGTTTGTGTGTGAGCCCCCTCCCCATGGGGATTACAGTCCTCTCCCCTGATAGGAGCAAGAAGAGGAGCGAGGTGATCCAGTCGCTTCATACTGTAGCACAGTGGTCGGCCCGCAAGTGATTTATTTTGGCCCTCAAAGTTTTTAGTAATTTTTAAAATAATTTTGGGTAAAAAAATACTGTAAAATCGGTTCAGCAAAAAATCAGTATAATTTAGGAAATCTATTCCCAAGTGTTCCCTCGAATAAAACAAGAATTAATCCATGTAATGAAGGTATGAAATTATTATTAATTAATTATTATTTTCAAATACAATCTCTTTTGGAGCTTAGTTGTGGTAAATTTGCGGTGTACAATCTGAAAAAAGGTGTCAAATCAGTGAAAACCCACCTGCCCCCAAGACTTCAGAGGGACAGCCTACTTTCTGATACAGAAAGCAATGATGTGTACTCACATCAGAATTAGACATTCATCCATGTTTCTCAAAACATCACATTTCGAAGTGTTTAAGGTTAACTTTATGCAGTAACACTGAAATCTTAAGGTTAGCCATTAACTCCGAATGGTTAAGGTTTGGGATAGGCTTCAAACAAAAATCTCAAAAACAACTTTCTATCGCTGGATATGAACTTGCAACCTTTGGAATAAGAGGTTGCTTACGCCCATCCGCCATCCCCGTCCAAAACCAAAACCTACTTGAAGGTACCAGGACTCACTGTTTCCCCCAGTGGCCGATTTCCACGTCATCTCACATACTTTTGGTCATGTAGTGTAATTCATCAATAGCTTCTCGTCAATCCAAATACCCAGATATTTATAAGCAGGGACATGATCAATGTGGACACCATCCAATGTATAAATCATCAGATACATTTTAAAGTTTTTTTGAAGATAACATATATTTAGTTTTACCTGAATTAAGTAATAATTTCAGTTCAACAAGGGCTTTCTGTAGGGCAATACAGGCAGATTGTTGCTCTGAGAGAGCCTTGTCAACAAAAGGGGCAATAGCATACACAACACTGTCATCTGTATAAACGTCTATGTTACAATTTTTTGAAGATTGAACAATACTGTTTATATAGTAAAAAGTACAGGCCCTAAAATCGACCCCTGTGGGACACCCTTAGTAATATCAAGGAAACCTGACTTAACAACATCAGAAGAAGCACATTGTGTCCTGTCTGACAGGTAGTTTTCAAACCAAATGCAGGCTGCCTAATCCAGGCTAATTTCAGACAGTCTACAAATGAATAATGAATGGTCAACAGTGTCAAAAGCCTTTGAAAGGTCTGTAAGTTATCACTAAAGTAGCAGCAGGTATACTGCTATGACCTGGACTGAAACCCGATTGATTAGAAGACACTTCGAATACATTTTTGAAGCTAGAAAATAGCTAAGCTGAGTGTTGATTTATAGATTCAAACATTTTCGCTAAGCAAGACAGTTTAGATATCGGGTGATAATTATTCATGTCAGAGGGGTCACCACCTTTGTGGAGAGGAGGCATGTGGGCAGCCTTCCAGACCCTAGGGATAGCACCTGAGATAATTGTCAGGTTAAAAATATGTCAATGATTCCACAATTAGGGGAGCAGAAAGCTGCAGCAAGAAAGGATCAAGCAAATCAGCCCCAGTGGATTTGAGAGTTGTTGAAATTAAAACAAAGGTTCATTAGAAGTTTATGGATCTTCCATGCCAACTAGAGGCTGGGAGAGGGAAGAGCAGTTGATTGACTGACCAGGGTCAATTAAACCACCATTTCTTTCAAATAAAAGGCCTGCAGAGATAAGTGATGCTTTTTATAAAAAATGATGTATATACGCTTCAGTGCATTAACTGTTTTCCAAAATTTAGACGGATAACCAGCAGAGTCTGAGATGGAACTTAGAAAGTAGCATGATTTAGCTTTATTAATTGAGGAGTTGTATCTATTTCTCAATTGCCTGAAAAGCTGCCATCAGCTACATATTCAGTTTTTCTAGCCTTGGCCTAGGCCTGATTTCTCATCATAAGAAGCTGAAAATGTTATATAGAGAACCAAGGATGTTCTATTTTTTACTCTTAGGTATTTAAAGGGTGCGTGTTTGTCTGCCAGAGTGATACTAATAGATTAAAACAGTTCTAGAGTTAATTCGGGGTCATGCATGCAGCTGAAAAGTCATAGTAATATACATGTATATCATGAAGAAAAGATTGTGGTGATTTTGGGGTTTAAATGGGGAATGGAAGCTTGTTATGTAAAACAGGGAGTGGCAATTGAATGCAAGCTTCACAAACAAAATTGTTGTTAAAAAATTTCTATCCTGTCTATCTATGGGGTTGATGTGTCATTTCACCAAAAACAGTAGAACCAGCTCACCTGCTTTTACACTATGATTTGAATATAAGATGGTCAATGTTTTTTTGTTTTTTTAAGGAATTGTTTCACCATATTAAAACAAGAGTTCAGTTCGTATAACAGGGTTTACCTTAAAATGAGGGACAGGCATAAATCAGGCATAAATGGATCACTAATCACATGAAATAAATAATCATTAAGCAACAAAATAACTTTTAGACATTTTGGGATTAAGTGTGTTAAAATGTTCCTAGAAGTCACAGAGGGTACACAGAGGGAAATGTCAAAATGCTGAATTTTTGCACTTGAGCAAGTCTTTATTCATATTAAAAATCAATATTAAAGGGCATTTCATTTCATTTAACAGGCTTCTAAAATTCAATATTGGTGCACAATTTTACTTAAAATATCAAATCTGACACTTTTCATGGAACAACCCAGATATCTAGTTATAATGTATTAGTGTTGACTTGTTCTAAGCTATCACAGAGCAGATAGTTTATCAATCCCCTGTCTATCTGGGGGATTATAAATCCAACATAATTTAACTGTGCCATCGTTGACTAATACCTCCAGGTGATCATCTGTCACAGGCCCATATCCCGTCATCGCTGGTGGCATCAAGTTTACAGAATTTCCTCTGTCTAATTTAAAGATAGCAGCATAGCACTCGAATCTGTAAGAGGTGTGACAACGAGACGACATTCATGTTAAGGCTGATTCTTCCATTCTTTTTTTTTTTACTTTGTACATATCTGACTAGATATAGTGGTCTCGTGGTCACACCTCTTACAGTATATGGATCAGTAACTGATGTTTTGGGGTGGATTCGATATGGCACCCTATCCCCTAGTAGTGCACTATATAGCGGATAGGGCACACTATATAGGGAATAAGGTACCATTTCGGATGGAGCCTTGCCATGAGTGTGAACAGCTCCATTTTGGCTGCTCTGCTGTTCCTGGATCAGTGTTAGAGCGAGTCAACGATTGCATCTTCTAGTTACTTAGTGAGTTAGGTGTCCCATTCCCCTTCGTACATTCTGCTGTTCCTTGGATCAGCGTTAGAGCGAGTCAATGAGGGCTTCTTCTAGTTACTTAGTGAGCTAGGTGTCCCATTCCCCTTCACCCATTCTGCTGTTCCTGGATCAGCATTAGAGCGAGTCAACGAGGGCATCTTCTAGTTACTTAGTGAGCTAGGTGTCCCATTCCCCTTCATCCATTCCGCCCAGTGAAGTAGAGCCGGGCCTCGTTCAGTGCTCCTCTACCCGCTCTCTCGGCGGCAGAAGCATTTAGGCAATGCTATGTTGGCGCGGCACACCTTCAGCACGTTGGTCAGATCAGACCGGTCCCAGCATGTTATCTGTTCTCTCTCTCTCTCTCTCTCTCTCTATTTTCTACATTGTAGAATAATAGTGAAGACATCAAAATTATGAAATAACACATATGGAATCATGTAGTTACCAATTGTTTTTTTTAATAAATCAAAATACACTATCGTTAAAACGTTTTGAAACATTTTTTCAAAGAAGAGCACATTTTTTGTCCATTAAAATAACATCAAAGTGATCAGAAATACAGTGTAGACATTGTTAATTTTGTAAATGACTATTGTAGCTGGAAACGGCTGATTATTTTATGGAATATCTACATGGGTGTACAGAGGCCAATTACCAGCAACCATCACTCCTGTGTTTCAATGGCACGTTGTGTTAGCTAATCCAAGTTTATCATTTTAAAAGGTAAATTTATCATTAGAAAACCCTTTTGCAATTATGTTAGCACAGCTGAAAACTGTTGTGCTGATTAAATAAACAATAAAACTGTCCTTCTTTAGACTAGTTGAGTATCTGGAGCATCAGCATTTGTGATTACAGGCTCAAAATGGCTGGAAACAAATATCTTTCTTCTGAAACTCGTCAGTCTATTCTTGTTCTGAGAAATGACGGCTATTCCATGCGAGAAATTGCCAAGAAACTGAAGATCTCGTACAACGCTGTGTACTACTCCCTGGCTCTAAGCAGAATAGAAAGAGGAGTGGGAGGCCCTGGTGCACAACTGAGCAAGAGGACAAGTACAGTCGTGGCCAGTATCGGTCTCCACAAAGTTTTCTGCTTCAGTGTTCTTAGATCTTTATGTCAGTAGTTACTATGGTACACTGAAGTATAATTACAAGTATTCCATAAGTGTCAAAGGCTTTCATTGACAATGACATTCAGTTTATGCAAAGAGTCAATATTTGCAGTGTTGACCCTTCTTTTTCAAGACCTCTGCAATCCGCCCTGGCATGCTGTCAATTAACTTCTGGGCCACATCCTGACTGATGGCAGGCCATTCTTGCATAATCAATGCTTGGAGTTTGTCAGAAGTTGTGGGTTTTTGTTTGTCCACCTGCCTCTTGAGGATCGAACACAAGTTCTCAATGGGATTAAGGTCTGGGGAGTTTCCTGGCCATGGACCCAAAATGTCGATGTTTTGTTCCCCAAGCCACTTAGTTATCACTTTTGCCTTATGGCAAGGTGCTCCATCATGCTGGAAAAAGCATTGGTCATCACCAAACTGTTCTTGAATGGTTGGGAGAAGTTGCTCTCGGAGGATGTGTTGGTGCCATTCTTTATTCATGGCTGTGTTCTTAGGCAAAATTGTGAGTGAGCCCACTCCCTTGGCTGAGAAGCAACCCCACACAAGAATGGTCTCAGGATGCTTTACTGTTGGCATGACACAGGACTGATGGTAGCGCTCACCTTGTCTACTCCGGACAAGGTGTTTTCCGGATGGCCCAAACAATCGGAAAGGGGATTCATCAGAGAAAATGACTCTACCCCAGTCCTCAGCAGTCCAATCCCTGTACCTTTTGCAGAATATCATTCTGTCCCTGATGTTTTTCCTGGAGAGAAGTGGCTTCTTTGCTGCCCTTCTTGACACCAGGCCATCCTCCAAAAGTATTCGCCTCACTGTGCGTGCAGATGCACTCACACCTGCCTGCTGCCATTCCTGAGCAAGCTCTGCACTGGTGGTGCCCCGATCCTGCAGCTGAATCAACTTTAGGAGACGGTCTGGCGCTTGCTGGACTTTCTTGGGCGCCCTGACGCCTTCTTTACAACAATTTAACCTCTCTCCTTGAAGTTCTTGATGATCCGATAAATGGTTGATTTAGGTGCAATCTTACCAGCAGCAATATCCTTGCCTGTGAAACCCTTTTTGTGCAAAGCAATGATGACGGCACGTGTTTCCTTGCAGGTAACCATGGTTGACAGAGGAAGAAAAATGATTTCAAGCAACACCCTCCTTTTAAAGCTTCCAGTCTGTTATTCTGACTCAATCAGCATGACAGAGTGATCTCCAGCCTTGTCCTCGTCAACACTCTCACCTGTGTTAACGAGACAATCACTGACATGATGGCAGCTGGTCCTTTTGTGGCAGGGCTGAAATGCAGTGGAAATGTTTTTTGGGGATTAAGTTCATTTTCATGGCAAAGAGGGACTTTACAATTAATTGCAATTCATCTGATCACTCTTCATGACATTCTGGAGTATATGCAAATTGCCATCATCAACACTGAGGCAGCAAACTTTGTGGAGACCAATACTTGTGTCATTCTCAAAACATTTGGCCACGACTGTACATTAGAGTGTCTAGTTTGAGAAACAGACGCCTCACAAGTCCTCATCTGGCAGCTTCATTAAATAGTACCCGCAAAACATCAGTCTCAACGTCAACAGTGAAGAGGCGACTCCGGGATGCTGGCCTTCTAGGCAGAGTTGCAAAGAAAAAGCCATATCTCAGACTGGCCAATAAAAAGAAAAGCAAAAGAAGACACTGGACAGGAAGATATGGCTTTTTCTTTGCAACTCTGCCTAGGATTCTGGCCAGCATCCCGGAATCGCCTGTTCTCGCATGGAAGCCTTCATTTCTCAGCTACAATAGTCATTTACAACATTAACCATGTCTACACTGTATTTCTGATCAATTTGATGTTATTTTAATGGACAAATGGACCAAAAATTTTTTTTTTTCCAAAAACAAGGACATTTCTAAGTGACCCCAAACTTTTGAACGGTAGTGTAGATTTTTATATTTGAGATTCTTCAAAGTAGCCACCCTTACCCTTTGCCTTGACGACAGCTCTGCACACTCTTGGTATTCTCTCAACCAGCTTTATGAGAAAGCTTTTCAAACAGTCTTGAAGGAGTTCCCACATATGCTGAGCACTTGTTGGCTGCTTTTCCTTCATTCTGCGGTCCAACTCATCCCAAACCATCTCAATTGGGTTGAGGTCAGGGGATTGTGGAGGCCAGGTCGTCTGATGCATCACTCCATCGGTGTCCTTGGTCAAATAGCCCTTATACAGCCTGGAGGTGTGTTTTGGGTCATTGTCCTGTTGAAAAACTAATGATAGCACAAACCAGATGGGATGGTGTATCGTTGCAGACTGCTGTGGTAGCCATCCAGGTTAAGTGTGCCTTGAATTCTAAATAAATCAGACAGTATCACCAGCAAAGCACCATCACACCTCCTCCTCCATACTTCACAGTGCGAACCACACCAACCGGTGTGTCTTTGTGAGATGCAGAGTAGGTGAACGGATGATCATCAATCTACACACAATACCCCATAATGACAAAGCAAAAACAGTTTTTATAGAAAAATAATATATATACAGCGGGTGAAATAAGTATTGAACACGTCACTATTTTTCTCAGTAAATATATTTCCAAAGGTGCTACTGACATGAAAGTTTCACCAGATATTGGTAACAACCCAAGTAATCCATACATACAAAGAAACCAAAACAAATAAGTTCAGAAATTAAGTTGTCAATTGTTGCAAAACATAATGATGGCATTGGTTATAGGCACATTTCTAAGCTTCTGAATGTTCCAGTGAGCACTGTTGGGGCCATAATACGGGAGTGGAAAGACAATCATTTCACCATAAATTTGCCTCGACCAGGTGCTCCTCGTAAATTTGCCCATTCATCCTTCCTTCAATTATGTGAATCTTGCCAGTACCATTTGCTGAAAAGCAGCCCCACACCATGATGTTCCCACCTCCAAACTTCACTGTTGGTATGGTGTTTTTAGGGTGATATGCAGTGCCATTTCTCCTCCAAACATGGTGTGTATTATGACATCCAAACAGTTCAATTTTGCTCTCATCTGAGCAAAATTATGACATCCAAACACATCCAAACACTCCTCTGTCATAAATCTTGCGAGGAGCACCTGGTCGAGGCAAATTTATGGTGAAATGATTGTCTTTCCACTTCCGTATTATGGCCCCAACAGTGCTCACTGGAACATTCAGAAGCTTAGAAATGCGCCTATTACCAATGCCATCATTATGTTTTGCAACAATTAGGTTGCGAATGTCTTGAGACAGCTCTTTGCTTTTACCCATCATGAGATGTGTCTTGTGTGACACCTTGGCAATGAGACCTTTTTGTAGGCCATCAGTTGGGACTGAACCAGCTGATATTAATTTGCACTGACAGGGGGCTGGATTGCTTTTTAATTACTGATAGTTTTCAGCTGTTGTCTTGGCTTTCCATGCCTTTTTGAACCTCCCTTTCTTCATGTGTTCAATACTTTTTCCTTGTGTCATTTCATATTATTACACACAACTTAATTTCTGAACTTATTTGTTTTGGTTTCTTTGTATGTATGGATTACTTGGGTTGTTACCAACATCTGGTGAAACTTTCATGTCAATAGCATCTTTGGAAATATATTTACTCACCCGCTGTATATACAGTGGGGAGAACAAGTATTTGATACACTGCCGATTTTGCAGGTTTTCCCACTTACAAAGCATGTAAAAGTCATGTAATTTTTATCATAGGTACTCTTCAACTGTGAGTGAAATTCCAGAAAATCACATTGTATGATTTTTAAGTAATTAATTTGCATTTTATTGCATGACATAAGTATTTGATACATCAGAAAAGCAGAACTTAATATTTGGTACAGAAACCTTTGTTTGCAATTACAGAGATCATACGTTTCCTGTAGTTCTTGACCAGGTTTACACACACTGCAGCAGGGATTTTGGCCCACTCCTCCATACAGACCTTCTCCAGATCCTTCAGATTTTGGGGCTGTTGCTGGGCAATACGGACTTTCAGCTCCCTCCAAAGATTTTCTATTGGGTTCAGGTCTGGAGACTGGCTAGGCCACTCCAGGACCTTGAGATGCTTCTTACGGAGCCACTCCTTAGTTGCCCTGGCTGTGTGTTTCGGGTCGTTGTCATGATGGAAGACCCAGCCACGACCCATCTTCAATGCTCTTACTGAGGGAAGGAGGTTGTTGGCCAAGATCTCGCGATACATGGCCCCATCCATCCTCCCCTCAATACGGTGCAGTCGTCCTGTCCCCTTTGCAGAAAAGCATCCCCAAAGAATGATGTTTCCACCTCCATGCTTCACGGTTGGGATGGTGTTCTTGGGGTTGTACTCATCCTTCTTCTTCCTCCAAACACGGCGAGTGGAGTTTAGACCAAAAAGCTCTATTTTTGTCTCATCAGACCACATGACCTTCTCCCATTCCTCCTCTGGATCATCCAGATGGTCATTGGCAAACTTCAGACGGGCCTGGACATGTGCTGGCTTGAGCAGGGGGATCTTGCGTGCGCTGCAGAAGTTTAATCCATGACGGCGTAGTGTGTTACTAATGGTTTTCTTTGAGACTGTGGTCCCAGCTCTCTTCAGGTCATTGACCAGGTCCTGCTGTGTAGTTCTGGGCTGATCCCTCACCTTCCTCATGATCATTGATGCACCACGAGGTGAGATCTTGCATGGTGCCCCAGACCGAGGGAGATTGACCGTCATCTTGAACTTCTTCCATTTTCTAATAATTGCGCCAACAGTTGTTGCCTTCTCACCAAGCTGCTTGCCTATTGTCCTGTAGCCTATCCCAGCCTTGTGCAGGTCTACAATTTTATCCCTGATGTCCTTACACAGCTCTCTGGTCTTGGCCATTGTGGAGAGGTTGGAGTCTGTTTGATTGAGTGTGTGGACAGGTGTCTTTTATACAGGTAACGAGTTCAAACAGGTGCAGTTAATACAGGTAATGAGTGGAGAACAGGAGGGCTTCTTAAAGAACTAACAGGTCTGTGAGAGCCGGAATTCTTACTGGTTGGTAGGTGATCAAATACTTATGTCATGCAATAAAATGCAAATTAATTATTTAAAAATCATACAATGTGATTTTCTGGATTTTTGTTTTAGATTCCGTCTCTCACAGTTGAAGTGTACCTATGATAAAAATTACAGACCTCTACATGCTTTGTAAATAGGAAAACCTGCAAAATCGGCAGTGTATCAAATACTTGTTCTCCCCACTGTATATCACAAGTATTCAGACCCTTTACTCAGTACTTTGTAGCACCTTTGGCAGCAATTACAGCCTTGAGTCTTCTTGGTTATGACGCTACGAGCTTGGCACACCTGTATTTGGGGAGTTTCTCCCATTCTTCTCTGCAGATCCTCTCAAGCTCTGTCAGGTTGGATGGGGAGCGTTGCTGCACAGCTATTTTCAGGTCGCTCCAGAGATGTTCGATCGGGTTCAAGTCCGGGCTCTAGCTGGGCCATTCAAGGACATTGAGACTTGTCCCGTAGCCACTCCTGCGTTGTCTTGGCTGTGTGCTTACGGTCGTTGTCCTGTTGGAAGGTGAACTTTCGCCCCAGTCTGAGCAGGTTTTCCTCAAGGATCTCTCTGTACTTTTGTCTGTTCATCTTTGCCTCGCCTCAATCCTGACTAGTGTCCCAGTCCCTGCGGCTAACAAACACCCCCACAGCTAATGCTGCCACCACCATGCTTCACTGTAGGAATGGGCCAGGTTTCCTTCAGACGTGACATTTGGCATTCAGGCCAAAGAGTTCAATCTTGGTTTCATCAGACCAGAGAATCTTGTTTCTCATGGTCTGAGAGTCTTTAGGTGCCTTTTGGCAAACTCCAAGTGGGCTGTCATGTGCCTTTTACTGATAAGTGTCTTCAATCTGGCCACTCTACCATAAAGGCCTGATTGGTGGAGTGCTGCAGAGATGGTTGTCCTTCTGGAAGATTCTCCCATCTCCACAGAAGAAATCTAGAGCTCTGTCAGAGTGACCATCGGTTATTGGTCACCTCCCTGACCAAGGCCTTTCTCCCCCGATTTCTCAGTTTGGCTGGGCGGTCAGCTCTAGGATGTCTTGGTGGTTCCATCCTTCTTCCAGAAGGGCAGAATGATAGAGGCCACTGTGTTTTTGGGGACCTTCAATGCTGCAGAATTTGTTTGGTACTCTTCCCCAGATCTGAATGATAGAGGCCACTGTGTTTTTGGGGACCTTCAATGCTGCAGAATCTTTTTGAGAGAGGGGAGAGAGAGATACTATGGTGAATCACTAAAACAGGTGAGACAGGGATGCAGCACTAGGCCTCACCCTACTAGAATCTGAAGTAAAATGTCTACTGTTTGCTGACGATCTAGTGCTTCTGTCACCAACCAAGGAGGGCCTACAGCAGCACCTATATCTTCTGCACAGATTCTGTCAGACCTGGGCCCTTAAAGTAAATCTCAGTAAGACAAAAATATAAAAGGTCCAGTTGCCAGTACCACAAATACAAATTCCATCTAGACACTGTTGCCATAGAGCACACAAAAAACTATACATACCTCGGCCTAAACATCAGTGCCACAGGTAACTTCCACAAAGCTGTGAACGATCTGAGAGACTAGGCAAGAAGGGCCATCTATGCCATCAAAAGGAACATTAAATTTGACATACCAATTAGGATCTGGCTAAAAATACTTGAATCAGTAATATAACCCATTGCCCTTTATGGTTGTGAGGTCTGGGGTCTGCTCACCAACCAAGAATTCACAAAATGGGACAAACAACAAATTGAGACTCTGCATGCAGAATTCTGCAAAAATATCATCAGTGTACAACGTAAAACACCAAATAATACATGCAGAGCAGAATTAGATTTTGATAATGATCAAAATCCAGAAATTTGCCGTTAAATTCTACAACCACCTAAAAGGAAGCGATTCCCAAACCTTCCATAACAAAGCGATCACCTACAGAGAGATGAACCTGGAGAAGTCCCCTAAGCAAGCTGGTCCTGGGGCTTTGTTCACAAACACAAACAGATCCCACAGAGCCAGCAACACATTTGGACCCAACCAAATCATGACAAAACAAAAAGACAATACCTGACCACTGTGACTGACCCAAAATTAAGGAAATCTTTGACTATGTACAGACTCAGTGAGCATAGCCTTGCAATTGAGAAAGGCCGCCGTAGGCAGACCTGGCTGCCAAGAGAAGACAGGCTATGTGCACACTGCCCACAAAATGAGGTGGAAACTGAGCTGCACTTCCTTACTTCCTGCCAAATGTATGACCATATTAGAGACACATACTTCCCTCAGATAAAATTTGTGTAATTTGGATATACTCCCATTTTTAGAGAGAGAGAGAGAGAGAGAGAGAGAGAGAGAGAGCTCACGTGTGTTATATTGTATCTGGTTCTACAGAGCTTCAAGTTGAATGTGGAAAGACTGTTAGTATGTTGTATCTGTGTTGCAGAGTTTCAAGCTGAACGTGGACAGTCACTGCTCCCTGAAAGACTGTGTACTGGAGGAAGGCAGGCAGCTGCTGGAAGTCATCATCTCCCACAAATCAGGTATGGCTCTCACTGCTCGCAACCCTCTCATTTATTATTAATGTTTATATTAACATACTGACCTTCAAAATGTATACATCCTAAAGTAACCGCTTCTCAAGCAAGGGGAAAGGGTGGGGGGAACAGCTTTTTTCAACTTTCTATCTGCAGTGGATTGAGTGAGTGAGTTGGGACAGGCTGGGAGAGATTGGTGCTTGTGACTGGGTCGAGAAAAGATAGAGGAGAGGCAGAAAGGTGGAAAGAGGAGAGAAAGCGAGGCGCTGTGTATTTGAAGGGAGCGAGTAGGAGAGAGAAAAAGCGAGGGAGGGAGGGAGGCACTGTGTATATAATAATTATTATTATATTTGTCCTACTTCAGACATGTACAAGTTTGTATTATACACACGTGGGAATTGGAAATGTGTTTTTTTCATATTACAACTCCCTGAGACACCCTCGGAGAGTGGGGTCACGGCCAGGGTCATGGAGAGGGAGTAAGAGATAGAGAAAGAGAGGGAGCGAGTGACTGAAGCATTGTGTTTTTATTTTATTTGTATTTTTTTTTAGGGTAGATCAGCTTTTATATTGCAAATAGATTGTAGCTTCCATCAATGTAATTGTCTGCATCACTTCCAATCCCCCATCTATCTATATACATACACATACAGTATATACTGTATATATACATATATACTGTATATACATATATACAGCAAATCTCTCCCCTTACTTCCTGCACTGCAGACACTAATACCTGGTTTCCTAGCAACTCTGCAGATCACTCATGATAATTCCACAGGTATGAGCGGTGTGTGACATTGTTGAGCAGCCAGTGACTAGAGCGTTACTTTGAACAAACAGGATTTGGGTAAATCATGTCCTGCTGGTACTGAGGCAGACAGGGCTGGAGTTTGTTCAAACAGGATTTGGGTGAATCGTGTCAGCTGGGACAGTGTCCTGCTGGTAGAGAGACAGACATCTGGGACCGTCCTGCTGGTAGAGATACAGACAGGGCTTGAGTAACCCTGTGACTGGTCTGCAGGTGGACGCAGTGTGTTTGGGAGGGGTTTAACTCTAAACCAGCTACTCATCACATGCAGTACACATACTGATGTGTTCATATACCGTACATTAGTTCACATACTTTATGGCAGATCACATAGGCATCAGTGTTCAGGGTAAAGAGAGCAAGGTGGATCACTGAAGAATTCATGATCATATCAAATAAAGAGCATTGCCTCACTCCCCTTTTTAAAGACATAATAATGATAATGATAAAAGAGTTTAGCGTAATAAAAGGATAAATACCAGTACATCAGTGAATGAAGGATTTTAGGAGGGTGGGTGTGTCTGAATGAAAGGAAGTTTATAGGTAGTGGCTAATCCAGAGACTGACTCTCTCTGTTGTCTATCTGTCCAGGCCTGAGGGACATGCTCCAGATGGTCGTACAGCAGTGGCAGCAGCTGCAGATGCAGATCCGCCGCCAGCACAGCTGGATGCTGCGGACCTTGGACGCCATCAAAGCCCACATCATAGCCACTGAGGGTGAGGCCTCTCAAGAGGCAGAGACCACGGGCCCGCTGGCCAGCCCAAAGGTAAACTGTAGCCACACAGACTCCATTTCCTCATATCCCCCATATCCTACCACCCGCCCGGCCCGCGTGCCTGTCCTCTTGCCACTGACTGAAGTCCACCCGCTCTCCCTCTCCTCTCCCTCTGTTCTCCCTCTCCTCTCCCTCTCGCCCGGGGCTATCCAGTGCTCGCTCAGCAAAATAAACAAACAGAAGGGGGAGATGGGAAGGGGTTGGTGTTATTAGCATAAGAAACAGCTAAAGTAAAGCATCCCAGTTGGAAGCTACTGGGGGTGTAGGGGGACACACGTAGATGTGCATGATGTGAAGATTACATATTTCATAAATAAACAAAAGCAATGGTTGTGGCTGCATGAATAATTTGAGAAGACGAAATGCACAACAACACACGCACAGGACCAATAGACACACAAATCACAAACAATTATTTATAGCGCAAAATGTGTGAAACACACTTTATGTTCCTTGCTTTTAATGTGTTATTACCAGCGTTGTCATTCAGGTTCCGATTGCTCATTGTTTAATTGCCGATTGTGATTTGGTCATTTATGCTCAGATCTGACTTTGGTGGATGGGGGCATCCTTTCCACTCACCCAGAGAGACCCAGGCAGGCAGAGAGAGACAAATGTATTTGTGTTTGTGCATCAGAAGGATATGAGCAGCCGTGTCAGAGCATCAGCACAGCTCAGTTGGATTTCCCAGAGGGCCGAGCAATGTGGAGGAACAATCTTCAGAGCCTCGCTCTTCCTTCTTCTGACCATAATCTCTTCTGTTTCATCTTAACCAAATTAGAAACACAATCCCTTTTCCTCTCCTTTCCTTTCCTTTCCTTCCCTTTCCTTTCCTTTCCTCTCCTCCCCTGGCATCTCCTCGCATCCCTCTTTTCACGTCGTAGGCAACACCAAATAATCCTGCTGCTTTTAAATTGTTTTGTTGCAATTAGAAATCACCACAATCAGTGTGATCAGTCAGCTCTGACATCCATTAGCTGCTTGGTTGCAGCGAATTAACACAGAGACGAGCCAGTGATTCATTATCCCATAGCTGTTAATGTCGATCAGATGCATTGCCTAATTAGAGGGTTGCCATTGTGGTGGGGGGAAGGTCAGGGAAGGAGCCACAAATATCCTCTCAGCACTGTGTGTTTAGACCCTTCCTGACTCTCTGACGAGGGGGCACGGGGTTGGGTAAATTTGATAGGACGATGTTGACGGGGGCAAGATGAGAGGTGTCATCTTCTGATCTGAGGGATGGATGACAGAGGGGTGATGTCATCAGAACGGTGGGGGTCCAGGTTGTGTTTGTGTTTGTTGTTCATCCATCAGGAGTCGTTATCAACGTAGGCGGTTCACCCAAGGTTATTTTAATGCTCTTTTAATGTGTGTGTACTGTAGAGATGTTAGCTTGTTATAATGGTGAGCTTGTTTACTTAATGTAGCCCATATACTTAAGCTTTATATGTTGGGAATTCATTGTGAAAACATCACCATCATCATCATCAATGATTTAGAACAAGGATATTTCTTTCCAGTGTCCCATTAATTTCTAATGTTTCTAAAAACAACAGGTGCTCTTTGAGGTAATTAATTTGCGCCCTTGTAAAAATGACAGATGTAGCATGTCACTAGAAACTAACGTTGCCCCCCTTTAAGGTGTGTATAAAGCAAGGTGCGTCTCTCCTGGCGCCCATAACGGTTTGTTGTTATTGCGGAGAGCATATGCTCTTAACAGTGTCTCTCCGTGTTGATGTTCCCGAGTCTGAATCATTTTCCATGGGACCATAATTTTTTGAACATGACTGGATGCTGGTCAAATGGTAATCCTGAGGGAACACTGTCTTATTCTCCTCTAATTAAATTGTTGGGGAAGATCAGAGAGAGAGAGAGAGAGAGAGAGAGAGGCGCATGTAATGAGAAACAGCTCGGAGCTTCAACACTCACAACGCTTCAGTCTCAATAACAAGCTGCTTCTCAAAATCGGCTGGCAAATAATGGGGTCTTTACACAAAAATTGTGTATTTTGCATCCCTTTTGATATACAGTACCAGTCATTAATCATTCCAGAGTTTTTCTTAATTTTCTTTTATAGTTTTTCTATATTGTAGAATAATAGTGAAGACATCAAAACTATGAAATAACACATGGAATCATGTAGTACCCCAAAAAGTGTTAAACAAATCAAAATATATTTTAGATTTGAGATTCTTCAAAGTAGCCACCCTCTTGGCATTCTCTCAACCAGCTTCATGAGGTAGTCACCTGGAATGGGTCTGATCCAGGTTGGATGGGGAGCGTCGCTGCACAGCTATTTTCAGGTCGCTCCAGAGATCGGGTTCAAGTCCGGGTTCTGGCTGGGCCACTCAAGGACATTCAGAGACTTGTCCCGAAGCCACACCTGCATTGTCTTGGCTGTGTGCTAAGGGTTGTTGTCCTGTTGGAAGGTGAACTTTCGCCTCTGAGGTCCTGAGCAGGTTTTCATCAAGGATCTCTCTGTACTTTGCGCCGTTAATCTTTCCATCTATCCTGACTACAGAAGAACTCTGGAGCTCTGTCAGTGACCATCGGGTTTTTGGTCTCCTCCCTGAAAAAGGCCCTTCTCCCCTGATTGCTCAGTTTGGCCGGGCGGCCAGCTCTAGGAAGAGTCTTGGTGGTTCCAAACATCTTTGATGGAGGCCACTTTGATGGAGGCCACTGTGTTCTTTTGGGCCTTCAATGCTGCAGAAATGTTTTGGTACCCTTCCCCAGATCTGTGCCTCGACACAATCCTGTCTTGGAGCCCTACGGACAATTCCTTTGACCTCATGGCTTGGATTTTCCTCTGACATGCACTGTTAACTGTGGGAACTTATATAGACAGATGTGTGCCTATACAAATCATGTCCAATCAATTTAATTTACCACAGGTGGACTCCAATCAAGTTATAGAAACATTTAAATGATCATAATTGGAAACAGGATGCACCTATGCTCAATTTCGAGTCTCATAGCAAAGAGTCTGACAACTTATGTAAATAAGGTATTTTGTTTTTTTATTTTTCATAAATTTGCAAAAAATTCTAAAAACCTCTTTTTGCTTTGTCATGATGGGGTATTGTGTGTAGATTGATGAGGAAAAACATTAATTTAATAAATTTTAGAATAAGTCTGTAACGTAACAAAATGTGGAAAAAGGGAAGGGGTCTGAATACTTTCCAAATGCACTGTAAAGGAAAAAAAGTGGCAGATGCCGGCTATATTGTTGTAGGGTTATTTTCCATCACCAGCCACCAGAACGATGCACAACTCAGGGAATCCAACCAATACACATTCCCCATGTTATGTCCGTAGAGCTCTTACATAGCGTTATGGAAGAACATAGCCTGTTCTGTATGTGATTCAGGTAAATCCAGTACATGTGAATATCAGATAAGAGGAGAGAGATTACTGTTACAAGGAACTTCTGTGTGTGTTCAGATTGAGGAGAGAGATTACTTTTACAAGGAACTTCTGTGTGTGTTCAGATTGAGGACAGAGATTACTCTTACAAGGGAACTTCTGTGTGTGTTCAGATTGCCCCTGTGATGTTAACATGGGTTATATATTATTGTGGAATCAAGTAAAGCTTTGTTCTAAGTCACCTAGGCTGTGTCCCAAATGGTACCCTATTCCATATTTAGTGCACTACTTTTGACCAGAGCCCTATGGACCTCCTTTCACCTCCTCATCAGGCTCCACTTTTCACACAGCACAGCACAGCCACAGCCACCGCATGATTCCATTTGCGGTTGTCATTCCTACTCATGTTGATAAGCTACCTGGTGATTCTCTCTCTGAGACAATTATTTATTTTTTTACATGGAAAGACATTTGTGAAGTGCAGTATAATTGTTAGCAAACATCATTGACATCTATGGATTTTTGTTATTTGTCAAAAGTAGCATGCTTTAGATCTTGTCAGTCTGTCTGTCTGTCAGTCTGTGCCCAGAGTTGGAACGCACCATATCTCTCTGGAAGCAGGGGTGTGTGGACCCTTCCTTCCTCTCAGTAACCCCATCACTCTCCCAGTGATCCCTTCAGATTTAGACCATGTTCGTTTGGGCACGGGGGACACAAATCCAGTTAACCAGCTTGACGAAACAGCCCCAAGTCAGTGACCAAACGACACCCTGCACTCTGGGGTTATTTGGGCGACGTTACCATTACCATGCCTCCACCACATCACATTATAGCTTCACCAGAGTAGGTGTTTGGTATCCTATCTACCGCTTCCTCCATCGCCCCCAGTGATACAATATCTATGTCCTCAGAGTGGGATTATTCAGGTCATCTGAGCCCTGCCAGGTGTCAGTGGCATATACTAATGCTGGCCTGGCTGCCTGTGTGTGTGTATGTAAAAGCTGTGGGGTCTTATCTGCTGCTGCTCCCAGACAGCTTGTCTGCCCCGGAGCCCCCATTTCACCCAGCCGGCCTAGCTGACTGCAGTGCAGTGGGGGAGGGACGTGGAAGGACGAGGGGAAAGGGAGGACGAGGGGGAGGGAAGAGCAGGGGAGAGGGGGACAGGGGCAAGGAAAGGAAAGGGGGGAAAACAGGGAAGAGGTAGAGAGACCGGAGAAGGTGAGGGCCCACCATTGCCATCATCATCATCCATTCTGTTCACTGGGCATACAGTATGTTAACAAGAGCTATGCCACACCTCTATGCTGCATTTGGAGCGGGTCTTATGTATATCAAGTAACACGGTTAAAACTGACCCCAGGTTATTGCTGCATGGTGAAAAAGTAATGAAAGGAAGTGGCACTTAAAAACAGGACAGGGACATGTCTGGGGAGACTGCTGCCTAGCTCCCATCAGCCCATGTTGATGAGCCGAGATTGTGGGTTGATGTCCAGGGTTTACCCAGCTTCACGGCTGAGTTTGTGTTGGGTGCTGCAGTAGCTGTTCCATTAAGTATGACTCTTTTCACTATATTATAGATTGTGCCTTGGTGAGTTCAAAAAGTTAACTCTTGAAATGTGAAGATAAGGTGTTTTGAGTATAAATTATATGATAATTGAGGTCTTAAGTAAGTCTAAATATGCACACTGAAACAAGTATAACTAAACTGCTGTTTTATGCCCCTTATAGTTAAGTGTTCCCACACTCTTTTTTGACTTGTTAAAACCAACAATTGTGTTTCTCCATTCAGTATAGATTACTTAGGTATACAATCTATACTGATCTATCAAATTATTAGTCCTTAGTTCTTGGGTGGCATTTAACTAAACTATCTTTTGTTATTTGTTTCTTTAGTGAATTGTTGATCTAGTCCCAAAATGTTTTGCATGTCAGCAATCACGTTTTCAAGATATATAACTTTCAAAATACAGAAATACAGCTATATCAAACTCTTAAGACCCTTAAATAAGAATCAGAGATCCAAATAAGAAATAGTTCATGCATTCCAGGGTCTGGCTGGCACTATAACAATGCAAAGGCACTCTAAATGTAATTTATAAAGTCAGTTAAAATGACATACCTCTTTTAAGTCGCTTTTACTTAACAACGATCTGACAATTTTAAATGCATTTTCTAAGATAAAAAAAAGTGAATGGTTCTATTTTTTGCTAGATTTTTTTCAAATATTTAATTACAAGGAAAATATAAATGAATATTTCAATAGAAAATATATAGTAGAGCTTCTCTGTCAAATAATAATACAATGTGTGGTTGTGGTCAGAAATTGTGTGGTTGTGGTCAGTAGTTGTGTGGTTGTGGTCACTAGATATGGTATGCAGTTGTGTTATTGCAGTCAGTGGTTCTAGGTTGTTGAAATGGATCTGTGGGATTTACAAAAAATAGTAGGCTAGGTGAAATGTTTATAGGAGGACATTGTGCTGTGGTCAATGCTACTGTAGAAGGGCTGTCTCTATGGGTTGATATTGAGATGGTGAATAAATATCTACTAGTCCCTGCCATCCTCTTCACCCCCTTTCAACCTGTGTAGCCTAGTTGTCTATTTCAGAAATTAACTTGGTAGTCTAGTCTAGTCTAGTCTAGTACAATTTCTTATAAAGGAAAACATTTCCCATTCATTCTGCTTCTAAATGTGATTGAAGCCACAATCCGAACCTCGCTGTTCAGTGCCCACTGTATGGCTGCGTCTGAAATGGCACCCTATTCCCTATATACAGTAGTGCACTACTGGTCAAAAGTAGTGCACTATATAGGGAACAGGGTGCCATTTCAGACGCAGAGAATGACCGACCAAGCGCTCCTGTGTGACTTAATTATAATTCTTTAATCTCTTATTCCCTGGCTATGTTATTGCGTGTGTCGCTGAAGTCCGCTAGAAAATCAAAACCCATTTTATTATTTTTTTCATTTGTATTCTGCCTTCGACACTTGGCAATCGGATCAAAGATTACTCAAGTTGCTTGCAAATAAAAGCATCGAGGAGGCACTTTAGGCTGTAATTATTCGAGTCAGAATGATTTTTTTTTTGTGTTGTGAAAATGCAGAGCTTTATTGGAGTCTATTAGTTGGATTCGCTTTTTGGTTGGTGAGGTTTCCACATGCCTAATGAATTTTATCAAACTAAATACAATAAGGTCCAATCTGATAGACATTGGATGGGGATATATATGTGTTCACAGTATGACAGCTAGGCTCTTGATATTGCTTGAAGTGAGGAGCCCATGCAGCCTCAGCTTCAGAGAAAATGTTCCACTTTATAATGTGTCACCTGAATACTACAACAATACATGGTAACTTCACTTAATAGACTACCCAGTGCAAAGTCAACTGGTTTTAAGAAACCGTTATTTGAGGTTACTGTCTTTGTACAATGGTAAAATAAGTGCTTCAATGAGAATGTTCTGAGAAATAATTATTTGAAACTGTTTAAACTCATTTCTATGAGTTGCTATCTAGATTCCAAGAAGGGGGTTTATTAAAAACACACAGTGTTTACTCGTCTACACAATACAGTCGACAGAGACACAGAAGGAGTTTGGGCTAGGCTTATAGTATAGTTTGTGCCCTTCTTAATTTAGATGACTGTCATACAACTGTAATCCAACAACAACAATATTATTCACAGACAGGGATTTCTACAATATGTGTATATATATATTGCTATCCTCCATCCCTCCTCTCCTCTCCTCTCCTCCATATCTCCTCTCCTCCATCCCTCCTCTCCTCCATCCCTCCTATCCTCCATCCCTCCACTCCTCCATCTCTCCTCTCCTCCATCCCTCCTATCCTCCATCCCTCCCCTCCGATCCTCCATACCTCCTATCCACCATCCCTCCTCTCCTCCATCCCTCCCCTCCTATCCTCCATCCCTCTTCTCCTCCATCCCTCCCCTCCTCCTCCATCCCTCCTCTCCTCCATCCCTCCCCTCCTATCCTCCATCCCTCCTCTCCTCCATTCCTCCCCTCCTCTCCTCCACCCCTCCTCTCAGGACTCAACACTTAACCTTCAGTCAGTGTGGAATAATTGTAAATGAATATTTAACTAGGATTCGGTGGGAAGGATAGGCATCAGAGAAGCATCAACTACTATACTGTATTATTAATATAGGGAAATGTTACTGATACACTACAGAAAGTCACTGGACCACACCATGCAGTGGATTAGCAATGATGAATTGGGCCTCAACAAAGAAATGGAGCCAGTGAGTGATTGTCAGAGGAGCATAATGCAGCTGCTGTACAATAGGAGATGTCTATGACATTCAATCAAACAGATCGAGGAAACATCACTAACACGTTCAATCACCCCAGCCTCAGTCAAAACTCTCAAGATCAAGTACTCCTATGGCTGTACCTGCCTGATTTTACTTATTTCCTTCTCACCTGTAATCAGGAGTGTTTATAGCCAATCTGGTCAACATAAAACTGTCAGTGGTGTTATGAAATATGGGCAGTGGAATTACCTTAGCCCATGGTGATTTTAACATTCCTCACAGGTGAAAGACAAAAACATGTCCCATCAGCCATCACTCCTTTCCTCCCTCTGTCAGAGTCCTCAATGAATGTCAGACCAGCTTCAGATGGATCCTCTACCCCCGCTCGCTATCCCTCCCTTTCTCTCCTCTCCTCCCCTACTCTCTCTTTTTTTCTCTCTCTCTCTTCCTCTCTTTCTGTCTCCCTCTCACTCTCCCTCCCTACCGCCTCCTTGAAGTGATAGAAAAGTCTAATGCCTACCCTCTGGTTCTCTCCTCCATGAAATCTGGCCAAAGCCCTGAAGGTAAGCTTGCTGCCATGCATGAAAAGCAGACGAGGCAAACGCAAAAGGGAAAAGGACTCCGTCATGAAGTAACGTTTTATTCCTCAGAGGAAAGAGAAATGACATCCAATGAGTCCTATCTTCTGTATTTTGAATTCACGTATTCTATGAGTAGACAGACGAGGAAGTAGACAGATGGGGGAAGTAGACAGACAAGGAAGTAAAATAGTTTTTTGCTCCTTTGTCTACCACTGCCTTTTAGCTCTGATGATCCATAATGATTTCTCATTTGGTTTTATAGCGAGCTTTGACAGATGCTCTGAGTAGTAAAATGTTATTTTTTTCACAAACCTGACCATGTTGATTAGACGCCACTTTGTTTGTGCTTGAATCGTTTTAATGTAGACACCAGCATGGAACAAGCATCAAAGCAACAAGCAACTCAGTTGGAATGTTTAAAATTCTACAAACAAAATGTCTCGTCTTCGGATCACTTTTGATTTACAGAGCCTTCGGAAAGTGTTCATTTTGTTACGTTACAGCCTTATTCTAAAATGGATTAAATAAAAAAAAAATCCTCAGGGATCTACATTTTTGCTAATTAATTTGAAATAATAACAGAAATACTTTTCACAAGTATTCAGACCCTTTGCTATAAGACTCGAAATTGAGCTCAGGTGTATCCTGTTTCCATTGATCATCCTTGAGATGTTTCTACAACTTGATTGGAGTCCACCTGTGGTAAATTCAATTGATTGGACATGATTTAGAAGGGCACTCACCTGTTTATACAAGGTCCCACAGTTGACAGTGCAGGTCAGAGCAAAAACCAAGCCATGAGGTCCAAGACAGGTTTGTGTCGAGGCGCAGATCTGGGGAAGGATAACAAAACAATTCTGCAGCATTGAAGGTCCCCAAGAACACAGTGGCCTCCATCATTCTTAAATGGAAGAAGTTTGGAACCACCAAGACTAGGGTTGGCCACACGGCCAAACTGAGCAATCGGGGGGAGAAGGGCCTTGGTCAGGGAGGTGACCATGAACCCAATGGTCACTCTGACAGAGCTCCAGAGTTTTTCTGTGGAGATGGCAGAACCTTCCAGAAGGAGAACCATCTCTGCAGCATTCAACCAATCAGGCCTTTATGGTTGAGTGGCCAGACGGATGCCACTCCTGACACATGATAGCCCTCTTGGAGTTTGCCAAAAGGCACCTAAAGACTCTCAGACCATGCAAAACAAGATTGAACTCTTTGGCCTGAATGCCGAGCGTCATGTCTGGAGGAAACCTGGCATCATCCCTGCGGTGAGGCATGGTGGTGGCAGCATCAGCTGTGGGGATGTTTTTCAGCGGCAGGGACTGGAAGGATCAAGGGAAAGATGAACGGAGCAAAATACAGAGAGATCCTTGATGAAAACCTGCTCAGGACCTCAGACTGGGGCGAAGGTTCACCTTCTAACAGGACAACAACCGTAAGCACAACGCCAAGACAACGCTTCGGGACAACTGAACGTCCTTGAGTGGCCCAGCCAGAGCCCGGACTTGAAACCGATATAACATCTTTGGAGAGACCTGAAAATAGCTGTGCAGCAACGCTCCCCATCCAACCTGATAGAGCTTGAGAGGATCTTCAGAGAAGAATGGGAGAAACTCCCCAAATACAGGTGTGCCAAGATGAATCAAGGCTGTATTTGCTGCCAAAGGTGCTTCAACAAAGTACTGAGTAAAAGCTCTGAATCCTTATGTAAATGTGATATTTCTGTTTTTTTATTAAAAAACAGTTTTTGCTTTGTCATTATGGGCTATTGTGTGTAGAATGTTTAGGGGGGAAAAAACTATTTAATCAATTTTAGAATAATGTGGAAAAATGTCAAGGGGTCTGAATACTTTCCCAAGGCACTGTATATTCCAGCTTTGATATTGAAAATAAGTGGAATGGTGTTCTGGAACAGAGTAGGAGGAGAAGCATAATAAATTGGCTCAATGTTAGGAGAGGAAGAGTGTTTGATTCTTACGCTTAGTGGATGTGTAGGAGGATCAGGAGGACTGCTTGGTACTCTATTCTGTGATGTTTTGGGACATTACTAAATCTCCTTTGACTGTGCTTCCTCAACAGTTATATGCTTTGTATTGCTTAGATCCAGACCTGGGTTCGAATAGTATTTGTTTTCATTCAGATATATTAGCTGCACTCAATTGAGCTTGCAATGGAACCAATGGAATATTACAAAAAGTGCAAAACCCGCCCATCTGGCATTCCAGGCAGGCTTAATTACAAATTCCTTAGTTGAGAAACTGGCCAATCTTGCTAGTAGCTCACCTGGACTAGAGTGAGTGAATTATGAACAGCCTAATTCATTGACCATAATATGGTGATTTGAGATCTATTGCTAATAGTGATTATTAGTGTTGATTAAAAGCCCAACATATATTTGGCACATGCATTATGTAGCATTGTCTCTATTGGAAAAGTCCCACTTCTGTTGTGTTGTTCTAGTTGAGTCAATGTTAGCTTTCTATGTGCGTTGTATGGTGTTTGGTTGGTCCTCCCTCATTTCCCTCTCAGTTTAAATGTTATCTCTCTGGCGGTAAGAATGTGCTATGTGTGTTTATTCTGCCCAGGCATTGTTCTGAATCTTAAAGAACTGTTTATGTGAAGCTTTCCTTTCCCAACCAACAGCAGAGGAATATGTGATTCTCTCCACAACAGGTATTAGTAGCTCCCCATTCTTTGATTCTGACACAGTTGCCCTCGAATTACACTTAAATGCTCAGACCCCGTAATTACCTCTAATTTCCTCCAAAGTGTTAACTTTTCTCTCTACCACCCATGATGTAAATAAATGAGTGTGACTGATATAATTCTCTTGTTTTGGAGAGACTGCAGGATGATGGCTCTGTGAGGAGTTTCAATTGGTTGGCTAATTTGATATTCTGTTGTCAATGCATTTTAAATTATATCCTCCGATCATCTTTAAAGATAATTACTCCACACATTAAATAACAAATACTTCCCCCACAAACGTATTTTGTCTTTTTCTAAAACACCCCAACTACCCCCATGGCACCACCCTACAAATACGCACGTACGCACACGCACACACACACACATATTCTTGTCAACCATTCTTATCCACATCCTCACTCCTGACTAGAGCAGACAGAGCCTGCTGAGAGGGTCTATTTGGACTATCTATCGGGGAGTTTCTCATATCAATTCATTTGAAAATCATATTTGATTTCATGCATAATTAGTTTGTCCATCAGTAGGCCTGCGTCTGGCCCCACACTGCTACGGTATGTGCAGCATCACACATGTCTGATGACACTCTGCTTTGGCACAGCAGCCAATATGCATTAGAAGAAGAATAACAGGTTTCCGTACCACTGCCCAACACCAGCTCCCTGCAAGTCATTTAATTTCCCCATCCTTACTCTGGTAACTGTACCTTTAGAACAACATGAAGAAAGCAGCAACACTAAATATTCAACCATTGCATTGGCAGCTTTCAATGTTGATAGAGCCCAACTACTCTCCTGCCCCACATATTAAACCGGCCGACCTAATTATGTTTTAAAATGATAATTTAATTAAATATCAAGGTAGCAAAAATGGATTGTGAAATAATGAATCAACCATCAAAAACATTTAACTGTTGGGGGGGGGGGGTTCTGTTTTTTTCTGCCTTATTTAGTGTGTTAGAGATTGAATCTAATGTAATTCTCTACCCCCCCTCTAAATAAACAGTTCTAAAGCCTTGTTTCATCTGGGGAGAGTAGAGCTGATAGAGATAATCAATATTTCTAGCATTTTAATTAAAGCTGTTAGTGGAATAAATCCATTTAATTATCAGTTAATGAAATACAAAGTCATTTACCTCACAGCAACTTTGAAGGTGGCTTACTGGTTGGAATGAGCACAGCAGCCCAGTGTCAGGGCCGTTTAGCTGCTGTCAATTGGCAGGTTGAGATTTCCCTGGCAGGTTAACCTCTGGCCATCCTGTTGGCTGGCTTGGCTGAGGAGGTGGAGGATTTAACAGGGATCTAGTTTCTCTTCTCTTCACTCAGAGTTCAGATACACACACACACACACACACACACACACACACACACACACACACACACACACACACACACACACACACACACACACACACACACACACACACACACACACACACACACACACACACACACAAAGGCATAGGCACACACACTGTTGATAAGGCATCTTATGAAGGTTATCAGATCCAACTGTTTAAACTGTTATTATGAGATTAAACTCTGGGAATAACAAAGATGTTACAGTAAGTCAGGAAATATCTGTTTTCTAGGCTGTTAATATTTTACCTTTGACTTCCTAGAACTGAGAGAGGGGGGGTGAGGTGGTTGAGTATGATCCTAACAAAGGTGGGACCAAGTCACTGTTATTCGAGTCACAAGCAAGTCTTAAGGTCCGAGTCTCAAATAGAGTCCCAAGTAGATTGGGTCAAGTCTCGAGTCAAGTCCAAGTCATACATTTTAAGAGCAAGTTGAGTTCAAGTCAAGTGAAAAAATATCTATACATGCAATGACTTGTTCAGCTACAAATCGAGACCTTGGGACTATAAATTCTATCTGATATTTTTGTCAAAGATAGATAGATAGATAGATAGATAGATAGATAGATAGATAGATAGATAGATAGATAGATAGATAGATAGATAGATAGATAGATAGATAGATAGATAGATAGATATTCAGATGGTTCTTCATATGTCTGTGGAGTTAGGTTTTTGAAAAAGTACATTTTAAGTGAAAGCAATGAAAAACTAGAAAGTTCTATCTGCATTAACCCATTAGAACTTGGTACTATAAGGTTCTATCTGCAATCCAATCACAAGCGTGAACAAATACAGACAGACCAATCAGAACATGTCTTTGCATCTCCCTCTAACTATGGTCTTGGCTAGTCTAGCCAGCAATAATGGCAAGCAAGCAAAAAGCAAACACTGTCAGAAATCTTTCCGTAATGATGTTGTCACATTGTTCAGTGATGACAGTAATTCGTCTGAAGAGCATTTCTTAATGTATTTGATGATGTGTTCTGACTCTATCTTGGTAGAATAGTGTTATTCTATCATTTACGGTATGTATTCAAATAGCTAGTCTTCTTAAAAACGGAACATATCTAATTCAGAAGTGTCAGATAGAACCTTATGGCTGAACCCAGATGGACATTTGTACTTTAGGTACCTTTTAAGATGAGGACCTTAATGGGATATGAAAGAAGAATTCACTACAAAACCGTTCTGAGATCTGGGATGTGAAAACTTTTATGCTCAACATCAATTTTTTCCCAGATTTAACTATTTTCTGTTAGATAGAACCATAGTCCCACTAAACAAAATCTGTGTCTATTTATTGAGGCCACCAGACAGCCCTTTTCATTATTTTGTCTACAACACATTTTGATTATGTAATAATACATTTGAACAACAAATTCCAAAGGAAATCTTCATAACTCAGTTATCAATTTTGACACACCAAAAGACCAGTAGGCCTATGCTAGTAATTGTTGGTTGATGTCCCTTTGCTGGTCAGTATTCTTGATCACCAAATAATTTTTTGAGGAGCTGCATATTAATTTATTGCAATACTCTCTCCCTACTATTTGACATTTGCGCTACTCGGATCCTATATCTGTACAGCAAATCAGCAATCTGTTCGCTAGTGACCGCCACAAAATTCGTGATTCGAAGCTTGAGATCCCGGCGCACGCACATGCACGCGTGCACAGTGAACACACGAGCACAATTGCTTGGCAAATGTAGCCTGTCATTAGAGCCATAAACGGTGATGCATTTTCAAAACACAAGATACAGAAATAGTTAATATCAACTAGGGATATCATGTCATATTGTCACTTATCTGAAGTCCAGAGCAAGCAGCATCAAACGGCCTACCTGTATGCAGCAGGAGTTGCAGGATAAGATGGAAAGTATGATCTGTCTGTAACCTTTCGTTCTTTACAAATATCCTAATTAATTCGCCAGAATATGTTAAATCTTTATCCGATAAGTATTGAAAGTAGTGCGATGTTCCAGCTATCTTTAGACATATAGCCAGTACCACTGAGGTATATAATTATAACCCAACCAAACTAGTCCTATCTGAAATATGAAAATGACCGAAAAGATCACTAGGTAGACTATTGTTCTGGCAACAATGCATCCGTAGCTAATTGCCTAAACTGTATTTTATATGGATAATATTAATTTACAGTTGAAGTCGGAAGTTTACATTTTCCAGCAACTACACAGATTTCATGTTAACAAACTATAGTGTTGGCAAGTCGGTTAGGACATCTACTTTGAGCATGACACAAGTAATTATTCCAACAATTGTTTACAGACAGATTATTTCACTTATAATTCACTATATCACAATTCCAGTGGGTCAGAAGTTTACATACACGAAGTTGACTGTGCCTTTAAACAGCTTTGAAAATTCCAGAAAATGATGTCATGGCTTTAGAATCTTCTGACAGGCCAATTGACAACATTTGAGTCAATTGGAGGTGTACCTGTGGATGTATTTCAAGGCGTACCTTCAAACTCAGTGCCTCTTTGCTCGACATCATGGGAAAATCAAAAGAAATCAGCCAAGACCTCCACAAGTCTGGTTCATCCTTGGGAGCAATTTCCAAACGCCTGAAGGTACCACATTCATCGGTACAAACAATAGTACGCAAGTATAAACACCATGGGACCACGCAGCCGTCATACCGCTCAGGAAGGAGACGCGTTCTGTCTCCTAGAGATGAACGTACTTTGTTGCGAAAATTGCAAATCAATCCCAGAACAACAGCAAAGGACCTTGTGAAGTGCTGGAGGAAACAGGTACAAAAGTATCCATAGCCACAGTAAAACAAGTCTTATATTGACATAACCTGAAAGGCTGCTCAGCAAGGAAGAAGCCACTGCTCCAAAACCGCTATAAAAAAGCCAGACTACGGTTTACAACTGCACATGGGGACAAAGATCATACTTTTTGGAGAAATGTCCTCTGGTCTGATGAAGCAAAAATAGAACTGTTTGGCCATAATGACCATTGTTATGTTTGGAGGAAAAAGAGGGAGGCTTGCAAGCCGAAGAACAGCCACAGAATTCAGAACATGGGCTGTTCTTTCAGTATTCTTCCTGTGCATCAAGTCAGAACCAATGGGGGCATGTAAGCAGACACCTTTGATGGAGGTGGGGGCCACAAAAATGTTTTATCATGAGGGGCTGCAGTGGCTTGTGGGTCTGCGTACCCACAACCATAGATAGCTGGGCACTAGACTAACTTACCAATCACATATTTCTGGGGGGGCTGACATGGGCTATTTGAGTGACAGCTGATGCACAACCACATTTTTTAATTGCACCTTGTGTATTCTATTATTCTAACTCAACAGTAAGTCGAGACCCCGACTGAGCTCCTAAAAAATAAATAATACAAACAGTGCATTCGGAAAGTATTCAGACCCCTTGACTTTTTCCACATTTTGTTATGTTACAGCCTTATTCTAAAATTTAGAATTTTTACATTTATATAAGTATTCAGGCCCTTTACTCAGTACTTTGTTGAAGCACCTTTGGCAGTGATTACAGCCTTGAGTCTTCTTGGGTATGACGCTACAAGCTTGACACACCTGTATTTGAGGAGTTTCCCCCATTCTTCTCTGAAGATCCTCTCATGCTTTGTCAGGTTGGATGGGGAGCATCGCTGCACAGCTATTTTCAGGTCTCTCCAGAGATGTTCAATCGGGTTTAAGTCCGGGCTTTGGCTGGGCCACTCAGTGACATTCAGAGACTTGTCCCGAAGCCACTCCTGCGTTGTCTTGGCTGTGTGCTTAGGGTCGTTGTCCTGTTGGAAGGTGAACCTTCGCCCCAGTCTGAGGTCTGAGCGCTCTGGAGCAGGTTTTCATCACGGATCTCTCTGTACTTTGCTCCGTTCATCCTTGCCTCGATCCTGACTAGTCTCCCAGTCCCTGCCGCTGAAAAACATCCCCACAGCTGATGCTGCCACCACCATGCGTCACTGTAGGGATGGTGCCAGGTTGTATCGAGACCTGAAGCACGGCCAAAGAGTTCAGGCCAAAGGGTTCAATCTTGGTTTCATCAGACCAGAGAATCTTGTCTGAGAGTCCTTTAGGTGCCAGCTCTAGGAAGAGTCTTGGTGGTTCCAAACTTCTTCCATTTAAGAATGTTGGATGCCACTCTGTTTTTGGGTTCCTTCAATGCTGCAGAAATGTTTTTGTACCCTTCCCCAGATCTGTGCCTCAACACAATCCTGTCTCTGAGCTCTACTGACAATTCCTTCAACCTCCTGGCTTGGTTTTTGCTCTGACACGCACTGTCAACTGTGGGACCTTATATAAACAGGTGAGTGCCTTTCCAAATCATGTCCAATCAATTGAATTTATCACAGGTGGACTCCAAGTTGTAGAAACATCTCAAGGATGATCAATGGAAACAGGATGCACTTGAGCTCAATTTCGAGTCTCATAGCAAAGGGTCTGAATACTTATGTAAGTAAGGTATTTCTGTTTTCGCTTTGTCGTTATGGGTTATTGTGAGTAGAACGATGAGGATTATTTATTTTTTTAATCCATTTTAGAATAAGGCTGTAACGTAACGACATTTGGAAAAAGGGAAGGAGTTTGAATACTTTCCGAATGCACTGTAGCACCTTTTTTTCTAAGAGTGTACTAACTGAATAGGAAATCCAACAGAAATAGATCAACCATTAATTCTAGAGCTGTCTCTGAGGTTTTAGTCCATGGTGAATAGGGATCCCTGGTAGGTGATGTTGATTAATCATCATAGGTTTAGACTGTAAGAAATCTGGTAGAGAATTCATATAAACAACAAGGTTGCCCTGAGCTAATGGGATGTACAATACTACCTCACCATCACCGCTACTACTAGCACCACAGCTACCACCAGCACCTTCCATCTGGACCAAATACAACAAATAATAAATAGAGATACAATGGAGCAGAGAAATCAAATCTAACTTGGCCCCAAGCACTTACCTGGAATGTGCATATAATGGTCCCAGGCATTTGTCATTGCGAATCGTTCTAGAGTTTTGTCCTACTGTTAATGAAATAGTAAACTTGTCCCTGTGCATTACGTTCCAGCTTTATGCATCAATCTTTACAATTGCTTTCATTGTCTTATTGCTGGAATCAATTTCTTCCCTGTGATTGCCAAGAAGAGCATTTAAAAGCAGTTGCTCCAAGGGGTGTTTCCAACTTCTGCATTTTCTCCCGTTTTGTTCCACAACAGCAGCCATGGCTAAGAGGGGATAGAGGTTTGTGGAAGGAGACAGGAAATATTAGCATTAATTCATCTAATACCTAGTGAAGTAGGGTCATCTTTTGATTTTTAAGATATATTTTATGTATAGTATTATACTCTTTATTGGAATCTATTCAAATCAAATCAAATTGTATTTGTCACATGTGCCAAATATAACAGGTGTAGAACTTACCGTGAAATGCTTACTTTCAAGCCCTTAACCAACAATGCAGTTTTAAGAAAATAGAGTACAAAATATACTGAAGTATAAAATAAAAAATAACAATAACAAGGCTATATACAGGGGGTACTGGTACCGAGTCAATGTGCGGGGGTACAGGTTAGTCAAGGTAATTTGTACATGTAGGTAGGGGTAAAGTGACTGTGCATAGATAATAAACAGCGAGTAGCAACAGTGTAAAAACAAAGGGTGGGGGGGGGGGCATTTGATTAATTGTTTGCAGGCAGGCAGGCAGGCAGGCAGGCAGGCAGGCAGGGTTTTGTTACAGAACCTTCCCAGGCTCTTAGAACAAGCGCAGTGTAGCTAATTGTATCTCTCTCCATGCATTGGCACTGATGTTATGCTGCAATCTGCCTACCACTGTGTCTCAGAGAGAGTCAAACGTGAACGTAACACCAACCCTCATATCAAGGCCTGATTCTGTGCCTGTTGACTTATTTCCCTCTACAATTCTCATTAAAAACCTCCACTTCTGTCATCCAACATCACCCCAAAAACATTCATTTCAGCTCCCCGAACTCAAAGGAAGGCACATTTTCGAGCAGCTAGCTTAAGTTTTTCTCAGATTTAGAATTAAGATCAGATTTTACTTTATTATTTCCTAATTAGTTTCCATGTTAATTAAAATGGTGGCTAATGTTAATTACCTATATTAATGGATTCTCAGTGTAACACCTGCCTGAAGCGCTTGGCTCCGCTTTGGAAATATCTTCATCTGAGCTGTTTGTCGGATGTCGCTGTACCACCTCTCCTCTCTATGTTGATCTCAGGGGGGCTGGCAGGGAGGTGTGCTGACTTGGAGCCTGTGAAGGATTTCACATTTATGTTGTTTTCAAAGATAGGAACAAATATTTATGTGTATGAGAGTTAGGGACAAACACACATTTTAGTGCTGTCTAATACACTATATGATGTGTTGTTAATGGTTGTGTTTTAATCTTTAGTTTAATTTTTAACTACATTCTTTGTTTTCATTGTCTCTTGTTAATATTGCATTTAAGATATGCCCAAAAGAAACAACCCTCTTCTTGACTGTGTGATGACTTCCTTATATGCATCTCAATGTATTTGCTCATCATTTATGTCTTGACACATGCTTGATGACTTGAGTTGCGATAGTTCATGTTCTAGTGGTGCAGACCAGAGCCATATTAGATAGACGATGAGTCGTCTGACTGTGTATTAGATAGACAGTGAGTCGTCTGACTGTGTGTATTAGATAGACGGTGAGTAGTCTGACTGTGTGTATTAGATAGACAGTGAGTAGTCTGACTGTGTGTATTAGATAGACAGTGAGTCGTCTGACTGTGTATTAGATAGACAGTGAGTAGTCTGACTGTGTATTACATAGACTGTGAGTAGTCTGACTGTGTGTATTAGATAGACGGTGAGTAGTCTGACTGTGTGTATTAGATAGACGGTGAGTAGTCTGACTGTGTGTATTAGATAGACGGTGAGTAGTCTGACTGTGTGTATTAGATAGACGGTGAGTAGTCTGACTGTGTATTAGATAGACAGTGAGTCGTCTGACTGTGTGTATTAGATAGACAGTGAGTCGTCTGACTGTGTGTATTAGATAGACAGTGAGTCGTCTGACTGTGTGTATTAGATAGACAGTGAGTCGTCTGACTGTGTGTATTAGATAGACAGTGAGTCGTCTGACTGTGTGTATTAGATAGACGGTGAGTAGTCTGACTGTGTGTATTAGATAGACGGTGAGTAGTCTGACTGTGTGTATTAGATAGACGGTGAGTCGTCTGACTGTGTATTAGATAGACGGTGAGTCGTCTGACTGTGTATTAGATAGACAGTGAGTAGTCTGACTGTGTATTACATAGACGGTGAGTCGTCTGACTGTGTGTATTAGATAGACGGTGAGTAGTCTGACTGTGTGTATTAGATAGACGTGAGTAGTCTGACTGTGTGTATTAGATAGACGGTGAGTCGTCTGACTGTGTGTATTAGATAGACGGTGAGTCGTCTGACTGTGTGTATTAGATAGACGGTGAGTCGTCTGACTGTGTGTATTAGATAGACGGTGAGTCGTCTGACTGTGTGTATTAGATAGACGGTGAGTCGTCTGACTGTGTGTATTAGATAGACGGTGAGTCGTCTGACTGTGTGTATTAGATAGACGGTGAGTCGTCTGACTGTGTGTATTAGATAGGCGGTGAGTCGTCTGACTGTGTGTATTAGATAGGCGGTGAGTCGTCTGACTGTGTGTATTAGATAGACGGTGAGTAGTATGACTGTGTGTATTAGATAGACGGTGAGTAGTATGACTGTGTGTATTAGATAGACGGTGAGTAGTCTGACTGTGTATTAGATAGACAGTGAGTAGTCTGTGTATTAAATAGACGGTGAGTCGTCTGACTGTGTATTAGATAGACGGTGAGTAGTCTGACTGTGTATAAGATCGAAAATGATAGTCACACAATCAATAACCCCCCCCCTCACCAATCTATAGTAGGAAATAGTGAGTGTGTGTGAGTTCTGCTGGTCTGCTCCTCTCCTCTTCACACGGATGTGTCTGCCTGTCTCTCTCTCTCTCTGCTGCTGTTTTGACTTCTTGGAAGCCAGGGATCAGTGATTAAATGTCACCTTTCAGCAACAACATTAAATAAGAAGCAGCAATTTAGCTCCTAGCAATTGCTAATTTCACGCGCTGATAAATGTTGCAGGAGCTAAACCTTTCAAACTCCCCTAATATATTTCTTAAAGGTGCAGGAGCATATGCACTGTAGGTAGGGTAACCCACAGAACTATTCCACCGAGACTTGAACGTCAAGGTCATTTGGTGGTGATGCTGAGTAAGTCAGCCAGCCCAACTCTGTGCCATGTAGACATTTCACCCCCTCATGTTTTGCAATAGGCTCATTATGATGATATGCAAAGGCTTTCTGTCAAATCATTGTACTAAATGAGTAAGGGGAAATAGCCGTGCAACGGTCATTCCAAAGCAACTTGGACAATCAATCATAGAAATTAACTACCTTATATTTTCAATATCTGAGAAACAGTAACAATAGCTACAGTATACTGCTACTATATTATAGCAGTGGTAATCTTATATATGGGAAAATAATAAAAGGTGCCCATGTCAGACCACACTGTAATAATAACAGTGTTTTTGGCAGCAAAGTCTCATAATTCATGCCAGGAGACCACATATTAAATCCAGACTTTATGGCCAGTGATTTGAAAGTAATAGTTTTCAAATGAGTTTCATGTTGTCCAGTGGCTCCACAAAGAGCCACTCTCTTGAAAATAATCCTTTACAGCATGTTTCAAATGGAAACTTGGAAAGAAGAAAATGCCAAAGAAAATATTTTTCTTGTCATTTGTTTGTAGATAACAATGTGGAGACAGTGCATGGAATTCCACAACATCACTCTAGTATTGATGATCAAGATTTCAAAATGCTGGTATATTCCCTTGAGGGCTGTTGGATGTTTTGAAGGTGAAGCTTCACTGTTGTATGTGTAAATGTATGAGATACTTTAATGGAATCCTCAGCCGTTTACAACTCATGGGTCCGACCTCACACAACCACCAGCTGAATTTATTTTCAGAGCAGGCTTCCATCCTTCCTTCCTTCCATCCATCCGTCCGCTCCTTTCTAATATAGCCATAGCACAGCACAACAGGACGTCCCTGATGGGAGAAATTTCTAACAAGCCAATGTATGTTCTGGGCGTTTTGAACACAAGTCACAGGGTGGTTGGCGGTGACTTCCCACAGTTTTCAATCTCGCCGTGATGCCTCTTGCATTCAGAGAGGACGATAAAGAAATAAACCAACACAGCGTTATGTCACATTGAATATACAGTTTAAGAGGAGTCCTCAGACCTTCGGCTTTACCGTTCCCATACCAACTAGTATTCACCAGAGGCACGTATCCCTCCTCGTTAATTTTATATTGTTCCCCAGGTGGTTCAAATGAGACCAGTATCCTGTTCGCATTGCAGCCTCAAATTCCTATTTCATTCTTTTTTTTGGAATCAGAAGAAAGACAGGGAAAGCTGTTGTTGCACAATTCTATTTTGATTCAAATTACTTTGCTCTTGTGTTTTTATTCGAAACATCTAGTCCTCCAAACAGCCCATGGACATTCTTGTCAGTCTGTGATTCTACCCTCAAGCGAATCTCTGCCTTCAATATCACAGAATGTATTTTTTATTTTATTTTTACACAGAATTTCTACTCATGGCTCCTCATGTTCCTTATATTTGCAGATGGCATTGATATTTGTTGTATTGGGCTTTGAGGGCTTTACCATTTCTGTCTTACATGACCTTCTTTCTTTTGCAGGGATTACACAAAGAATGAATGAGAACTGAGTTGGACCTATATGCTTCAATATAGCATAGCATTTCTCAATAAGAATCAACCACCAAAGTGATTGTCACATTTGGTCTTGGATTGGTATCAATGGAGATTCTTTCTGAATGTTTTCTGAATGTCGAATCAATCTGCTGTTCTGTTGTGTTGCATCTTCCTTTGATAGTTTTATTCATGCTCATTGTATGGAAAGGTCAACTCCATTCGATATTAAAGTTCAGATAAACTTTCAGAACCATGAACCAGGATGGTATCTATCTATGAGCTACAGCGGGTGAAATAAGTATTGAACACGTCACCATTTTTCTCAGTAAATATATTTCCAAAGGTGCTATTGACATGAAATGTTGGATTACTTGGGTTGGTAACAACCCAAGTAATCCATACATACAAAGAAACCAAAACAAATACGTTCAGAAATTAAGTTATGTGTAATAATGTGAAATGACACAGGGAAAAAGTATTGAACACACTGATATTTATTTAATACTTTGTACAAAAGCCTTTGTTGGTAATGACAGCTTCAATACGCCTCCTGTATGGAGAAACTAGTCGCATGCATTGCTCTGGTGTGATTTTGGCCCATTCTTCCACACAAACAGTCTTCAAATCTTGAAGGTTCCGTGGGCCTCTTCTATGAATCTTGATCTTCAGTTCTTTCCATAGATTTTCAATGGGATTTAAGTCAGGTGATTGGCTGGGCCATTCTAGCAGCTTTATTTTCTTTCTTTGAAACCAATTGAGAGTTTCCTTGGCTGTGTGTTTGGGATCATTGTCTTGCTGAAATGTCCACCCTCGTTTCATCTTCATCATCCTGGTAGATGGCAGCAAGAATGTCTCGGTAAATTTGCCAGTACCATTTGCTGAAAAGCAGGCCCAAACCATGATGTTCCCACCTCCAAACTTCACTGTTGGTATGGTGTTTTTAGGGTGATGTGCAGTGCCATTTCTCCTCCAAACATGGTCTGTATTATGACATCCAAACAGTTCAATTTTGGTCCCTCTCCCCCAGTGGTTATCACTAACACACAGAAGCTAGCTACTGTACTACATAAGCTACTGTTCCACTCACTTGGAAAATACACTCTTCTGATTATTCTTTTCACTCCTCTGTCAGAAATCTTGCGAGGAGCACCTGGTCGAGGCAAATTTATGGTGAAATGATTGTCTTTCCACTTCCGTATTATGGCCCCAACAGTGCTCACTTGAACATTCAGAAGCTTAGAAATGCGCCTATAACCAATGCCATCATTATGTTTTGCAACAATTAGGTTGCGAAGGTCTTGAGACAGCTCTTTGCTTTTACCCATCATGAGATGTGTCTTGTGTGACACCTTGGCAATGAGACCTTTTTGTAGGCCATCAGTTGGGACTGAACCAGCTGATATTAATTTGCACTGACAGGGGGCTGGATTGCTTTTTAATTACTGATAGTTTTCAGCTGTTGTCTTGGCTTTCCATGCCAATGTCATGTCAATAGCACCTTTGGAAATATATTTACTGAGAAAAATGGTGACGTGTTCAATACTTATTTCACCCGCTGTATATATCCAGACACCACATGCAGTGCCTTTGGAAAGTATTGAGACCCCTTTACTTTTTCCACAGTAATCTACACACAATACCCCATAATGACAAAGCAAAAACAGATTTTTAAAAACATAAGTATTCAGACCCTTTGCTATGAGACGCGAAATTGAGCTCAGGTGCATCCTGTTTCTGTTGATCATCCTTGATGTTTCTACAACTTGTTTGGAGTCCACCTGTGGTAAATTCAATTGATTGGACATGATTTGGAAAAGCACACACCTTCTATATAAGGTCCCACAGTTGACAGTCCATGTCAGAGCAAAAACCAAGCCATGAGGTTGAAGGAATTGTCCGTAGAGCTCCGAGACAGTATTGTGTCGAGGCACAGATCTGGGGAACGGTACCAAAAAACTTCTGAAGCATTGAAGGTTCCCAAGAACACAGTGGCAATCATTCTTAAATGGAAGAAGTTTGGAAGCACCAAGACTCTTCCTAGAGCTAGCTGTCCAACCAAACTGAGCAATCGGGGGAGAAGGGCCTTGGTCAGGGAGGTGACCAAGAACCCGATGGTCATTCTGACAGAGCTCTAAAGTTCCTTCCAGAAGGACAACCATCTCTGCAGCACTCCACCAATCAGGCCTTTATGGTTGAGTGGCCAGACGGAAGCCACTCCTCAGTAAAAGGCACATGACAGCCCGCTTGGAGTTTGCCAAAAGGCACCTAAACACTTTCAGATCAAGATTCTCTGGTCTGATGAAACCAAGATTGAACTCTTTGGCCTGAATAACAAGCGTCACTTCTCAAGTAAACCTGTCACCTTCCCTACGGTGAAGCAAAAATGTCTAAAAACCTGATTTCGCTTTGTCATTATGGGGTATTGTGTGTAGATTGATATTTACAATTTTTTAAATCCATTTTAGGATAAGGCTGTAACTTAACAAAATGTGGATAAAGGGAAGGGGTCTGAATACTAACTAGTATAATATATTATTACTAACTGTAGGCTATAAAAATGTAAAGAGTTGCACCCTATGCAAAGGTTGCACCTCTGTCACTCGGCTGCGTCATGCCATTGTTATGAATGTTCTCCAGCTGCCCTCTATCGGCGGCGCCATTGTGGAGTCCTAAAGTGGTTATAAGCCCAGTCTAAATTACACTATAGTGCCTGGAAATACGATGACATTGCTAAAGTAGTCAAATATTTAGTAGGAAATAACTTTGCCAGCATTATCATATCATAAAATGTACTTTAGACAGGCAATGTTGTCATTAGCTAGCAAAGCTAACGTTTCATTACCTTATTAACATTCCCCTACTACTGTAGCCTTATCCTGTTTTTATAACTTATAAATATAACGTGCATAGATTCATAGACATCAGTATTGAAATAGAACTGAACTATAAATCCGGCTAGTTTGAGAGGGACAAAACAAACCCCATATCCTTCAAACCGGGAAGCCAACCAAGTCATGGAGAGTCCTCCGGCACGCCACAGATGATACACTGTTCTCCAGCTCAAGGTGGCTGGTGCTAAATTGCTTTTGTCTGTAGTCTGCATTAGTCATTATTGTGTGTGTAAGCAGCTCCGATCGGTTTGGGTAATTAGGATCCTGACATGTCGTCTGTGAGCGGGCTGAGCGAATCACAAATGACAGCAAAATCCTTTGAGGCGGGAAGGAGAAGGATAACTCGCCGGCACATAGCTCCTAGCTAGTTAGGTTCATTTCATTCTTCCCAAATGAACAGAGCGGTGAGGCCTGATGGTGAGCTTGATATAATACACACACACACACACACACACACACACACACACACACACACACACACACACACACACACACACACACACACACACACACACACACACACACACTGAGTGTGCATTTGATTGAGGAGCAGTTTGCTTTCATGGAATTGTTTGACCTTTGTAGAGGCATCTGCAAAATAGACAAAACAGTTTTCGAAGGCATGCAAACAATAAACGGTTTACAGTGTTTAAGAGGAATGAGGAAAAACCAAGCTTGCTGGGCGGGGATTGTTCATTGGCACAACATTGGGTTCATCTCTATATATTTTGCATGCAATTACAGATCCACTGCAAGGCCTGCGTGGTTTTCTGATTGTCTGATGCTCAGAATACCTGCTCTTAATAGAGTTACTTTGGTAATGTTGCTGTATTGAGGGATTTTATATTCCTACAGTACAACAGGGCTGTGCGTTAGTCTAGTTGACAATCTGTTAGGCTCTTGATTATGTCCATCATCTTAAATGCTTAGGACATCTTATTCAAGTAACCACCAATCACACCTGTTATATCAGTGGCAGGCATTTATATACAGCTAATAACCAATGTTGTGTTGAGAATTATACACTCATATCAACATAATATTTGACAATATAACAACCTTTGTTTGCCAGAATGTCTTTAGTTTCCCAGTGCTGGGTCTTGTTCAGTAGGTCACACCGTAGTGCAATGTTTTCAAACATTCTGAATCCGAAAACAAAAATGTCCAGTTGATCCCTCTGTGTTTACACTCATTTTCCAATGTTTTGTGCCTATTGAACATGACCCTAATGTGTCCTTTGATGTGTTGTGTTATCAGGGGGAGTTGCTGCAGAGCCACTGGGAGGTTCAGAAGGATGCCCTGGACCAGCTGAGTCTAAAGCTGAAGAGCCAGCAGTATTGCACTGGCACCATCAGGATGACTGGGAGGGAGTACGCACATATGTCCAAGAACAACAGGTTGGTTCCTCACCATTGATCCTTATACTTATGGGGACTCACTGAATTATGTTATACAGTTCCACAATCAGACGTCTTCAATTTAGGTAGCCTACTGTATGAGCCAGCCCATTCTGGGAACATGATCTTTTATTTTTTCAAATGATTTACTGTACAGAAATATACTGTACATGAAAATGGAAGCATCTCAGTGATTGTTTGTTTATTCTAACTACCACTATAACCACTAAAGCTTGGGACAAAATAATGTGTTCTCTTGCAAAGAAGAAGAATGAGGGTTTCTCTTTCTACAAAATAAGTTTGTCTGTCAATTTAAGTATTCTGTTTATTCACAATGGAATGAGATCTCACACACACTTTTTTCATTGAGGCCTTACGTTCTTAACATTGTAATCTGCTGTGTACAGCAGAAGCTCAGTACAACTCATTGTCATGGTTCTCTATGCTGTTTCATGCCTTACTTTGAGGGTCCCTCTCCCCCAGTGGTTATCACTAACACACAGAAGCTAGCTACTGTACTACATAAGCTACTGTTCCACTCACTTGGAAAATACACACTTCTTATGTTTGTTGTGCTGATGATAAGCTATGGAAAAATGTGAGTGGACATAATGGACACCAAGCACAGAGCTGTTGTTCGTACTTTTACACCAAAACCAATACAAGTTGTACAGGATTTTTGAACAATAATGATTTTATACATGTCATTGTTAAAAGCCTTTCCTATAAAGCCTGAAGTGGACCCATGTTCATAAGTGAATGTTAAGGATTATTTGACCCTCAGTGGTAGGTAGCAGAGGAGGCCGGTGGGCGGAGATAAAGGAGGACAGGCTCATTGTGAAGGCTGGAATGGAATAAATGGAAAGGTATCAAACGCATTGTATCTGTAAAACACACTGTTCTATTTATTCCATTGTATCTGTAAAACACACTGTTCTATTTATTCCATTGTATCTGTAAAACACACTGTTCTATTTATTCCATTGTATCTGTAAAACATACTGTTCTATTTATTCCATTGTATCTGTAGAACATACTGTTCTATTTATTCCATTGTATCTGTAAAACATACTGTTCTATTTATTCCATTGTATCTGTAAAAGATACCGTTCTATTTTTTCCATTCCAGCCATTACAATGAGCTTGTCCTCCGAAATCTCCACCCACCAGCCACCACTGGTAGGTAGGCTACATTTCTGTGTCTCCTGATTTTAGAACAGTTATTATATATGTAATTGGAAAAAGCCTTTCCTCTAACCTATGTTAGTAACTGCATTTGAAAGGATTATTCGACCACAGTACCCTGAGTGGTAAGTATGTAGAGAGGTAGGCCGGTTCCGTTTCTGTCTGTGTTTCCTGTTCCCCAGTCAGTCCTGCAGCAGACCTAGCTGACTCCCCTCCCCTCCCCTCCCCTCCGCAGTCAGTCCTGCAGCAGACCTAGCTGACTTCCCTCCCCTCCCCTCCCCAGTCAGTCCTGCAGCAGACCTAGCTGACTCCCCTCCGCTCCCCTCCCCAGTCAGTCCTGCAGCAGACCTAGCTGACTTCCCTCCCCAGTTAGTCCTGCAGCAGACCTAGCTGACTCCCCTCCGCTCCCCTCCCCAGTTAGTCCTGCAGCAGACCTAGCTGACTCCCCTCCCCTCCCCAGTCAGTCCTGCAGCAGACCTAGCTGACTCCCCTCCGCTCCCCTCCCCAGTTAGTCCTGCAGCAGACCTAGCTGACTCCCCTCCCCTCACCAGTCAGTCCTGCAGCAGACCTAGCTGACTTCCCTCCCCTCCCCAGTCAGTCCTGCAGCAGACCTAGCTGACTTCCCTCCCCAGTTAGTCCTGCAGCAGACCTAGCTGACTCCCCTCCGCTCCCCTCCCCAGTTAGTCCTGCAGCAGACCTAGCTGACTCCCCTCCGCTCCCCTCCCCAGTTAGTCCTGCAGCAGACCTAGCTGACTCCCCTCCCCTCCCCAGTCAGTCCTGCAGCAGACCTAGCTGACTCCCCTCCCCTCCCCTCCCCAGTTAGTCCTGCAGCAGACCTAGCTGACTTCCCTCCCCTCCCCAGTTAGTCCTGCAGCAGACCTAGCTGACTCCTCTCCCCAGACAGTCCTGCAGCAGACCTAGCTGACTCCCCTCCCCTCCCCAGTCAGTCCTGCAGCAGACCTAGCTGACTTCCCTCCCCTCCCCAGTCAGTCCTGCAGCAGACCTAGCTGACTTCCCTCCCCAGTTAGTCCTGCAGCAGACCTAGCTGACTCCCCTCCGCTCCCCTCCCCAGTTAGTCCTGCAGCAGACCTAGCTGACTCCCCTCCGCTCCCCTCCCCAGTTAGTCCTGCAGCAGACCTAGCTGACTCCCCTCCCCTCCCCAGTCAGTCCTGCAGCAGACCTAGCTGACTCCCCTCCCCTCCCCTCCCCAGTCAGTCCTGCAGCAGACCTAGCTGACTTCCCTCCCCTCCCCAGTTAGTCCTGCAGCAGACCTAGCTGACTCCTCTCCCCAGACAGTCCTGCAGCAGACCTAGCTGACTCCCCTCCCTTGGCTTTGAATCAAGCCTCGTTTTAATCCTTTTAAGCCTCTCATTGTAATGATTTATTTTGTGGAAAACTATAATGAACCTTTGAATTTTAATGATTGCTGCCTGCTCAAGGATTCATTGTTTTGACTCTTTGGCCCTTACCTTTGCATGTGTTCGGGGAGGAGCTGTGGTAATCTATAGCCGGGGCTGCCTGTCCTTTTGTTGGCTGACCCGCCGCTGTGTTTTCCTGCTTGTCGACTCACTAGCACACCTCTCAACCTTGAAGCAGATAAATACAGGATTGCTGCCATTCACTGAGACTGAGGGGGACTCAAAAGGCTCCAACTAAGGAGACGCCAAGGGGAGATTTCTCTAAGATGTGTGTCCGGAATGGCATCCTATTTCCTGTTTAGTGCGCTGCTTTTGGCCAAAGCCCCCTTCCTATTCCCTATCGGAGCACTATATAAGCAATAGGGAGCCATTTCAGAGTCGCAGCCTAAGACAGCCCTGCCTGTTTAAAGGCATCATACAGGGATAGATGTTAGATATTAAATTCCCTCTTTAGCAGCAGACGGAATTAACACCATACATTAAAAGGGCCTGTCTATAAAAGTACCACACATTAAAAGGGCCTGTCTATAAAAGTACCATACATTAAAAGGGCCTGTCTATAAAAGTACCATACATTAAAAGGGCCTGTCTATAAAAGTACCACACATTAAAAGGGCCTGTCTATAAAAGTACCACACATTAAAAGGGCCTGTCTATAAAAGTACCATACATTAAAAGGGCCTGTCTATAAAAGTACCATACATTAAAAGGGCCTGTCTATAAAAGTACCATACATTAAAAGGGCCTGTCTATAAAAGTACCATACATTAAAAGGGCCTGTCTATAAAAGTACCACACATTAAAAGGGCCTGTCTATAAAAGTACCATACATTAAAAGGGCCTGTCTATAAAAGTACCATACATTAAAAGGGCCTGTCTATAAAAGTACCATACATTAAAAGGGCCTGTCTATAAAAGTACCATGCATTAAAAGGGCCTGTCTATAAAAGTACCATACATTAAAAGGGCCTGTCTATAAAAGTACCATACATTAAAAGGGCCTGTCTATAAAAGTACCATACATTAAAAGGGCCTGTATATAAAAATGTCACCTTAAATGAGATGTGAGGAGAGTCAATAAGGCGTCCAACCTTTCCTTCCCATTGCTCAGAGACACAGCGGCTCAAGTGATGGGCGGTGGTGTCGCATTAGGTACAATATCTAGCACTGCTCTCCTATCAGGCAGCCAGCACGCCTCTGAGATTGATGTTAAATGGATTTGAAAATAATAGAGAAGGGAAATGCATCCATGTCCTGTCAGGCTGTCAGGCTGGGGCTGTAGTGTGCAGCAGCCACCCATCCACAGACCACAGATGTAGCACCCACCTCTATGATTAACACGGTAACATTTAACGCATGTCTACTGTCCATGGTGAGGAGTTAGAGAGAGTGGAAGAATGATCTTCCAAGATAAATGCTAAAAGGGTAGGTTTGGGGGTGGGGGTATTCTGACAGTTTAAAAGGCTAGCTCTGACTAATGGATCCTGCTGGGTAAGCCTTGATTTTATTCCCTGATTTGTTTGTTTGGTTAGATGCCCACAGATATCTTGTTCTACAAGCATTTCGTTTTGTATTGACGAGTAGAAAAAAAAAATATTGCAGAAGGAATATTGTAATGTATTTATCTGTTTGAAAAGCCGTATGGCAGCGTCTGTATAATGAGTTGTGGAGTTTAATGCCTTAGGGAGACTTTCTCCTTCTGAGGCTTTACTTGTCACACGGTTTCCTATTTCCTGGCTCCCCTGTTTTGTTATGATCAATGTCTTCTGTATTACAGGGACTTAAATGTCCATATTTCCCCCAGTGTAATTTTGTTTAATCAATGTCTGCTTGAGTTTTAAGTTCCTCTGCGTCCACATCACCGAGGACTTGTCACAGACCAACAACACCACCACTCTTATCAAGAGGGCACAACAGTATCTCTACTTCCTAACGCGACTGAAGAAATTTGTTCTCTCCAAATACTACCTCTGCACCATTGAGAACGTCCTGACTGTTTGCATCAAGTCCTGGTACGGGAATTGCTCTGTCCACGACCGCAAGGCACTCCAGCAGGTGGTGAAGACAGCCCAGTACATCACTGGGACCATTCCTCCACCCATCCAGGACATCTACTGAAAATGGTACCTAAGGAAGGCACACAGCATCATCAAGGACCCCACACACCCCAGCCATGAGCTGTTCACTCCCTTACCATCGGGCAGACGGTATCGGAGCATGAGGTCTGATACCAACAGATTGTTATTATACTGCTCAGATTATACACTTGCTCCCCATTCCCCCCGTACCTGATACACCTGTAAATATTGGACTATAAATTGTGCCTTCCTGTATTATACTGATGCTAAAATGTTTATTCTATTCTACTGAGCCATTTACTTTATGTTCGTATTCGTATCTTTTCTTATTTCTTATTGATGTTGCATTGTCCAGAAAGAACCTGTAAGGGGTGACAGGTAGCCTAATGGTTAGGGCGTTGGGCCAGTTGCTGGACCGCATCTCTGATCTGACAAGTTAAAAATCTGTTGTTCTGCCCTTGAACAAGGCAGTTAGCCCACTGTTCACCGGTAGGCCATCATTGTAAATGAGAATTTGTTCTTAACTGACTTGCCTAGTTAAATAAATTTAATAAAATAAAAAAAAGTAAACATTTGGTTAGACGATGTATACCATGCGTATCCCGTACTACGACTAATAAAACTGTAAACTTGAAAATGCTCGTACATAGAGCGCCGACATGCTCGTTGAAATGACATACAGTTTGTAGTACTAATGAAGGGAACGCCATCGGCAGCCTGAGTCAACTGCGTCCAGAGCAGCCCGGATGAATTCCAAAACAGTTTGAACCACTAATGTTTATAAACATGTAGCCACCAGCCGAGCCTAAATACCTAACCAAAGCCCTGATGATATTGTGTATGTGTGAGCAATTACCCTTGTTAATTTCATAAATATTTGATGTTATTTCTTGTCAGGGGCTGGGGAGGGGGAAGTAGAGATTGGGGTGCGACAGAGGGAGGGGTTGGAAGAAGGGAGGAAGCGTTGAAGTCCTGTTTAATGAAGATGTTTCTGTGCTGTAGAGGTGTCACTCACTAGCTTGGTCAGAGATCCAGTATGCATCTAACCCTGTTCAATCCTCCTGCAACCTCCTGAAACCGGCGCTCTACTACTGGGCCAGCAGAACCCGGAGCTCTACTACTGGGCCAACAGTAATTACCACCGCTTGTCAAATATTCTTTCTGTAAAGTCCTGCTGCCTTTCTATCCCTATTTTCAACCTTGACGTTAAGCTGGGGAGGAGGTGGACATTAGGTGATGGGTGTTTGGCGGGGGTAGTGAGGATGTGTCAGTCAGTGTTCTGCAGGATATTTTACAGGCACGTCCTCTCTAACCCCAGCTCCTTCTCCTTGTCCTCTTCCCCCTCCGTCCTCTCCTCTTCCTCTCCTTCTCCTCTCTTCCCTCCTCTCTCCTCCTTCTCTCCTACATCCTCCCTTCTCCCCTCCTACCTCTCCTCTCTCCTTTCTTCCTTCCTGGACTCCAGTCTGCAGGAGTTTGAGTCTGACTTCCAGGAGCTCTCGGATTGGCTTATGGACATGGACTCTGTGGTGACGGACAGCCACGAGCTGGTGATGTCAGAGGAGCAGCAGCAGCATCTCTACAAGGTGAGTGGCTGTTACTGACTGAATGTTACTGGCTGGCTGACTGACTGACTAACTGTTACTGACTTACTGGCTGACTAACTGTTATTGACTGACTTTTACTGGCTGGCTGACTAACTGTTACTGACTGACTGTTAGTCTGACTGACTGACTGACTGTTACTGATGGACTGTTATTGACTGACTGTTACTGGCTGGCTGACTGATTGACTAACTGTTACTGACTGACTGGCCGGCTGGCTGTTACTGGATGGTTGGCTGGGTGGTACTGGCTGATGTCTGTTACTGACTACTGACTGGCTGTTACTGGATGGATGATAGTGATCTACGATGATTTCTGGACGGTGGTCACTGGCGTAACGCCGTTTTTCTGGACCCCCATACAATCGAATGCGTACACCAGACAGCCACTCACAAAGTATAAACTACTGATCGCTGTCCATGGGGCTGAAATTGTCACATGTCTATGCAGCTGCCTATCCCTCAATAACTTTAAGCATCAGTTGTCAAAGCTGCTTATCGATCACTGCACCTGTATATAGCCCTTCTGTAAATAGCCCACACTACTACCTCATCCCCATATTTATTTTTGTTATTTTCACAAATCTTGCACTCCAGTATCTCTATTTGCACATCATAATTTGCACATCCTTCATTCCTGTTTTAATGATGATAATTTGTAATTTATTTCACCACTATGGTCTATTTATTGTCCTACCTCCTAACCTTACTGCATTTTGCACTACATTTTGCACTCCGTATATAGATTTTCTATTGTGTTTTTGACTATGTTTGTTTACTGTGTAACTCTGTTGTTTTTGTCGCACTGCTTTGCTTTGTCTTGGCCAGGTCGCAGTTGTAAATGAGAACTTGTTCTCAACTGACCTACCTGGTTAAATAAAGGTGAAAAAAAAAACAAAAAAACAATTGAATCGATGATAGGCTTTATTCTGTGGAGCCAGGGCTTAGCTTTGCTTTAGCTAATGGATAACTGTTTATTGGTTGGCCAATTTGGTTGTCATTTTCTCATGTTTAGCCTAACTTTTCACAAAGCTATACAAGGTGTCACAATGCTGCCATTTAGACTGCTGGCTGGCGGCAATAATGTCATTACTTGTTCAGTAATTAAAGTTGGAAATTCAAACAATGCAGATTGGAAAATTAATGTTAGATGCAACAGCATACTAATCAGCTAACAATTGTTTTTTTTCTCTCGAATATACCACTGTCCTGTATAGGCTACCAAAACCTACATGACATGAGTCATGGATAGAACGTTGTTGTGCGTAAAACCAGTCTATTAATGCCAAATAATACAGTCAGTCCACCCTCAATATGCTAGCTTAATAGGGATTGTTTCATTATGCAGTGAAGCCTACTATCTATCGATCGATCGATCAATAGTAGGCTTCGATAACAGGCGCATTGGCCCCAAGTGCTCGTGGGCACCCTGCCTTGTAGGAACTTTTTATTGAACCTTTATTTAACTAGGCAAGTCATTTAAGAAAAAAATCTTATTTACAATAAAGGCCTAGCCAAAGGTAAAAGGCCTCCTGCTGGATAAAAAAAATTATATATATATATATATATATATATATATATATATATATATATATATATATATATATATATATATATATATATATATATATATATATATATATATATAGGACAAAACGCACATCACGACAAGAGAGACATCACAACACTACATAAAGAGAGACCTAAGACAACAACATAGCATGGCAGCAACACATGACAACACAGCATGGTAGCAACACAATATGACAACAACATGGTAGCAACATGGCAGCAGCACAACATGATAGCAGCAGCACAACATGATAGCAGCTCAAAACATGGTACAAACATTATTGGGCACAGACAACGGCACAAAGGGCAAGAAGGTAGAGACAACAATACATCATGTGAAGCAGCCATAACTGTCAGTAAGAGTGTCCACGATTTTAGTCTTTGAATGAAGAGATGGAGATAAAAATGTCCAGTTTGTGTTTTTTGCAGCTCGTTCCAGTCGCTAGCTGCAGCGAACTGAAAAGACGAGCGACCCAGAGATGTGTGTGCTTTGGGGACCTTTAACAGAATGTGACTGGCAGAACGAGTGTTGTATGTGGAGGATGAGGGCTGCAGTAGATATCTCAGATAGGGGGGAGTGAGGCCTAAGAGGGTTTTTATATATAAGCATCAACCAGTGGGTCTTGCGACTGGTATACAGAGATGACCAGTTTACAGAGGAGTATAGAGTGCAGTGATGTGTCCTATAAGGAGCATTGGTGGCAAGTCTGATGGCCGAATGGTAAAGAACATCTAGCCGCTCGAGAGCACCCTTACCTGCCAATCTATAAATTACCGCGATTATGATAGAGGAAACCCAGTCTAGATTTAACCTTAGCCTGCAGCTTTGATAAGTGCTGAGAGAAGGACAGTGTACCGTCTAGCCATATTGTACATGTTAATGTAATTGAGAAGAGCATGGGGCCTAGGATCGAGCCTTGGGGAAGTCACTTGGTGACAGTCAGAGGTTGAGACAGCAGATGTTCTGACTTTATACACTGCACTCTTTCAGAGAGGTAGTTCGCAAAACAGGCCAAAGACCCTTCAGAGACACCAATACTCCTTAGGCGGCCCACAAGAATGGAATGGTCTATCGTATCAAAAGCTGTGGCCAAGTTAATAAAAATAGCAGCACAACATTGCTTAGAATCAAGGGAAATTTTGACAACATTTAGGACCTTTAGGGTTGCAGTGACACATCCATAACCTGAGCGCGAACCAGATTGCATACCACAGAGACATCAAGAAAGCCAGTTTTTCAAACGCTTTTGGTCAACAGGGCAAAATAGAAATTGGCATATAACAGTTAGGATCAGCTTGATCTCCCCCTTTAAATAAAGGACGCACCGTGGCTGCCTTCCAAGCAATGGGAACCTCCCCTAAAAGGAGAGAGAGAGGTTAAAAAGGTCAGAGATAGGCTTGGCGATGACCCCCTGCAAGGAGAAACTTTGTAACGGAGCAGGGGAAAAGAGGGAGGAGCATCGGGGCTAGTCGCATTAGAAGGGGTGGGAGATGAGGAAATGTTGGGGGGGGGGGGGGGGGCGGTACACCAGTGATGGGGGTACTGTACACCCCCAGAGGAGGGCCTGGCCCTCTGCCTTGTAATCCCATTCTCCTTGGGCCGGGCCCTGGGAGAGGGGGGGTGTGTGTGTGTGTGTGTGGGGGGGGGTCTTTAGTAATCTTTTCCATGCACCACTCTTCCTCTCCAACCACCCCTGACCCCCAGACCATAACTAGCATCCTGATTGCCAGAGAGCTCCCCTTATCACATTCCATTAGGTGTAATTTCACAAAAGTCAAAAGATCTCTGCCGATGGAAACAAAAGAGAAATAGGTATTAACACTAGAAGAACCGAGTGAGTCATGTTGACTCAATATGAATTTAAAGTTAAAATATCTCTGCAATTTTTCAAGTCTATTTAACACACATATGGTGTAGGAATTTAGATATAACTAATAGAATGTGTTATAAGCCATCCTCCTACAGAGTTACATGCAGTTAAGACATTTTGATTTCTATTTAGGATCAGAAAAAGCAGATGTTGAGGTTTCCAAACCCCTTACCATTGCCAAATAACACTCAGAATTGAACAGATTAGCTCTATTTTAAAATATAAAAATGTCCAACAATAACCACACAGATAGCCTATAGTAAGATAAACTAATGAAAATGCTATTGTGTTTTTTTAAATAATCATTGTTTTTGTATTATGATGTTACCCAAGACCTTCATAAACACAACCAACGTATCATTTTTTACATAAATCATATAAGAAATGTATTTATTAGACTTTTCAAATGTTTCAAAATTACTCCTCATTGGCTCGAAGGGTGGGGTGGGGGGGTCCCTTGAGGCCAGGCTTTTATAGTGTTAATGACTAGACTGCAGCCAAATTAATGGATGGGACACACTTGTCTTCTGTCCTTCAGGTTCTCCTTTCCTCAGAGGCATGGAAGAAAGGACACTGAGGGAAAGAGAGAAATAGAGAGGGAGAGATAGAAAGAGAACGGGAAAGAGATCAGAGCGATAGGAGAGAGCAGTAGAACATCGTAAGATATAGATGAAGATTCCTCTTCTTTTTTATACAGCCTTTATAAGGTGTCTTGTCTCAATGAATTTTTATTAGTGAGAGATTAAACTGGCCATATTGTGTTAAGTCAATATGTTTGTTTCACGATTTAAAACAAACTGATTTTGGCCCTGATATTGATTTCTCTCCCTACAACGATAATAAATATGTACTACATTCATGCTGTTTTTATCTGGATTGATTGAAAAAGATAAGTGTGTGTGTGTTGGTCCTGCGTTGCTAGCTGGCTGGCTGGCAGGCTGTTTGCCAAGGCTAGGGGATTGTATCATGGTTGAGGGAGAGAGGGCTGACTGCTGGGAGGTACAGGCTGTAAATCAAGCTAATTTAGGCTTTTAATTGTACTGATTCTGACATTCGTCATCCTTGAATTGCTTTGAGCATATGGCATATTTCAAAAGAGCAGATTGTGAATCATAAAGAAATAAAATTAATAACCACTTTCAGAACTGGAAACAACATAATGACAAGAAAGGGCTCCCCAACGGTCTTCTCCTCCTCTCTCTGCACACATTTTCATTTCCAAACTGCAGAAGGTCACAGTCAAGGTCAAAACCAATCTTCTCGCTCATCTTGCATATTGACCTCACCATTAGTCATATCTCAAATGATAAAGTAGGAAATATCACACCATTTTAGTTTATTTTATACTGTCATTATATGAAAGAGACTTTAGATTATATATTATACCTTCCTGTATGAAATTCAACAGAAATATCTCAGATATTGTGACAATAGTTCCTCCCACTACATTTCCTAAACCCATCAATGTCATATTTATTTTAAATTTAGAGAATTTGAGCTGTGTCATTAGTATCTATCCCTTAGTAGCAGACTAGACATCAAGCGCTGAGCTGGTGTTGGCTTGGTGTCTGTGTTGCCTCTTTATGGTGAAAACATCCACATCAACACTACAGCTCTAGAGTGATGATGCCCTCTCAGTTGACTTCTGACAGTAACAATACAATCCCTTCATCGGCCCTGTGCTGTTCAAAGAAACACTTCTCCCCAAATACTCCCCACCTCTCAATCATTTAAGCTAACTAACAAGCCCACAGGTATATGTGATTTCGACTGCTGCTTGTCTTATTGTCCTCAGCAGAATTGGTACCATTGGAATGAAACACTGCTACTGCCTATTAGACAGGAGGATATCCCTGGCCTTTGTGCAGTGTATTTTAAAACATTTGATCACAGGGGCATTGATAGCTGGTATGTACTCTGTAGACAGAGAGATGATCTGTACTGATGATCAAGCTACATGTTGTGGAGTGTAACTTTAATTTCTGGCCTAAAATCTTTTGTCTGGACATTGTTGACGTTATCCGTCAATGACAATCACCTCCAAATTATTGATTTGCTGGAAGAATTCATTCGTCCGTAGGAGATCAACTGAAATATGAGTCTGTTCATGAATATTTATGAGGGTTTATGCATTCATGAATATTAAATAACATATTTTTTATGTGCTAATTTGTCTTTAAAATATTGATATTGTACATACTTGACAATGTATCCCCTCTCTCAGTCCAATGTCTTTGTGCAGTATTGGTAGATCAAAAAGTTACCGGTATTAATCTACAAAAAATCGAATTAAAATCATCACCTATTTTACTTCTTAGTTGCATATGTATTAGTTCTATAAAATATCATTTTAATATTTATTCTATGTGACTCCTCATTCAAACCTTTCATGGAGACAATACTGCAGCATGCGGTAGGGAGATTATCCATTGTGTGCGTGTTTGTGTGTCTGCGTGTTTTATAATTCAGGTCACTCCCACATTAGAGACTTTCCTTCTGTCTTTACCTCACATGTGACAGAGGCACAGTTGGTGGTGCTGCTCTGCTCTGGCTCTCTATGAATATGACGGCCTCCCTATGGAACACAGAGAACATAGTATCTATCTGAGGGAGAATGGCAATCAGAATGGAAAGCAATTCAATGAAATGGAATGTTGATAACTAGATTCCTGTTTGTTTTGTTGGAGGACTGCTCAGATCAGTGAGAGAGTGTGTGTTTATGTGTGTGTGTTGATCTGCATTATGCCTGGCTACAAGTGTGTGTGATTAGTGTTGGTGGAGCTACACTCCAGAGGCGAGGTGTGTGTGTGTTCGTGTGTGTGTGTGATGCAATGCTGTGTTGTAGGTATCTGGCAGGAGCAGGTGGTGTTTAATGTGGAGATTCAGCTCCATGGGGCTCTCTCTCTCCAGTCACTCACTGTCAGACATCAACACTACACACTGAGCAGAGGTTTAGCAAACACACACACACACACACACACATGCTGTGGGGATACTGCTGGAGGGATGCACACACGGTCTGTGGACCACACACACACGTACTGTTGAACACACACATGGTTGGATGCATTAGTCATTTTCAGTAATTCATAGTGAAAGCATAATGAAGGAGGAGAGTTAATTTGTTGACATTGTATTCCATGAGAAGTCATGCAGTAGCTGTCTGTAGTTTAATTCAAGTAATGTTTGACTCTCCTCCCATGTCATTTTTAGAGGGTTACCGTGAATCACTTCACCGTGGGAAAGCAGGGGAGCAGGGTGTTTCCATCTAAGCTGGTGCTTGAATTAACCAGAAACGATAACAAGCTATTATCTTTGCTTGCTTACATTCTCCCCTTTTTGATAAATAAAACTATTTTATTTTCAGTGACAGCGCCTCTTTTTAAAATGTGTCCTGAATCAAAAGTCTGCTGGCTGAATACCATGCCTGGCTGTCTGTATCTTCTAATGAAGTTGTGAAGTGTCCTTGTCCTCGCCACCTCTTAGTAAGAATAGGTTGACCGCAATTAAAAGCCACAGTGTGTTTCTAGATAGCTGGGATTCAGCCCGTCTCCAGGGAAACCAGAATGTCACTTGCAAAAGTAAACAAAGGTTTTTTGGGGGTGGCAACTCTACAATTAATAAAAGTCTTCCGGGGGGGAAACCTTGCAACAATTTATGCATCTTGGCAATGTTCATTGAAATAAGATGTGGACACTTATAAACCAGAGGGAGGGAGGCGCTTGGGTTTGAGGGGAGTGTGTGTGTGTGTGTGTGTGTGTGTGTGTGTGTGTGTGTGTGTGTGTGTGTGTGTGTGTGTGTGTGTGTGCGGGTGCGTAGGTAGTAGGTTTCATTCTAGATTAAAGGGAAACGTTTCATCCATCCATTGATGCAGTAGCTATAGAGAAACATCATAAAGACGTGGCTGGGTTAGTGCTGTCTCTGCCTTCAGTCAGCTAACAGTCCTCCATTGAGTTAAGTGTCCCACTCCTGGGCTCCTTACCAAGTGGCACAGAAGGACTACCCCTCACCAGGCCAATCTTTTCTCACCCCTGTCTCTCTGTCTACTCACACCTCCTGACTGTTGGTTCACCTCCAACCTAACCCACCACTGTCCCTTCCCAACACAGACAAGCTAATACCCCCTCTACTCACCCTGCACAGCCAATACCCCCTCTATACACCCTGCACAGCCAATACCCCCTCTACTCACCCTGAATAGCCAATACCCCCTCTATACACCCTGAATAGCCAATACCCCCTCTACTCACCCTGAATAGCCAATACCCCCTCTACTCACCCTGCACAGCCGATCCCCCCTCTACTCACCCTGCACAGCCGATCCCCCCTCTACTCACCCTGCACAGCCAATACCCCCTCTACTCACCCTGCACAGCCGATCCCCCCTCTACTCACCCTGCACAGCCGATCCCCCCTCTACTCACCCTGCACAGCCGATCCCCCCTCTACTCACCCTGCACAGCCGATCCCCTCTCTACTCACCCTGCACAGCCAATACCCCCTCTACTCACCCTGCACAGCCAATACCCCCGCAACTCACCGTGTATCACCCCCTTCTATGAGCAGATGCCAGTGTAGCTATACAAAGACCTCTGTGTTGGTTGTGGAGGCTAATGTTTGTGTGTGTGTGTGTGTGTGTGTGTGTGTGTGTGTGTGTGTGTGTGTAGATGTGCATTTTGTGTGTGAGTGCTGGTACAGTGTCTATGCACCAGATGGCTGCTTGCGATGCAAATCGGCTCAGAAAATGGGAGTCATACCACAGGGGAGAGATGCAGCAAGCCTTGTAGTTCTAGGATGGAGAACCTGAGATCAAACTATGACCAGCTGACCCTTTTCAGAGCTGGGAGCCGAGGGCAGGTCTTCCTCGCATTGCCTTAAGTCATTCCGACAGACAGTAACACACTGCCCAGCATCGGAGGGGAGGAAAAAACCTAATCAACAAATCTGTCATATTTTAGAATATCACAACCTCTTACTTTTGAATACAAGGAAACACGTGTCTTGTAAGTCTCAAGTTTTCCTATGCCATCTCATATCATTAAACATGAAACAAACTGAACACTAATAACTACACTGATTGATTGTTACATGGAGAAGATATGGAAAAGCCTAGAAGGGAGGGAGAGAGAGAGGGAGAGAGGGAGGGAGAGAGACTCTTTTAACAACTTGACCTTTACATTACAAATTGACTCTTCCATTTTTGTCACCAAATAGATTAACCGTATGGAATAAACAAATAGATTTACCTCCAGCTATGGTCAGAGAGGTAGGCAGGTAGCCTAGCGGTTAAGAGCATTGGGCCAGTAATCGAAAGGTCGTTGGTTCGAATCCCTGAGCAGACTAGGTGAAAAATCATTTAACGGGTCCTTGAGCAAGGCAAGGTAAGTCCCTCTGGATAAGAGCGTCTGCGAAATTCTAAAAGGTATGTTTTAATAATGTGGTTGATCCTGGCTATCTGTAGTGAGGAGCTAGCCTCACATTATAGTAATTTAGCAGACGTTTTTACCCAGAGCGACTTACAGGAACAATTAGGGTTAAGTGCCTTGCTCAAGGGCACATCAACAAATGTTTCACCTAGCCAGCTCGGGGATTCAAACCAGTGACCTTTCAGTTACTGTCTCAACGCTCTTAATCGCTAGGCTACCTGTCAATGACCTTCCGCTCCAAATGTTGCAATATGACAGCATTCAACATTGTGGACATGGGTATCTATTTCCTTTCTATCTCCAGTGAGGCCTCTGTAGCACTACTCTACTCTCTCTCTCCTGCTGATACCTACAGAAAAGGTCAGAAGAAAAAAGCTGTTTGTTTCTCTAATTCTCTCAAGGACCAGAGTAAAGAGATAATCCCTAATAGATTGGACATAAAGGAAGTGTTTTCCTCTCTAAACACACATTAGAGACAGCGCTAGTCCCCAAACAAGAGGCCAGTCAGGCAGCCAGGCAGCAGCTGTGTCACCACCTGACTCCCCAGACCACATCACCTCTCTCTCTCTCTTGCACGCTCTCTCTCAATTTAAGGACTTTATTGGCATGGGAAACATTGCCAAAGCAAGTGAAATAAAATAAACAATAAAAAATGTACAGTAAACATTACACTCACAAAGGTTCCAAAAGAATAAAGACATTTCAAATGTCATATGTCTATATAAAGTGTTATAATGCTGTGCAAATAGTTGGAAGTACAAAAGGAACAAATATCTCACTCTCACCCTGGACTGAAGCTCAAGCAGAGGTGTTTAATTGGTAGGTTTTTTTTTCTCCCTCTATTTTTGGTTTCACTTAATGAGCAGAGCAGGCTTGACTCTCTGTATAAAAATGTGAAAGCCTTAGCTTTCTGCTTTCAGCTTCCCTGCCCCTCCATCCACCCGTCTGCCTTTGCCTCTGTCTCTCTCTCTGCCTGGCCAGCGGACCCTGTAGCTGGTTCCATTGGAGTCCAATGGTGCTTGGTGGTAGCGCAGTCTTTCCATGTCAGACACCTCCTCATTAACGCTTCCTCCAAAACAGCCCGACCCTACATAGGTAGACTGGATCCTATGGTGCTCTCCTCGCGTGACACCACTGATTTCTACAGCTTATTTGCAACAAAAACACCCAATGATCTACTTAACACGAGGCTTCTAATGAATGACGAATCTAACGGACGGACGGATGCTGAATGCAATCTGTGGGTAGGTTTGTACCGTAACAGTTACAGCCTTGTTGTGAGCTGTGCTTTTGCCTTCTGTGACGTTCCTCTTGTTGGACCTACTCCTCTGTGTAATTTGTGGAGATGAGAGATGGGGAGTGATTCGGAGGGAGGGAGGGAGAGGGGGAGAGATGAGCATGTCTACTAGCCGCTACAGAGGGCCGGGGCCCAGCTGGCCCTGGGGGGGGTGCAGGTAAAGCCCTGACATGTCATTTAATATGTGGAGAGACAGGAGCACTGGGACTCTCATTATCGATCTGCAACACTGTTTGATTCACTGAAGTTAAGTTCCATGTTGCCATAACAACACTTGAAAGAGTAGATTTAGGTAGTTGGTGTGTGTGTTTGGACATGTGGAGAGAGGACAGAGGAGGATTCTGCTGGTCTGGATGAGACTGGAAGAGAGGGAGGAGGAGGGAGGACAGAACACATCAGGGACATTAGAAGAACTTGAAGGGCTTGCAACAGAGAGAGTGGAGAGGATGGAGCTTTCTTGAGCTGGGTGTATGTTTTGGAGGTGTGCTTCTCGCATGGGAATATTTCATGTTTGGGTTATGACCACCATAAAAGATTTGAGGAAATACTGATGAATACTGTAGGCTTAATCAGTCTCTGTTCTATGCACAGTAGAACATTGTAAGTTCTATATGTACTGTACATATGTATGCCCCTGTGAATAAGAGCAGGTTTGGTATTCAGTGAGGAAGAGTATGTCTTGTATGGTCACTAAATTGGAATCGGAAGTGAATCCTAGATGGAGCCAGTAAGATTGTTGGGGATGGAGCGAGGAACTCCGTTTCAGACAGTTCTCTAAGACGGCCACCTGATGGCAGACTTTCACCCATCAGCCAGCCAATCACTTTACATGGCAAGGTTAGACAGTGGGAGAGGGGAAGGTTTGGGTGAGACCACCAACCAGTGGTTTGTGCCCCCCCCCCCCCCCCCCCCAAACACATCCCAGAATCCTTATAGAATGACGTATATAATAGGTTACATATCGAATTATAGGATCTATGCTCAAACACCTGTTTCTAGTTAATGCAGTCTTTCGCCAAACCATAAAATATTCAGTAGGCTAATTGGGTTTTTAAAAGCTTTCATGTTTGTTTATTTCAAGAGATCATTCTGTAGAGTAGCCTTAAACTATTTGACAGATAACCTTCTGCGTATCAAATATAGGCTTCGTTGGCAGTTCACAAAATCTAGGAACGATATAGGGAATTGAAGCCCTTGAGATTGTGAACTTTGTGGTTTCCGAATATTTTGTTGTCAGCACTTCTGATGGAGTCCAATTATACCATATGCATAATTCAGATTCACAAATACCGTTGTTGACAAGAGCAACGCATATAATTTACAAGTCTGTCTAGTTGGGCTAAATTCAGGCCTGGGAATTATTCAAGAGATTAATTAATAAAGCATTTCCCAGACTGGCTCGTTGCTTTTTCATCAATAACACTGCGGTTGAACACAGCCCTAGTGATTATCACACCCCAGAGAGAGAGCTATGAGAGAGAACAGTGCAGCTTATGCAAAGGTTAGAGCTCTCAGAGAAGAGAAAAAAAAACTCCCCTTCAGAAATGATCGTTTAGATGTATTCATGTTGAATGTGAGGGGGAATGGTCAATTAATTTACAATAGGTCCACACACCACACTACATTGCTATCATTTTAGAATATAGTATATATTTGTCTATAATTCAAGATCCACATAACGGTTGGTATTTCATATACAATCCTGTTGAAATAGTACTCTCACGTACACGTAGCCCACTTGAAAGCACAATACATACAGAAACCAACCATCCATGTTCAATATTAGCAACAGTATGTTTAAAGTCTATTTGGTCTTTTACTCATAGAAGGGCAAACAGGTTGAGTCAATATGCTGAGATGAAAGCTGTGGTGGCTGGCAGGCATGACACACTCTTTGAGTGGGAGGAGGTTCACAGGATATTGGATGGGGATGGGAGGATGGAGGGAGGGAGGGTTGGAGGAATGAGGGGATGGATGGAGGGAGGGTTGGAGGAATGAGGGGATGGATGGAGGGAGGGTTGGAGGAATGAGGGGATGGATGGAGGGATGAGGGGATGGATGGAGGACGGGTTGGAGGGATGAGGGGATGGATGGAGGGAGGGTTGGAGGGATGAGGGGATGGATGGAGGGAGGGTTGGATGGATGAGGGGATGGATGGAGGGAGGGATGAGGGGATTGATGGGGGATCAGGGGATGGATGGATAGGGGGAGGATTGGGGGGATGGATGGATGGATGGATGGATGGATGGATGGATGGATGGATGGATGGATGGATGGATGGATGGGGAGGGATGTGGGGATGGGTGGAGGTTTGGAGGGATGAGGGGATGGAGGGTTGGAGGGATGAGGGGATGGATGGGGGGCTAGTGGTTGGTTCACTAGTATGGTGGCGGCTAGACCCTTGGCTAGACAGTCTGAGCTCTAGTGTACTTGTATATACAGGGATACCAAAGGACAATTCCTAAGCCTTTTTTTTCAGGGCCATGACTCTGAAACCTAGTAGCAGCTTATTTTCTATCCATCTCTTTACCCCTCTCTTTCCTCTGTCGCCTCTCTTTCCCCTCTCTCTCTCTTTCTCTCTATCTTACTTTTTCCTCTCTCTGTGTCTCTTTAGTCCTCCCTCACCTCTCCCTCCCTCATTCCTCTCTCTCGTTCTTGTTCTCTCTCTCACCCCCTCCCTCTCATATCCCTCTCTTTACCCCTCTCTCTTCACTCTCTTTCTCCCTCCTCTCTGTCTCTCTCAACCCCCCACCCCCCCACCTTGCTCTGTTAGCCCATTTAAAAAAATAGCATTTCCCTGTAGCTAGGCGATGGAGCAGAATTAGCATTTCATCCAGAAGAAGCACTGTGGGAACTTTGTAAAGTTTACTCGTACAGCATGAAAGCCATGGTGGGGGGTTGGGCTTGCTGCTCTAATTGTTAGCAAATACTTCCATGACATTGAAGTCCGCGGTGGGAGAGCGAAAACATACCATGGCGGTATAGTGCCGACTTATTAGGGGGACATATTAGAGATGGTTTGGTTGATTTAAGATTGTTTTTAGGCTGAAGAACGATTGCAATGGCATTTTGATGTAGTGATGTAATCTTGTCCCGCTTTTATTTCACCTTCTGAAGAGAACTGTTGGCTCCTCTGAATGGCAAGGCAAACAACATGGTCTCTTTCTCCTTTCAACGCTGGCCAAAACATCCAGGCATGGCCTCCGAGTCCGCAGCCAGCCACAGACAGTCAAACACCCATAATACTATGCTCTCTCTCTCTCTCTCTCTCTCTCTCTCTCTCTCGGAAAAACTCCCCAATCTCTCTCTCTCTCTCTCTCTCTCGGAAAAACTCCCCAATGCAATGCAGTCTCCAACAACATGTACAAACAAACCACAGCAACAAGGTTACTTTTTCCTGTAGATTTAAATATCAACTAATTTCCTGTAGTCTTTGTTAGCCCCAAGTCATTAGGAATTACATCCTAATGAGATGGCAGTTTATTCCCTATGTAGTAAACTACTTTTGACCAGGGCTTTGGTCAAATGTAGTGCACTATATAGGGAACCATTTGGGATGCACCAAATCTGTCATCTATTTAGGTAAGCTCCATCCAGCCTGACAGTCAGACACACACACACACACACACACACACACAGAAATGAATACCAAGCCAAAGAACGAAGAAGAAAAAAATCCTTAATTAATGACAGATTTACATTTCCATGCCTCAGAACACAGAAATTACACAAAGCTATGAGCCGATCCTAATTTCCAATGTAATTGTTGCATCATGTTGCTCATTGCTCATATCTAAATGTGTTTTTCTTTCTTTCTTTAAATTATTATTATTTTATTTATTTGAAGTGTAAAAAAAATACTGATTTGTTTTGACATTTTTTTTATCACATTGAAATGTTAAATCACTTTAAGCTCCCACATAAAAGCATCAGGCTTGGAAATGGTAATAATCTAGGTGGATTGGGACTGTGAGAGAGTGAGTGAGAGAGTTCAGTTTGGAGGTGCGTTCTCTGCTCTGTGAAGTAGATCCCCCAGCTCTGAGGCAGCGCTGCAGTGTTGTGGAGCTCCTCAGGGACTCCCCCTGTCTCACCTGCTGTTTGAGGAAATGTGTAGAAGCAGCTCTAGCAGCAATTCAAAGACACTAAGATTGAGGAGAAATCTTGAATATAACACAACCAGGGTCAAGTACCCACGTTGTAAAGACATTTTTTTTCAACACTGTTATATTAATCAGGATTTCCTCTGGTCCTGGAGGATGTTCGGGGTGCGTTTGTTCTGTGGTCCTGGAGGATGTTCGGGGTGCGTTTGTTCTGTGGTCCTGGAGGATGTTCGGGGTGCGTTTGTTCTGTCAGTCAAAATAAGGCATCAGTGATTTTGATTCTAACTGTTCTGTGTTCGCTCAAGGTTTCTGTTGTATCAGGGGTTTCCATGCAGGATGGAGTTATAGACCTATTTCTCCTTTAGCTGAAGCATATTGCTTCCAAGAAGTGTAGATGCATCAGTAGCTATATGAGAAATTAGTAGACCACAGGAGGTTGGTGGCACCTTAATTGGGAAGAACAGGCTTGTGGTAATGACTGGAGTGGAATCAGTGGAATGGTATCAAACACATGGTTTCCATGGTTTCTGTGATTGATGCCATTCCATTCCTCTGTTCCGGACATTATTATAAGCCATGTAAAAGGCTTATCTTTTGATTACTGTCACAATTCATAGTGATTTGTTTGCATCTTTGGCAGTTTCTTAATTTTCTGCCACCTGACACTTTGACCCTAGAGCTCGGCCTGTCAAATACCTCTAGGCACAACAAACAGATGTCGTCCGACCCCCCCCCCCCCCCCCGCCCCTGGCCCCTCCTCTCCTCTCCAACCCACATGCCTCCGCCCTGCTCACTCCATGCCAACGCCAGGCCTTTTTGTTTTGTATAGTGGAATTCACTCTGGATTTCACGCAACAATTAATGTGAAAACAGCATAATTTCTGCGTGACTCCTGGTGACTAGTGGTGCACCATTTATCATCACTGTTTTACATTGACCTTGACACCCACTTCATTAGAATAAAGATTGTCTACCATTTAGGTTACATTGTTCCTCTGCGCACAGACCCCATGCAAATTCCTGCTGTCAGAGAGAGAGAGAGCAGAGGGAGAAATCAGAGGGAGAGAAAGGGAGAGAAAGGGAGAGAAAGGGAGAGGAGAGGAGAGGAGAGGAGAGGAGAGGAGAGGAGAGGAGAGGAGCCACTCTGTCATTAAATGATTGCAGCTATTTCCAACTGCTTTTTTTCTCTCCTCCACCATGGACGGACAGGGCTAGAAGGAGGAATTTAACTATTTTCAGTCAGTCGACCTCCTAGCCGCTCCAAGGAAGGCTTTTTAATGATCTTTAAATATGGACATTTAATTGTCTGCTTAGAAATGCTTCGTTAGGACTGAGACAGTCAGAGAGAGAAAAAGAGGGAGGGATTCTTCTCCGTCCTCTCTCTCTCTCTCTCTCACTCTCTTTCTATTGTCCTCCGCCGCCTCCTCTTTCTCTCCCTCTCTCTCTCTCTCTCTCCATCATCCTCCTCCTCTCCCCCTCTCTCTCTCTCTCTCTCTCTCTCTCTCTCTCTCTCTCTCTCTCTCCATCATCCTCCTCCTCTTCAAAGTAAACTTTTTCTTGTATTACAGTGACAAAGGTGCCCTGCATCAGGGAGAGGGAGCTCCTGGTCCTTAGGAGGCTGGTTTTTTTCAGGGAGGACCTAAGGAGTATAGAAAGAGGACCGCACCTCGATTCCATCCATCCATAATAAGACAGACAAATTGTTAGGAGAAGATAGGGTCTGGGAGAGGAGAGGGTCTGGGAGAGGAGAGGGTCTGGGAGAAGATAGGGTCTGAGAGAGGAGAGGGTCTGGGAGAGGAGAGGAGAGGAGAGGCTCTGGGAGAGGAGAGGCTCTGTGAAGGGATATAAACCTTCCACATGGATATAAAATGCTGCTCCATTGCAGCGTAGACCACTGCTGATATAATTAGAATTCAATTATTAATGAAGAATACTTAAAAAAAATATACACTACATGACCAAAAGTATGTGGACACCTGCTCGTTGAACATCTCATTACAAAATCATGGGCATTAAAATCGAGTTGGTCCCCCCTTTGCTGCTATAACAGCCTCCACTCTTCTGGGAAGGATTTTCACAAGATGTTGGAATATTGCTGCGGGGACTTGCTTTCATTCAGCCACAAGAGCATTAGTGAGGTCGGGGACTGATGTTGGGCAACTAGGCCTGGCTTGCAGTCAGCGTTCCAATTCATCCCAAAGGTGTTCAATGGGGTGGAGGTCAGGGCACTGTGCAGGCCAGTTAAGTTGTTCCACACCGATCTCGATAAACCATTTCTGTATGGACCTCGCTTTGTGCATGGGGGCATTGTCATGCTGAAACAGGAAAGGGCCTTCCACAAACTGTTTTCACAAAGTTGGAAGCACAGAATCGTTTAGAATGTTGTTGTATGCTGTAGCGTTAAGATTTCCTTTCACTGGAACTAAGGGGCCTAGCCCCGAACCATGAAATACAGCCCCAGACTATCTTCCTCCAACAAACTTTACAGTTGGCACTATGTAGTCGGGAAGGAAGCGTTCTCCTGGCATCCGCCAAACCCAGATTCGTCAGTTGGACTGCCAGATGGTGAAGTGTCATCACTCCAGAGAACGCGTTTCCACTGCTCCAGAGTCCAATAGCTTTACACCTCTCCAGCCGACGCTTGGCATTGCGCATGGTGATCTTAGGCTTGTGTGCAGCTGCTCGGCCATGGAAACCCATTTCACGAACAGTTCTTGTGCTGACAGTGTTTTCAGAGGCAGTTTTGAACTCGGTAGTGTGTGTTGCGACGGAGGTCAGACACATTTTACTCGCTACGCGCTTCAGCACTCTGCGGTCCCGTTCTGTGAGCTTGTGTGGCCTACCACTTCGCGGTTCACCATAACAACACTTACAGTTGACCGAGGCAGCTCTAGCAGAGCTGAAATTTGACGAACTGACTTGTTGGAAAGGTGGCATCCTATGACAGTGCCGCGTTGAAAGTCACTGAACTCTTCAGTAAGGCTATTCTTCTGCCAAAGTGTGTCTATGGAGATTGCATGGCGTTATGCTTGATTTTATACACCTGTCAGCAATGGGCATGGCTGAAATAGCCGAATACACTAATTTGTGTATATATAGTGTAGTTTTATGATCTTCTGTTAGTAGATTTACAATTAATTTAAATATTTGTCTTTGAATTATAATATAATGGATAATGCATCATAGAACCAATTAACAATGCATGGGCTATGTCATATAATTTCCCAGTTAATTAAAATGGAATATGCTAGAGCAGGGGTCACACAAGGCATTCCTAGTCGATCGCCAAACATTTCTGTAAAAAACCCAATGATAAAGCTTTGTGTTCCTATTTATTTTATTCATCTCGGGCTGTTGGCGGTAGGTGCACCCGATTCAGCTGCCCTGCGTGCCGGGTAGGCAAACTGTTGCCATTTTGAACCATTTAATGTGTCTGACGGTACGGACTCTGCTTTCCAGGCGGGCCCGGAGAGAAAAATCAAGTGCACTATAGGCCTTCCGCTGGCCAATCGGATGGCTCAGATTACCATGTCTGCAGTAACGTTACAAGCACGAAAGAAAGCTACAGCAAAGTTGACACTGTGATATTTCAAAACGTTTAAAAACATGAATAGAGAGAGACTGTCAACGAATACAGCAAAGAGCTGCTGTTTATGAGTGAGTTCATGTTTAAGTTCTTACTCAGCACTGTCAACACTTTGTATTCAACAAATGCGAGTTCTTCGTATTTCCATTTAGCGCTACAAGAAGCACTGCAATGCATGAATAGGACCGTGTAGCGATTGGCTTGTGTTGTTGTTATTAATTCAATTCAGTTCAGTAGCTTGGGTCTTTTTTAATAGGAATATTTCACTTTCTCTGTTCATAGGCATCATTTGTTCATAGTAACACCATGTATTTGAGCATGAAGCAGAAATAATGCGTTTGTTGTGTCATCAGCTGGAAGACGGCGGACCCTCAGTCGGCTGCTCTCTCCCTCCGCTGAGACTGACCATCAGATGCAGGCACCGTCAGTCCCGTAAAATAAATAGCAAATAATTTCAATGTATAGTCGCTTTTAATAATGGCCCAAACAACAATGCATTGGCAATTCAAGCAAAGCCAATATGAGGCGATAATGTATTGGGTCTATAGCTTACAGCACAAACCTCATTGCTACAGTACTGTTTTTTTTTGCATATGCTTACGTTTTTTAAGTCATGTTAAAAAAACATCTGAGCGGTAGATCTCGGTTCTGCATTTTGACTCAGAACGTGATCTTGACTCAGAAAAGGTTGAGGACCACTGAGCTAGAAGAAAGAAACCCATTCAAAATCCTCTGCAGATTTTAATGTTTCAGGCAAGTGTGATATTAATGTACATGACAAATTGTGGAGCAAAGTTATTACAGTATATCTACTGTTCTTATGCAGTGTTTTATTGTGAATGATTAACTATTCAGCTGGACAGGTGGCAGTCAACCCTCCCAGTGTGTTCAGCTGGCTGGTTTATAGTTTCCTGTAGGATATACAGTTGAAGTCGGAAGTTTACAAACACTTGAAGTCATTAAAACTAATTTTCAACCACTCCACAGATTTCATGTTAACAAACTATAGTTTTGGCAAGTCGGTTAGGATATATACTTTGCATGACACAAATAATTCTTCCAACAATTGTTTACAGACAGATTATTTCACTTAGAATTTACTATATCACCAGTGGGTCAGAAGTTTACATACACTAAGATGACCGTGCCTTTAAACAGCTTGGACAATTCCAGAAAATGATGTCATGGCTTTAGAAGCTTCTGATAGGCTAATTGACATAATTTGAGTCAATTGGAGTTGGACATGTGGATGTATTGCAAGGCCTACCTTCAAACTCAGTGCCTCTTTGCTCGACATCTTGGGAAAATCAAAACAAATCAGCCAAGACCTCAGAAAAAAAATTATAGACCTCCACAAGTCTGGTTCATCCTTGGGAGCAATTTCAAAACGCCTGAAGGTACCAAACAATAGTACGCAAGTATAAACACCATGGGACCACGCAGCCATCATACCGCTCAGGAAGGAGACGCGTTCTGTCTCCTAGAGATTAACATACTTTGGTGAGAAAAGTGCAAATCAATCCCAGAACAACAGCAAAGAACCTTGTAAAAGTATCTATCCGCAGTAAAACGAGTCCTATAAAGTGAATGGCCGCTCAGCAAGGAAGAAGCCACTGCTCCGAAACCGCTATAAAAAATCCAGACTACGGTTTGCAACTGCACATGGGGACAAAGATCGTACTTTTTCGAGAAATGTCCTCTGGTCTGATGAAACAAAAATAGAACTGTTTGGCCATAATGACCATCGTTATGTTTGGAGGAAAAAGGGGGAGGCTTGCAAGCCGAAGAACACTATCCCAACCGTGAAGCACGGGGGTGGCAGCATCATGTTGTGGGGGTGCTTTGCTGCTGGAGGGGACTGGTGTACTTCACAAAATAGATGGCATCGTGAGGAAGGAAAATGATGTGGATATATTGAAGCAACATCTCAAGACATAAGTCAGGAAGTTAAAACTTGGTCGCAAATTGGTCTTCCAAATGGACAATGACCCCAAGCATACTTCCAAAGTTGTGGAAAAATGGCTTAAGGACAACAAAGTCAAGGTATTGGAGTAGCCATCACAAAGCCCTGACCTCAATCCTATAGAAGATGTGTTGGCAGAACTGAAAAAGCGTGTGCGAGCAAGGAGGCCTACAAACCTGACTCAGTTACACCAGTTCCGTCAGGAGGAATGGGCCAAAATTCACCCAACGTATTGTGGGAAGCTTGTGGAAGGCTACCCAAAACGTTTCACCCAAGTTAAACAATTTAAAGGCAATGCTACCGAAAACTAATTGAGTATGTAAACTTCTGACCCACTGGGAATGTGATGAAAGAAATAAAAGCTGAAATAAATCATTCTCTCTACTATTATTCACATTCTTAAAATAAAGTGGTGATCCTAACTGACCTAAAACAGGGAATTCTTACTAGGATTAAATATCAGGAATTGTGAAAAACTGAGATTAAATGTATTTGGCTAAGGTGTATGTAAACATCCGACTTCAACTGTACTCTTGTGATTAAACAAACTATGCTGCTTAGCGAAGCCTACCACCCAGCCAAACACTCCTTCTTGGCCTTCTCACAGGCCTAGCCAGGCAAAGCCATCCATGGTTTGGGGTTTTTCTCCCTCACAAATAAATGGTGGTCTTGGCTGATTTCATTGTTTCTTATGTTTGTCTGGTAAAGACAAATACCAACCAGGCTTGGAGAGGGGAGCAGTATGGGCTGGGGGTTTGAGGAACGATCTCTCCTTTCTCTCCTCGCTCTGTCTTTCTCTCTCTCTGTCTTTCTCTCTCTCTCTGTCTCTGTCTTTCTCTATCTGTCTCTCTCTCTCTCTCTCTCTTACTCTCTCTCACTCTATCCCTCTCTCTTGCTCTTACTCCCTCTCTCGCTCTCCTCTCTATTAGATTCCTCCACACTGCATGCAGCTGAGCTTAGGAACCAGGGCTGGGATAAAGACTGTCTTTGTTTGCCACTGAATGGCGTTAGCCATGGGCTGCCTATGGGTCGAGAGAGAGAGAGAGAGAGAACGAAAGAGAGAGAGAGAGAGAGAACGAAAGAGAGAGAGAGAGAACGAAAGAGAGAGAGAGAGAGAGAGAGAACGAAAGAGAGAGAGAGAGAACGAAAGAGAGAGAGAGAGAGAACGAAAGAGAGAGAGAGAGAACGAAAGAGAGAGAGAGAGAACGATTATTCAACAATACAAGTCCAACTAAGAGTGGTTGTTAAAAAGATAATAAAAACATATTTTGACCCTGATCATAGAATTTCAAAGGAGAAGCTATTGTAAGGCGTTTAGATGTCCAGTAGTATTTTTTCTCAAATAAATCAAAGACACCTCTGTCCCTTCTTTCTTTACCAATCTCTGGGCTGACTGACTGCTTCTTTCTGACTGACTGCTTCTTTCTGACTGACTGCTTCTTTGTCTATTGATCCTCTTGAATTTCTCATTAGCACTTTGGGAATCTGTGTAATGCATCCTCTTTGGACAGGAGGATGGAGGGAGAGACAGAGAGGGAAGGCAGAAATGTCTTGAATTCCGTCATGCTGCCCATCTATTGTTATCACTACAATCTTCCGTTATGACAGTTAACCTTTATTTAACTAGGCAAGTCAGTTAAGAACAAATTCTTATTTACAATGGTTCCTTGGGCCACAGCTCATAATTCACATTGTATGGGCCTATAACATCCTACACTTCTCTTGACTCAACCTTTTCACCGAATTCATGGTTCCCTGAATGATCGCATTGTTTACCCAATTTGTTTGCTTCTTTTACATTTTTTTTCTTCTTCTGTGTGTCTTTCATTAAAAACAGAGAGATTCCAAGCTAGATGAAATCTGGAACAGCCGGTGGAAATTCTCCTGGGTCTGTAGCTGACCCCAGAGTGACTGGGCACCTTGTTCTTTAACACTAAGAAGAAGAAAAAAGAAACTCTTGACTCACTGTGAGCTCAATGCAAGCCTTCTATACCAGCTGTAAAATGGCTTATTCTTCTGGTCACCATGGTGACAATTAACAGTGTTTCAAGGCCTTTTGTTCCAGACCCGTTTGAGCAGAATCTTTTTAACCGGGGTGATTTTCATTACACACACACACACACACACACACACACACACACAAAACAACCCCACTCAACAACTTACTGCTTCCATTTTTCAAAAACAGTCTTGAATTATATCTGAATCAAGGGTTTGATGATTTCCTTTTCCTCTTTAAGAACACACTGAATATTTCTTCCTGTTCTTTCATGGCTGAAGCTTGTCCCTCTATCAGGGAGACAGAGCCCCTCTCTCATCAGCTGCAGAGGCTCTCTCTCTCTCTCATCAATGGAGGGTTTCTCTCTTCTCCTCTCCTCTCCAGCCCGTCTTCCTCTCCTTTGACTCTGTCAACAGCTAATTGTAGATAGTGAGGATGTTGGCTTGGCGCGACATCAACGAACGTCCCCCGCCCCCAAATTGATGAAGTAATTATCATATTTGTAGGCTTTGTTGTCTTTAGGCTTTGTTGGTAAAAACATATAATATTCTCTTGAGTCAATCTCTACCACCACAACATGCTATTTTGGCAGTTAAGAGTTGGCCCATTCCATTGCTAGGCTTTACAAGCATTGAGATTTACAAGCTTAGTATTTACAAGCACTGGAATGTTTGAATTTTCTCTTTTCATGTCATCTTTCTGATTAATATGTGGTCATGTTTCACCTGTAAAGAAATTGGATTATGTTAAGATGTTAACTGTGAGTTTTCATAGTGGCTGGTTTATGGTGTGTTAAGTATACAACTGTGTATAAATTAATTTAAACATGGAGGCATCTGACTCACTTCATGGAGTCTTACTTCTATTGTCTCAACACGTTACAGACTCTGAACATACTTTGTTTTAACGGATAAGATGAATCTACAAAAATGCATTAAATGTTTTCATGTATGACTGCATTACTGCTGACATTTACAGTCTTTCATACTCATTAATATGTGGAATGAATTACAATTATGATTGCTCGTAGATTTTTCCTCATATTTTTCACGTGACTCTCTTTTTTTGGAGAGCGCACAGTTATTTTCCATTGTCCCCCCCCCACCCCCAACTCCAATCCTCCCCACCCTGTCACGTTCTGACACTATACACCTGTAAATCTCATTTATACACTTTTTTTCCTAAAGCTCTTGTCTCAACCTAGCACCAAGTCTTAAAGCTATGCTCTCAAATGTTGTGTTCAACACAACATGTGACAACAATTGCACAGGTGTGCTATATTACTTTGTCCTGTGATCCTACCAAAGCTATTGCACAACTTTATTTAAGGTATGCAAATCTTTGGCTATTCTATCATTTACAGAGACGGGGGCTGTAACTCACCAGTGCGTTCAGTGTATTTGATCAGAGATCCTTCTCAGCATTAATCTCACAGTTTTGGATCTCATGCATTTGAATCACTTATCTACTTTATTCTCCTGCAATGTTTTGACTTTCGATCAATGATGTGCCATTTTTAAACACAAGAAGACTCCTATAATCAATATTTTCTATCAGCAAATAAATTGTATAATTTCCTGATAGTTAGAAGGTAACACATTTACTTTTACAGGCGGCGCTATTAAAAATGTAAAAGGGATGGATGGCTTCAGAGGAAATGTGATACCATCTCCTTAAAAAAAAAAAACAACAATGAAAAACGGTTCCTGGATGACAGTTAGAAAACTGAAAAAAAACCAGGAGTCATTTAAATATTTAAATGTGGCTGGGCTGTAATGATAAATGACAACCGAAAACTAGAATCAAGTAGCTATTGATGCAGAAAATGAAACGGGTAGGAAGAGAGAAATTAACCAAAAAGATGTGAGATTGAAGATGTCAGTTCTTAAACTATTATAATTCTAAGATGGAATATGTTTATCTACACAAAATGTGAATTCCGTCCAATTGCATTGCTGTTGAAAGAATGTATTACTGATATCCTTCTCTGAAGAAGATCCTTATTGGTGGATATACACAAACACAAGGTACGTTTCCATCCAATTGGCGACAGATTTTCATGCAAATATTCAAAAATCTGCATAAAAACATAATGCTAATTTTCCCACCCTGAGATGTTTTCATCAAATTGACTTGTTGCGTATAAAAGTCTGTGTGTGATGACGTAGTGCACATAAAAACTTTTTCCGTTAAATTCCCATGTACCGAAATAAAAAATACAAGTTAAATGGGTTTCCATCACATTTTCAACTCGACTGATGGTTTTGACACTAGAAATGTCTTAGCACGTGCGCTCTATCCAACAGCTCAATCGCAGATACAGTTTGGCTATAGCCTACATGATGAGATTATTATGGACAAAAGAGGGAGATTATTTTTAGTCGTCTAAAGGAAGCCAAACATTGATCATCATGTCACCAGAATTAGACCCTCAATATTTATTGGAAAGGAGCATCAAACTCATCACTGTGCACTTTTACCACCCTGTGAAATTCATCATAACTTATTTCATATGTAGTTCAATAAACTGCATGCTTTCCCAAGTCGTAGTGGGAAGACCACACAACATATCATCGTGTGACTCCAAGTTTACTTCGATATGATGGTTATTATATCAATATTTGCACATAAATACCTAGTCATTATCCAGCGTATTTTGTTTTGTCGACATTTGGAAAGTTTACAGACAAATCGGGCCTGTCGTGACATTTTTTATCCGATATGTAGCAACTGTACTATACTCACATAAAAAGGTTGGATGGAAACCTGCTTACAGACACAGAGTTAAACAGATACATGCTCATTTTATGGCACAAAATATAAACGCTTGTATTATTATCAATGTCTGTTTGCCTTTGTGTGCAGCAGCCGGGCTGCAGTGTTCACCAGTGTAATGGATGACATAGTGCTGTGTTCACCAGTGTAATGGATGACATAGTGCTGTGTTCACCAGTGTAATGGATAACATAGTGCTGTGTTCACCAGTGTAATGGATAACATAGTGCTGTGTTCACCAGTGTAATGGATAACATAGTGCTGTGTTCACCAGTGTAATGGATAACATAGTGCTGTGTTCACCAGTGTAATGGATAACATAGTGCTGTGTTCACCAGTGTAATGGATAACATAGTGCTGTGTTCACCAGTGTAATGGATAACATAGTGCTGTGTTCACCAGTGTAATGGATGACATCGTGCTGTGTTTACCAGTGTAATAGATGACATAGTCAGTGCTGTGTTCACCAGTGTAATGGATGACATAGTCAGTGCTGTGTTCACCAGTGTAATGGATGACATAGTCAGTGCTGTGTTCACCAGTGTAATGGATGACATAGTCAGTGCTGTGTTCACCAGTGTAATGGATGACATAGTCAGTGCTGTGTTCACCAGTGTAATGGATGACATAGTCAGTGCTGTTTTCACCAGTGTAATGGATGACATAGTTAGTGCTGTGGAACTCTACTCTACAGTATGTGCTGTAGTGTGCAGACACTTGTCTCTCATTGTCTCAGCCATGTCTCTCTCATATGTCTGTCCCCAGGGGAACAGTGTGGAGATGAGGATGTGGCTCCCTAAGAAGACACAGCTCCTGGGCTGGGCCAAGTGCCTGCGGAGGAGCGGAGCACAGCTGCCCCCGGACTTTGACGAGCGAGTCTTTGCCATGACACACAAATGGGACCAGCTACAGGTGAAAACACACATGAACTTTTTTCCACCTCTTCCTCTACTGTTAATGCACCAGATGCAGAAAAAGGGACAGATTGGGTCAACGTGATGATATGACCTCCTTCTGGGAAACCCATTGTTGCCTGCCTAAATAAAACAGTTGATCTGCCTGTCCCCCCAGTCAGTTCCGTTCAGACTCCAGTGGACTAATGCAGGCCTATTTCCTATGTAGTACACTACCATAGAGCTCTGGTAATAGGGTGCCATTTGGGACACATCCCTTCTCTCTCTTAGCAGGGAACCTTGTGGAGATTGAGCTGGCTAGCAGCTCCATTGAAGTGAGTGAATCAGTATAAACCCTGGCTGCTACGCCTCTGAAATTATGATCAGGCCTGGGGATGTATCTCCTTCTCCCACCCCCAAACCCTGTTATCTATGCAACATATACACACTACAAATCAGGCATCCCCAAATGCAGTACAGTAGGTACCCTGCCTTGCATACCCCCAACCATCCACCCCCCTGCTTAGAGGGGGTCAGCTCAGCTTTATCCCCAAGCTTGGACATCAGCCAGGGAAGCAGGAGATGGTATGGGATCGGAGATGCCTGCCTGCTCTAGTCCTGATGACCCTGTTAATCGTAAGGTATGGCTGGCTTGTTGATTCTTATCAGACCGACTGGGGTTCAACTGTGCATTAATCACTGATCATCTAATAGTATCTCGCTTCTGCCTGGTGCAGGGCCGCTTATGCCTGGAGCAGGGCCGCTTATGCCTGGAGCAGGGCCCCTTATGCCTGAAGCAAGGCCCCTTATGCCTGGAGCAGGGCCCCTTATGCCTGAAGCAAGGCCCCTTATGCCTGGAGCAGGGCCCCTTATGCCTGAAGCAGGGCACAGATACAAAGATGAGTCCTCTATGGGTAGTGTACGTAGTCTGTGATATACAGTATGACCGTTCCCATTGGTTATCATCTTTTTGAACCCGCCCATAGTCAGGTCCCGGGACCGCAGGAACGTCAGTCTGCCGGGAGGAGGGGGAGAGTTCAGCACGGTCCGACGAGGTAACCCACTGCCAGCTACATTTGGTCTGGTGATACCGGAGTAGCCAGCCATAAAGTCTGTGTTGCTGCTTCGATCAGTCATTCTGCTAATTACCGGCTGGAACGGACAGCTTTGTGACCGTACAGTATTATGGGGATGTAGGCTGTTGAAGGCTATACAGTATTATGGGGATGTAGGCTGTTGAAGGCTATACAGTATTATGGGGATGTAGGCTGTTGAAGGCTATACAGTATTATGGGGATGTAGGCTGTTGAAGGCTATACAGTATTATGGGGATGTAGGCTGTTGAAGGTTATACTAAACATGAAAAATATGATTGTCGCTCTTTCAATTAGCAGGGCACGTTCCTGTTCTAGCACAGCCTCTCTCTCCTCTCATCCATGCTCTCTCTCTCTCTCTCTCTCTCCTCATCCATGCTCTCTCTCTCTCTCTCTCCTCATCCATGCTCTCTCTCTCTCTCTCTCTCTCTCTCTCCTCATCCATGCTCTCTCTCTCTCTCTCTCTCCTCATCCATGCACTCTCTCTCTCTCGCTCTCTCTCTCTCTCTCTCTCTCTCTCTCTCTCCTCTCATCCATGCTCTCTCTCTCTCTCTCTCTCTCTCTCTCTCATCCATGCTCTCTCTCTCTCTCTCTCTCTCTCCTCTCATCCATGCTCTCTCTCTCTCTCTCTCTCCTCATCCATGCACTCTCTCTCTCTCCTCATCCATGCACTCTCTCTCTCTCTCTCTCTCTCATCCATGCTCTCTTTCTCTCTTTCTCTCTCTCCTCTCATCCATGCTCTCTCTCTCTCTCTCTCTCTCTCTCTCCTCATCCATGCACTCTCTCTCTCTCTCTCTCTCTCTCTCTCTCTCTCTCTCTCTCCTCATCCATGCTCTCTCTCTCTCTCTCTCTCTCTCTCTCTCTCTCTCTCTCTCTCTCTCTCTCTCTCTCTCTCTCTCTCTCTCTCTCCCTCCTCATCCATGCTCTCAGTCCCTGGGATTGACATGCTCAGATGTAATGACATACTGTTTTCAATATGCCAACAACGCAAACAAACATACCTAGTGTTATCCACAACATATTTAACATTGTAACACAAGCACATGGACCTAAAAGGATGCATACTCTCACCAAAAATAAGTTAGTGTGTGTGTGTCTGTCTGAGTGTCTGTGTGGGTTGAATTCAGTTAGACATATGTATTATTATCCATACAGTAGCTGTTTGAAAATTCAACAACAACAAGTTCTCTTTTCTACCACATCAATCAGCGGTGATTAAAGTTCTATTACGTTTCCCAAATAAATGTGTGACTTTGAACAAGATGCTCATGTATAAACAAAGTTCTGTTTAGTGAAGGAATATTTCTTTGGTCTGTGGTGAGTGGCATCGGGCGGATAGCCGCTAGAATGGAATGGCAGTGGTGCGGAGAGTTTAATCTGTGGATTTCTGCTCCCTGCGCTGCACATTAAACAACCCTATCAAGTCAGGCATTGGCATCTGCTGTGCTGACACAAATAGTGAATTAAATTAAATTGATGTCTTCTGTCGTATATATTTATAAAGACAGAACATTGTCTGTGTTCTGCTTATGAAGAATGTATGATTGCAAACTGTTCCAGAAAAAAATAAAGTGGCAATACATTTTTTTTTTTTGTCCCTGACCCTCCAAGGGCATTTGGTTTCATCTCTCTCTGTCTCTCTCTGTCACTCTCTCTCTCATGCTGCATCGTTCTGTTCGTCACAGGGCAAAAACAATGGTATATCTGAGTCCATTGAGTGCTTTCAAATTATCGTTATTCAAACAAGGAGAGAGGTGGAGACAGACAGCGGGACGACAGAGAGAAGAGAACGGGTAGGGAGGACAGAATGAGAGAGAGAATGAGTATGGAGGACAGAATGAGAGAGAGAGAATGGGTATGGAGGACAGAATGAGAGAGAGAATTGGTAGGGAGGACAGAATGAGAGAGAGAACGGGTAGGGAGGACAGAATGAGAGAGAATGGGTAGGGAGGACAGAATGAGAGAGAGAACGGGTATGGAGGACAGAATGAGAGAGAGAATGGGTGGGGAGGACAGAATGAGAGAGAGAACGGGTATGGAGGACAGAATGAGAGAGAGAATGGGTAGGGAGGACAGAATGAGAGAGAGAATGGGTAGGCAGGACAGAATGAGAGAGAGAATGGGTAGGGAGGACAGAATGAGAGAGAGAACGGGTAGGGAGGACAGAATGAGAGAGAGAACGGGTATGGAGGACAGAATGAGAGAGAGAATGGGTAGGGAGGACAGAATGAGAGAGAGAATGGGTAGGCAGGACCGAATGAGAGAGAGAACGGGTAGGGAGGACAGAATGAGAGAGAGAATGGGTAGGGAAGGATATTTGTTAAGGGAGGGAACATATTTGATGCTTTTTTGCTGGTAGACACTAAGTCACCAAAGGACACTTATGGGGCAGATAATCAAAGTAGAATGCTAGTGGAATCAATACAGAAATTCCAATACAGTGGAATTGTTTATGGATATGCATGACTCATATCACCTTATTGACAATATCTCAAAGCTACGAGTCCTGTCCTGTTTCTCATTTCCTACTCCAGATCACAACGCTATAATATCAAGTGCTAATGTGTTTCTATTTGTTTTAATTTACTCTTCCCATACAGCAGTCAAACATCTTAGGAAAGGCTTTCCAAAATGTTTTTCTCACAGTGACTCTAAAACATGCAAGTCAACCCCATCTATTGATTAGGATCTAGCCTGGTATTAACACGTCTACTAACACGTTCTCTGAATGCAGCACAGGTGTGTTAGCTAATAAAGTAGGAGCCATAATGGAGGATCAACACAGTGTTTAATTGATGCAGCCAGCGATCTAGCCCCAAAATGGCCACTTCATTGCTGACTCACTCACACATAATCACATCTGTTTCCATTATAGATTCTTGTAAAACATCCACCACACAGCAGCGACACAAAGGACTGACAATTACACCAACCGGTGTGTGTATTAATTGGATAATGGAGTGTTTTGCCACTCCACAATCGGCCTCCTCTGCGTACAGAGTTCAACCCCACAGTGTGTGTGTGTGTGTGTGTGTCTCACACTGGCTCCAAAAGTAGCCATATGCAGCATGGTGCTTTATAGGAAATCATTGGGAGGGTATATGTACTTCTGATTGTTGGTTACTCAACAAACACTTAGACGTTTTCCTCTAAATTGTGTTATTTCTTTCTGAGTGATTCTCTGAGCGTCAATGCTGAATATATAGTACAGTTGAATGCATTCAGTTGTACAACTGACTAGGTATCCCTCTTTCCCTTTCTATATGGCAGTACTGCAAATACATTCACAATTAGCTGTCTTTAGAATGTACCAATTAAAATGATGGTTGTATCAGCACTTGATAGTAACAACATCTTCACATTTATTCGGCTGTTGAAATGGACAACTTGATGAGCTTTTCGCTAGAATGTCCACATTGCCAAGAGTGAAAGTAGTTTCAAACAGAGAGAACTATCAGATCCAAATAATGTTGCAGTATTTTTCCCAACTGCTGTCAGTATATTGATCATACTGTATATCTAATACAACAGCACTCTGTCTCTAACATGATTGTCCTCTTGTCTCCCTGGTCTCTAACTCTCCTCTTGGTCTCCTCAGAAGATCCTGGGGGAGTCGATGGGGAGCACCAGTCCGTCCCAGGAGCCTCGCTCTGCCCTGTCCCCCCACACCAGCAGCCTGTTGGGCCAGCTGGAAAGCAGGATGAAGGATCTGAAGGTGTGGTTGAGAGACACAGAACTCTACATCTTCAACTCCTGTCTGAGACACGACACAGAGCAGGACCTGCAGGCCTCCACCCAGCTGCAGCACTTCAAGGTAGAGACTGGCCACAGCACCCACGCGCACACACACAAACCCACATCCAGAGTAGATGAAGGCCCCCCGGGCATAATACTGTCATAACACTACTACTGAGCTGGGTCTAACGGTCACCTGCTCTGGGCTCTAGGGACAGCTAGAGAGACACAGACTACTGGGCAGAAAGACTGAAGGTGAAACGATACAGATATCGGGTACAAAAGTATAAAATACTATCAAATATGTCTTTGAGTGTCTGGGTTTGACTTCAAGTTTTGTAATACTGTATATATTTGTAATGAAATTAATACTGGAGAAAAGAAAGCTCTTTTGAAGCTAGCAAATCTGTACTAAACTATTATTTAACTTAAAAAAGGATATTAATCAGACAGTCAGAACACAGATAGTAGAGTTAATTACATTTATCCCGCAGAGTGACTGTGACCGTTAGAGAGAAGGAACTTTAAATATATACAGAGTTGACGCTGAGAGAAATAACACTTTATAAAAAATAATACTTTTCTTTCGATAAGATGTCACACTCCACCGAGGGGAAGAATTGGTTTCTTTGGAAAAAGCCTGGGGGAAAACTATTAGAAATATTGATAACTGCAATTTGTATGAACAGAAGATCCATGGCACTAAATAGAGAAAGCGCATAAAATATTAAATGAATAAAAAATAGACGCATTTAACGATCATCTATCTGTTTTGGAAGTTCTGTTATAAATGTATTCAATATCCAGACTTGGCCCCATTACAGTTGTCCTGAACACACCCCAGCAGGAGACAGAGCTCAGTCAGTCAGTCAGTCAGTCAGTCAGTCAGTCAGTCAGTCAGTCAGTCAGTCAGTAAGTCAGGTATATACTGTTCAGATCTGTAGTTCATTAGACTAGACTAATCAATGGCAGGTATATACTGTTCAGATCTGTAGTTCATTAGACTAGACTACTCTAGTCAGGTATATACTGTTCAGTTCTGTAATTCATTAGACTAGACTACTCTAGTCAGGTACAGTGGGGAGAACAAGTATTTGATACAATGCCGATTTTGCAGGTTTTCCTACTTACAAAGCATGTAGAGGTCTGTAATTTTTATCATAGGTACACTTCAACTGTGAGAGATGGAATCTAAAACAAAAATCCAGAAAATCACATTGTATGATTTTTAAATAATTCATTTGCATTTTATTGCATGACATAAGTATTTGATCACCTACCAACCAGTAAGAATTCCGGCTCTCACAGACCTGTTAGTTTTTCTTTAAGAAGCCCTCCTGTTCTCCACTCATTACCTGTATTAACTGCACCTGTTTGAACTCGTTACCTGTATAAAAGACACCTGTCCACACACTCAATCAAACAGACTCCAACCTCTCCACAATGGCCAAGACCAGAGAGCTGTGTAAGGACATCAGGGATAAAATTGTAGACCTGCACAAGGCTGGGATGGGCTACAGGACAATAGGCAAGCAGCTTGGTGAGAAGGCAACAACTGTTGGCGCAATTATTAGAAAATGGAAGAAGTTCAAGATGACGGTCAATCTCCCTCGGTCTGGGGCACCATGCAAGATCTCACCTCGTGGGGCATCAATGATCATGATGAAGGTGAGGGATCAGCCCAGAACTACACGGCAGGACCTGGTCAATGACCTGAAAAGAGCTGGGACCACAGTCTCAAAGAAAACCATTAGTAACATGTGGTCTGATGAGACAAAAATCTAGCTTTTTGGTCTAAACTCCACTCGCCATGTATGGAGGAAGAAGAAGGATGAGTACAACCCCAAGAACACCATCCCAACCGTGAAGCATGGAGGTGGAAACATCATTCTTTGGGGATGCTTTTCTGCAAAGGGGACAGGACGACTGCACCGTATTGAGGGGAGGATGGATGGGGCCATGTATCGCAAGATCTTGGCCAACAACCTCCTTCCCTCAGTAAGAGCATTGAAGATGGGTCGTGGCTGGGTCTTCCAGCATGACAACGACCCGAAACACACAGCCAGGGCAACTAAGGAGTGGCTCCGTAAGAAGCATCTCAAGGTCTTGGAGTGGCCTAGCCAGTCTCCAGACCTGAACCCAATAGAAAATCTTTGGAGGGAGCTGAAAGTCTGTATTGCCCAGCGACAGCCCCGAAACCTGAAGGATCTGGAGAAGGTCTGTATGGAGGAGTGGGCCAAAATCCCTGCTGCAGTGTGTGCAAACCTGGTCAAGAACTACAGGAAACGTATGATCTCTGTAATTGCAAACAAAGGTTTCTGTACCAAATATTAAGTTCTGCTTTTCTGATGTATCAAATACTTATGTCATGCAATAAAATGCAAATTAATTACTTAAAAATCATACAATGTGATTTTCTGGATTTTTGTTTTAGGTTCCGTCACTCACAGTTGAAGAGTACCTATGATAAAAATTACAGACTTCTACATACTTTGTAAGTGGGAAAACCTGCAAAATCGGCAGTGTATCAAATACTTGTTCTCCCCATTGTATATACTGTTCAGTTCTGTAGTTCATTAGACTAGACTAATCTAGTCAGGTATATACTGTTCAGTTCTGTAGTTCATTAGACTAGACTACTCTAGTCAGGTATATACTGTTCAGTTCTGTAGTTCATTAGACTAGGCTACTCTAGTCAGGTATATACTGTTCAGTTCTGTAGTTCATTAGACTAGACTACTCTAGTCAGGTATATACTGTTCAGTTCTGTAGTTCATTAGACTAGACTACTCTAGATCCACTGGAAGGACCCCAATCACATCCTCCTCCATGAAAAGAGAGGGAGACCTGGCAGGGTAATGAAGAGACTACCTTATGAATAACACCCGTTCATCGGCACTAATGTGAGAAAGCAAACACAGAACCTCAACGTGATTATAATACTATCAATAAGGACATTTCTCATTAGTCAAACAGTCAGTGTAATGGCGGCTATTCAGACTCATCAGACATCAGATGTATGATGAAAACTAAAGGCGTTGGGTAGGTTTAGTCCGGCTAGTCAGTCGGGTGTGTCTGTGTGTGTCCACTAATGAGTGTGTCTCTTCACCGTCACCTGTCTGCTCCCCATTAACACCTGATGAGGATGGTTTGGCTCTACTCTCACGTGAAGCTCCGTACTCAGACAGACCCTCTAATGTGGTTAGCACTTGGTAAAGAACAGGAATTCCTTATCATGGAGAAAATATTGATATTATATCTTGGATGTCACATTTTATTAGCTGGACGCCGGCCCGCCACAGCCTAGTAGTTGTAGCAACTCAGAGCAGAGTCTGGGCTGTAGGGAGATGGTCAGTCAGACAGTGGAGGGTGGAGGGGTGCAGATGGACCCAGACAAGGCAGGGAGATGAGAAAAAGATTGGGCCTGACCCCCCAGGTGAGGCCTGGGCCCCATGTTGGCTTCTAGATAAAAAAACAAAGTATAAACTGACATTAGAGCTGATATCTCTAAATCTCTGGTGGCATCTCACTGCTCTCAGAGTGTGGAGAAGTTAGGGGGAGGTCATTGCAGTCTGTCCAACAGAGAAAACCCCCACTTTGAACAAGTCGGTAATCCATTTCTATAGTAGAAAAATACTAAAAATAGAAATGAGGTTCTGGTGAGATTGAATAAATGGGATGGTTTGATTCTTGCTGCGCGGGCCAAAGTTTGACCTCAATGAAAATGGGGGCTTCTTACGGGGAGAGATTAAAATTAATTAGATCTCTTTGGTTGAGATGGTAGGAGGGAGGAATTCAATGTGATCAAGTATGCAGGAGGAGATAATTGTGAAATAGAACATTCTACGTCTTCCTCAGTGACATATTATCAATGTAATCCTTTTTAAAACATTTCGTTTTATAACAGATTATGGGGGAGGATGTTTGGTTTGTGGGCAAAATACTAATTCCTTAATGCCAAAGCTTGGCATGTAATCTGTGGGAATGTTTCCTAACTGATAGGCAATATTTAACCTTCAAAGAGAACAAATAATATAGTTAAGAGACAGGCACTGGTGGGAGAAAGGTATTATTAAATGGAAGATGTGAAGTACGCAGCAGACTAAATTGAACTGTCTGGCCCCCAGAGCAGTCCGGACACAATAGAGCCTAATTTTAAATGTAGTCCCCCTCTGGGAAGTCTGGGATACCATATCTGAAAAACCTTTCAATTCAATTAAACTGGGGTTATAGTATATCTACATTATGAAGACCTCTTCTACTGGTTTCTCATTAATGCTGCTGTGTGTATGCTAACAGTGGAAGGGAAGGCTGGATGTTGGGATGCTGTTCAATAAACTACTGTGTATTGGCTCACTGGTGAATCTTGCTTGGTTTGCTTGCATTGAGGCTTCTTCAACCACACTAACAACAAGGGTATTTTGATAATATAGTGGCTATGCCATTACACTTATTGAATTGAGATTCTGTGTTAGTATAAAATGGTGCTAGTTATCATAAGAAACCTCCACACTGATGTATTAGTGTAGATTTTTGCCAACAATTTGTCAGAACACTTAGATAGGAATCAATAGGGGGGCAGTTAGTTAGGATTTTAAAATAACTGAAGCACGTTATACCCCCCCCCCCCCCCCAAACTATTTGTCAATTAGTCTATTACCCAAGCTAATTCCCTGACAGACACCCAGGTGTCTTCCTAATGTTGTATGAGTTGTTTGGGAGAGAGCAAGAGAGACGGGGAGAGAGAGACACGGAGAGAGAGAGACGGAGAGAGAGAGAGAGAGAGAGAGAACAAGGGGGATGAGCGGTAGAAGCTGTAAGTGACAGAAACAAATGGATCTTGAGGCACTGAGTCTGAGCTATGGGAATATGTGTGTCGGAACAAGAATTCATTACACTCATTTGCGATAACAAGTGCTTGTGATTTTAATTGACTTAATCAACAAATAGAATTAATCCGAGATTTGTAATTAATGGTAATTGATTGAATATTCACTGGGTCACTGTCAGAGTTAACTCCCCATTTTTGTTCCTTTCTACTGGAGGGCATCTAGGTTAACCTTGGCGTCTCCATCTTGTCCGCATGTATTAAAAATGGACAGATTGAGGAAATAAAGCAGAGAAGGAGGAGTGTTGCTCCGTTACAGAACAACAAACAACATTTTGCCACATACGACTCTGATCAAAACGGCAAGAGAACACAATGTCTCCACTAGTCTGGCTGTAACATGGTGCTATTTTGAGGTTTCTTTCTTTTTTATAATGTCATATCATGGAGTAGTACATATCTTTGACACTTCAAGTGGATTGCATTTGGGGAAATGTAACCAAAATCTTGCCCTTAGAGGTACTGCACACCTGGTTTTACTGTATGGAAAGAGCATGTATCGAGACAGATACTCCATTTCACTGTGCTGTTATTTGCCTGGGATTACTGTAATTACTGTACCTGCTCTTCCACATAAACAAATTATATAGTATAATATGGTATAAATACTATAGTATTCACTGTAGTGTTTTTGCTGATTTAGTTTACTGTAGTATGAACTGTAGTGTTTTTGCGGACATTACTGTATTATTTACTGTAGTCTTTACTGTAGTATACTGTAGTATTTACAGTTAACTATAGTTTCAATACTGTAGTAAAAGAAAACTGTAGCATTTACTATAGTAATGAATGTCTTTTTTTTTGCAGACTGTAGTATTTATTGTAGTGTTTATTCAGACATTACTGTAGTATTTACTATAGTGTTTATTCAGACATTACTGTAGTATTTACTATAGTGTTTTTGCAGACATTACTGTATTATTTAATGTAGTGTTTTTGTTTTATTATATTTGACATAGAAGTGGATGTTTTCTCCTTCAGGAAACCTATTGGTGAAATACTAAAAGATGTAGTTAGGACTGGGGTCTGAATGGATAGTTCAGAGCTTCTGCTCTTTTCTATAACCTGTATGCAACACAGTACATGGTCTACAGTATACTTGGCATGTAGGTTTGTCATTTATGGGTGGCACAAGTTGTGATATGGGGGAGGGGAATGGGCAGGGTATATGCACATTAAATACTGTAGTATTTACTATAGTTAAAAAGTGTAGTGTTTTTGCCTACTGTAGTGTTTTGTGGATAATACTGTAGTATTTACAGTGTATTGTATTTTAGTGTATACTACAGTTTACTATAGTAAGTACTGTGGTATTCTATAGTAAACTAGTATGTTTTTATGTGGTAGTGAGAACGTGCAGATTAATATACAGTAGTAACACAATATGTATTCAAATTCCCCTGTATATAGTCTCATTGTTATTTTATTATCTTACTTTTTATAAAAAAATGTACTTTAGTTTATTTAGTAAATCTTTTCTTAACTCTATATTCTTAAAACTGCATTGTTTGTTAAGGGCTTGTAAGTAAGCATTTCACTGTAAGGTCTACACCTGTTGTATTTGGCGCTTGTGACAAATACAATTTGATTTGATCAGGCCTGATTGAACACGGTGATAGAACACGGTGATAGAACACAGTGACAGAACACGGTGACAGAACACGGTGACAGAACACGGTGACAGAACACGGTGACAGAACACGGTGACAGAACACGGTGATAGAACACGGTGATAGAACACTATGATATCACACTGAGGAGGAGCTGATATGCTCTAAATACTCATCTGTAATAGGTTGCATCCCAAATGGCACCTTATTCCCTACATACAATACACTACTTTTGACCAGGGCCCTATGGGGTAGTGCGCCAAATAGGGAATAGGGTGCCATTTGGGACACAGCTATAGTCATTTCTTATAGTCATCTCTAACAGCCTCTAGATTGTGTTGCATATTACCAGACAGTTGATCCTGAGATTCCTTTATTAAAAAGCACCTGATAAATGTAGATAGATGTAGAGTTTTTATTACGATATTAGATAGATAGATAGATAGATAGATAGATAGATAGATAGATAGATAGATAGATAGATAGATAGATAGATAGATAGATACTTTATTGATCCCCCGGGGGGGAAATTTCATTGTCAAGCAGCTACAACAAAACACAGGGCAGGTGCAAAATGCCACAACGAAAGTACACAAAAGACAGATACACGGTACATGATACATATAGCGGCAGTATGAAAAAGTATAGAAATACAAGATATCTGGAGTGCAAAAAAAAAAAAAAGCTATAAAAAGACATTGCATAGTATTTCAGGGGGTGCTAGAGGGCCTTCAGAACCCCTACTTCCCGCAGCTATGTGGACTGGACAATTCAGTTCAGTTGATATATGGCTCTTTTTGGTTTGGTTTTGTTGTCTTTTTTGTTGGGGGTTTCTGATATCAGGATAGGGACAATAGAGGGTCTTGGAGAGATGCCAGGTTCTCAGCAGCTCTGACTGGTAACCCTTCCCGATGCTCGCCCTGAAATGGACTCATTGTATGGTTCTCTCTCTGCATACGGGGAAAGCAGGCCACTCCACCAGTGCGCCATGTATTTGGAAAAGCTTTTTAGCAAATATTGACAGATTATACCCCTAGCCTCTGTGTCAATAAAGCTAAGACTCAGTGGGGAGGAGAAATTACTTTATGAAACCCAGTAATGCAGAAAGAATGAGGATGTAAAAATATTGCAATTCCTATTTAGCATGATGCTATTGGCCCTAGTTTTTAGCTCTTTAGTCTAACAATGTGTAGTAGTAGTAGTAGCTGATATTGATATGAGTTACATGTACTTGGCTTGACATAGCCTACCTATAGGTACCACAGGAGGCTGCTGAGAGAAGGACGGCTAATAATAATGACTGGAATTTAGTCAATTAAATGTTATCAAACACATGGAAAACAATTGTTTGATACCATTCCGTTTATTCCGTTCCAGCCATTACTGTGAGCCCATGCTCCCCAACTAAGGTGCCACTAGCCGCCCGTGACAGGTACATAAGAACTACTGAGAGAGAAATAAGCAACTTTGGAGCTAGTACTTTTACCCATTGCAATGACTCTGTAGTGTGGCTGAGTGTATGTTCTAATCTGAATCTGAGTGCATCTCAGTATGGCTGTGTCCCAAATGGCACCCTATTCCTTATATACAATAGTGCACTACTTTTGACCAGGGCCTATAGAGCTCTGGTCAAAAGTAGGAATATACAGTCGTATGCAAAAGTTTGGGCACCCCTCTGAGGCTGCATAATAATTTACTCTGTCGTCACAGGAAATGATCACAGTGGCATGCCATTCATTTTCAAATAAAAGCTGAGTACTGGGGTATTGTCCAGACAAAGATTTTTAGTGTAGCAATATTAAGTTGTATGAAATTAAATCAGATGTGAAAAATAGGCTATGCAAAAATTTGGGCACCCTTGTCATACTGTTGATTTGAATACCTGTAACTACTTAGCACTGATTAATTGGAACACACAATTGGTTTGGTGAGCTCATTAAGCCTTGAACGTCATAGGCAAGTGCATCCAATCATGAGAAAAGGTATTTAAGGTGGCCAATTGCAAGTTGTTGTTCTCTTTGACTCTCCTCTGAAGAGTGGCAACATGGGGGCCTCAAAACAACAAATGACCTGAAAACAAAGATTGTTCAACATTATGGTTTAGGGGAAGGCTACAAAAAGCTATCGCAGAGATGTAAGCTGTCAGTGTCCACTGTGAGGAACATAGTGAGGAAATGGAAGACCACAGGCACAGTTCTTGTTAAGGCCAGAAGTGGCAGGCCAAGTAAAATATCGGAGAGGCAAAGGCGAAGGATGGTGAGAACGGTCAAAAACAGCCCACAGACCACCTCCAAAGACCTACAACATCATCTTGCTGCACCTGTCTAATTTCATTTGATGCATATTGCACATTTTCTGTTAATCCAATAAACCTCATTTCACTACTGAAATATTACTGTGTCCATCAGTTATTTGATAGATCAAAATGAAATTGCTGATCCAAACACCCAATTATTTATAAATGGAAATCATGGAAATTGTCAGGGGTGCCCAAACTTTTCCATACGACTGTATATGAATACAGGTGCAAATGTGGGATGCCTACACTGTATATACAAATGTATGTGGACACCCCTTCAAATTAGTGGATTCTATTTCAGCCACACCCGTTGCTGACTGGTGTATGAAATTGAGCACACAGCCATGCAATCTCCATATACAAACATTTGCAGTAGAATGGGTTTAGAGACTTTCAACGTGGCACTGTCATAGGATATCACCTTTCCAATAAGTCAGTTCATCAAATTTCTGCCCTGCTAGACCTGCCCCGGTCAACTGTAAGTGCTGTTATTGTGAAGTGGAAACGTCTAGGAGCAACAACGGCTCAGCCGCGAAGTGGTAGGCCACACAAGCTCACAAAACGGGACCGCCGAGTGCTGAAGCGTGTAGCGCGTAAAAATCGTTTGTCCTCGGTTGCAACACCCACTACCGAGTTCCAAACTGCCTCTGGAAGCACTGTCAGCACAAGAACTGTTAGTCGGGAGCTTCATGAAATGGGTTTCCATGGCAGAGCAGCCGCACACAAGCCTATGATTACCATGCGCAATGCCAAACGTTGGCTGGAGTGGTGTAAAGCTTGTCACCATTGGACTCTGGAGCAGTGGAAACGCATTCTCTGGAGGGTTGATTCACGCTTGGCCCCTTGGTTCGGGCTAGGCCCCTTAGTTCCAGTGAAGGGAAATCTTAAGGCTACAGCATGCAATGACATTCTAGATGATTCTGTGCTTCCCACTTTGTGGAAACAGTTTGGGGAAGGTCCTTTCCTGTCCACGTGCACAAAGCAAGGTCCATACAGAAATGGTTTGTCAAGATCGGTGTGGAAGAACTTGACTGGCCTGCACAGAGCCCTGACCTCCACCCCATCGAACACCTTTGGGATGAATTGGACCGCCGACTGCGAGCCAGGCCTAGTTGCCCAACATCAGTGCCCAACCTCACTAATGCTCTTGTGGCTGAATGGAATTAAGTCCCCGCAGCAATGTTCCAACATCTTGTCGAAAGGCTTCCCAGAAGAGTGGAGGATGTTATTGTAGCAAAGGGGGGACCAACTCCATATTAATGCCCGTGATTTTGGAATGTTCAAATACTTTTGGTCATGTAGTGTATATGTGTGTATTGTTATCTAAATCTAAAACTATGGCTGTTGTACAGGATAACTTTATCACCGACAACAACCACCGCCCTTTGTGTCAGGACAGTCACTTCATTTTGCAATCACATTACCTTTTTAAAAAGACCAGGGAGGCCTGTAAATATATGCTAAAACAGGGTGGAAACTGCAGAGAAAAATCCAATTTAAATGTAATAGTGTTTAATATATTTTGCAAAATGCAAAGAAAATCTAAGGAAACGCTTTGTAGAGCGAGCAGGATTTACATAAATTGTTCTCCCAATGTTTTTTTCCTTTTGCACACAGAAGGAAAGGAGCTCTTTTTCTCTAGTCACAATCATTGCTGCATATTTAAAAGGGGGGTCTTGGCCTGGGCCAAAGACACACTCACACACTCACACACTCACACACTCACACACACACACACACACACACACACACACACACTCACTCACTCACTCACTCACTCACTCACTCACTCACTCACTCACTCACTCACTCACTCACTCACTCACTCACTCACTCACTCACTCACTCACTCACTCACTCACTCACTCACTCACTCACTCACTTACACAGACACACACCGGTGTCTCCCTGTTTACGAAAGTGTTAGTATATGTTCAGGTTGGGGCAGTTCAGGTTCCATGATGACATCACACGACCACACGCTGCAGCAGCTAGCCTGTTAAAGCTAAAGCAGGAGCCAAGCCCTTTTAATGTAGAATATTTATGCTCTTTATGGAAGAGCCTGATTTATATGCTCCTGACAGGGCATATTGTGTTGTGGAAACCTCATCGGGGGGGGTAGTCAGGGGAGTAGTGAGGGTAGTTAGGGGAGTAGTGAGGGTAGTTAGGGGAGTAGTGAGGGTAGTTAGGGGAGTAGTGAGGGTAGTCAGGGGAGTAGTGAGGGTAGTCACGGGGGTAGTGAGGGTAGTCAGGGGAGTAGTGAGGGTAGTTAGGGGAGTAGTGAGGGTAGTCAGGGGAGTAGTGAGGGTAGTCACGGGGGTAGTGAGGGTAGTCAGGGGAGTAGTGAGGGTAGTTAGGGGAGTAGTGAGGGTAGTCAGGGGGGTAGTGAGGGGAGTCAGGGGAGTAGTGAGGGTAGTCAGGGTGGTGGGGAGTCAGGGGAGTAGTGATGGTAGTCAGGGGGGTAGTGAGGGGAGTCAGGGGAGTAGTGAGGGTAGTCAGGGGAGTAGTGATGGTAATCAGGGGGGTAGTGAGGGTAGTCAGGGGGGTAGTGAGGGGAGTCAGGGGAGTAGTGAGGTTAGTCAGTGGGGTAGTGAGGGGAGTCAGGGGAGTAGTGAGGGTAGTCACGGGGGTAGTGAGGGTAGTCAGTGGGGTAGTGAGGGGAGTCAGGGGAGTAGTGAGGGTAGTCAGGGGAGTAGTGAGGGGAGTCAGGGGAGTAGTGAGGGTAGTCAGGGTGGTGGGGAGTCAGGGGAGTAGTGAGGGTAGTCAGGGGGGTAGTGAGGGGAGTCAGGGGAGTAGTGAGGGTAGTCAGGGGAGTAGTGAGGGTAATCAGGGGGGTAGTGAGGGTAGTCAGGGGGGTAGTGAGGGGAGTCAGGGGAGTAGTGAGGTTAGTCAGTGGGGTAGTGAGGGGAGTCAGGGGAGTAGTGAGGGTAGTCACGGGGGTAGTGAGGGTAGTCAGGGGGGTAGTGAGGGGAGTCAGGGGAGTAGTGAGGGTAGTCAGTGGGGTAGTGAGGGTAATCAGGGGGGTAGTGAGGGTAGTCAGGGGGGTAGTGAGGGGAGTCAGGGGAGTAGTGAGGTTAGTCAGGGGGGTAGTGAGGGGAGTCAGGGGAGTAGTGAGGGTAGTCAGGGGGGTAGTGAGGGTAGTCAGGGGGGTAGTGAGGGGAGTCAGGGGAGTAGTGAGGGTAGTCAGGGGGGTAGTGAGGGGAGTCAGGGGAGTAGTGAGGGTAGTCAGGGGAGTAGTGAGGGTAGTTAGGGGAGTAGTGAGGGTAGTCAGGGGAGTAGTGAGGGTAATCAGGGCCCATAGTTCTGGGTTGCATTAAGCCACATCTGAGCAGCAGGGAAAATAAACACTGCTTTAAAGAGAATAATAAAATGCACATTTTAAAATCACACATTTGGAGGCTTTATATATAGAGAAGAAATTAACGATAGCCATATTAAATGAAGTTCATTAGCAGGTTTTGGTCTGTTAAATGGTTTGACAGCTTTGTCTAACTCTTTAAACTATAAAGACTTCACACATACTGGTATTCATGAGTCCTCCTCTCCCCACCTAAACATGGTGCCTGTTAATATGGTTACAAGGGCTACTGGAACTGATCCTCTTCAAACCTACTGTACACTAATGGGAAGTTGTGAGCAATGTACTTCAGGAGAAAAAAAATGAAATTGACCCTCTCTCCTTTTGCCTTTCCCCTGCCTCTGTCCTCTCTATCTCATTCCCCCCTCCCCTCTCCTCCTCTCCTCCCCCTCCCCTCTCCAGTCTCTGTGTCTGGAGGTGCGTGGGAGGCGTAAGGGTGTGTCCTCTGTACTGAGGCTGGCCCAGCGACTGCAGGAGGAGCAGGAGCAGCAGACCGGTCAAGACTCGGAGCCACAGGCCCTGCAACTGCAGCTGCTGACCGTCAACCTGGAACGGCGCTGGGAGGCCATCGTCATGCAGGTGATGCAGTGGCAGACCCGCCTCCGAAGGGACCTGGTGACAGATCAGGTGAGACCTCACACCCTGCATGGCACAACTCACGGTTCAAATACTATTAAGATACTGACCTGACACAATAGGGGAAGATGGTGGAATATGCAACATACAGTGCATTCGGAAGTATTCTGACCCCTTTACTTTTTCCACATTTTGTTACTTTACAGCCTTATTCTGAACTTAATTAAATTGTTTATTTCCCTCATCAATCTAAACACAATACCCCATAATGACAAAGCAAAAACAGGTTTTTATTAATTTTTGCTACATAAGTATTCAGACCCTTTACTCAGTACTTTGTTGTAAGCACATTTGGCAGCAATTACAGCCTTGAGTGTTCTTGAGTATGACGCTACAAGCTTGGCACACATGTATTTGGGGAGTTTCTCCCATTCTTCTCTGCAGATCCTCTCAAGCTCTCTCAGGTTGGATAGGGAGTGTTGCTGCACAGCTATTTTCAGGTCTCTCCAGAGATGTTCAAACGGGTTCAAATCCGGGCTCTTGCTGGGCATCTCAAGGACATTCAGAGACTTTTCCCAAAGCCACTCCTGCATTGTCTTGGCTGTGTGCTAAGGGTTGTTGTCCTGTTGGAAGGTGAACCTTCGCCCCAATCTGGGGTCCTGAGCGCTCTGGAGCAGGTTTTCATCAAAGATCTCTCTGTACTTTGCTCCGTTCATCATACTGCCACAGCATGCTTCACCGTAGTGATGGTGCCAGGTTTCCTCCAGACGTGACGCTTGGCATTTAGGCCAAAGAGTTCAATCTCGTTTTCATCAGACCAGAGAACCTTGTTTCTCATGGTCTGAGAGTCTTTAGGTGCCTTTTGGCAAACTCCAAGCTGGCTTCCGTCTGGCCACTCTACCATAAAGGCCTGATTTGGTGGAGTGCTGAAGAGATGGTTGTCCTTCTGGAAGGTTCTCCCATCTCCACAGAGGAACTCTGGAGCTCTATCAGAGTGACCATCGGGTTCTTGATCACCTGCCTGACCAAGGCCATTCTCCCCTGATTACTCAGTTTGGCCGGGCAGCCAGCTCTAGGAAGAGTCTTTGTGGTTCCAAACTTCTTCTATTTAAGAATGATGGAGGCCACTGTGTTCTTGGGGATCTTTAATGCTGCAGACATTTTTTGGTACCCTTTCTCAGATCTGTGCCTCAAAACAATCCTGTCTTGGACTCTATGGACAATTCCTTTGACCTCATAGCCTGGTTTTTGCTCTGACATGCACTGTCCAATCAATTGATATTACAAAGGGTCTGAATACTTGTAAATAATTCATTTTTTATATACATTTGCAAAAATGTTGAAAAACCTGTTTTCAATGTATCATTATAGGGCATTGTGTGTAGATTGCTGAGGATTTTGTATTTATTTAATCAATTTTAGAGTAAGGCTGTAACGTAACAAAATGTGGAAAAGGTGAAGGGGTCTGAATACTTTCCGAATGCACTGTATATGTAGCATATACCACCACTCAGACCAGGTGAATCAGACCAGGTGAATCAGACCAAGTGAATCAGACCAGGTGAATCAGTCATAAAGGTTCAGTTTATACCCTCTATAGAAGCTCCCCAACTCTAGAACCCAGCCGAGAATACAAAGGGCTCGTCCTAAATGGCACCCTATTCCCCATTGGCCCTAGTCAAAAGTAGTGCAGTAGGGCAGCATTCCCAAATCCGGTACTGAGTTTAGTTTTTTGCCCTAGCCCTACACAGCTATTTCAAATAATCAAAGCTTGATGATGAGTTGGTTATTTGAATCAGTTGTGTAGTTCTAGGGCAAAAACCAAGACATGCAGCCCTTGGACCGAGTTTGGGAAACGCTGCCCTATATAGTGCACTACTTTTGACCAGGGCCTAAGGACAAAAATAGAGCACTATATAGGAAATGGGGGGCAATTTGGTACGCAGGCAGTATGATGTCTGGCAGCTTCAGACTATTCTATACACAACCCCCCTTTTGCCCGTGAATGCATAATGGCACAAGGCTCTGCTCCAAGTATTGCAACTAGAGACTTGTTTAAAAGGGGTTTACGGCTGTAAATGAGTTGAGTCGCTCTGTAAAGTACCTCTGTTTCCTTCAGTCTGTTTGTGTAATGTGGAGAACAGATGGAATCACCATTAAATCTGTAGTGAAATCCCCACCACCACACATCCCTTATGTAGATCAGATGGACATATTCACCCATAGGCTATAGTCTCTCTCTCGCTGTCCTCTTGTCTGCATTCCTGGAGGGACAGCAACGTGCTACTGTGGAACCGGGTGCATGTGGGGGAAGAGAAGGCAGGGTTTTGGGGTTTGGCTGCTTGTCTACTCTGTTAAATCCATTCCAGTACAGCAGGGAGAGAGAAGGCCACTAGGACTCTGACCTTGCAGTACAGTTTTACCTGGAAGATGTGTTCTGAATAGAGGAAACATATTCAGTTTGTTTATAAATGAAACACTGTGCTCAATGATGAAATGAGTGTGTTCATGACTGCTCTAGTCCCTTCTCTAGATGCCTTACCGCCTTTTCTAGCATTTATGAAAATTAGAATATTTTTTTTTATTTGGCCATTTTAAGAGTGTTCATCTTTTACCATTCCATGTGCCGGCTGAGGAGGTGGATGGAAAACATGATGTTTAATGGCAATTATTCTGCTTGTCAGGAAGTGGATTTCTGGGTTCTTATCTTTGTCTTATTAGTTGGCCATCAGGTGAAGTGCTTGATAAGACTGGCTAGCTACTGCTCCTTGTGTTGTGACCATTTGGTTGTATACTATAGGCCTATGTGATATTTAAGGTGTGTTATTGATGCTATAGGTGAACGTTTTAGTTCAGATGTCTAGGGTGAGTTTTCCAAAACCTTCTTAGAACTAAAAACATCTTAAAGGGGCAATCTGCAGTTCAAATAACATCAACAAAGCAGCCATTCTTCCACTGTTTCGGTAAACAGCTGAAGGTGGACGAACAATGGTCATAGTGGAAACACACCCCTGGTTAGTTGGATAGTTGCTTGGTGCATCATTTAGTCCAGTGTTAGCTAGGTTAGCTGAGGCTGATTGATTCACAGATGAAGATTTTATCCTGCATTAGCAACCCCAGCTTAGAGTCTTTAGGATTTCCCTTATCAGCAAGACAATAATAAACAGAAATCTAATAGAAATTCATTACACAGTGTGTGCCACATAGAAAGTGCTAGATTTACCACTTTATTAGAATGAGATAAAAATGGTTAATGAGATGCCAAGCAATTTGTATAATTGTGTCCTCCTTGGAAAAATGTCTGTGTCTAAGCACATTTTAAGACAATTCACTTTTTAGAGAATTGTGCTATGCAATGCTTTGCTTTCTCCTCAAAATTTAAAGTATTAACCTAGTATAACAAAAAAAATGGAACAGCTTTTTCTTTTTTTTATTGATTTTGAACCAATAAATTTGAGCTTCTCCCCTTTATCTCTCTGAAGGTCCCGGGAAACATCGTAGAGACTGGTCTCATGGACCTCCATGGCCCAGCCGAGGACTCCTGGGAGTGGGATGAAATGGACATGACCATCATGGAGCACACGAAGCCACAGGAATTTGATGACAAACAAAACGCTGAATGTGAATCAGGTCCTGGAACCCCTGGGGCCGGTTTGGATTATGACATGTCCAAGTCGAGCCTGCGTGTCACTCAACGAGGGATGTCCTTGAGCGAATCGTCCAGATTGACGCCTCTGTCTTCTCACTGTCCCAGTGTCTATCAGGTGTACAGCCTGAATAATGTGGAGCTTTACAGACAGCCTTACTTCCCCTCCGTACACAAGACCTCTTCTCCAGCCAAAGCCGGGAGGAAGCAGCCTCTTCTGAAGAGCCTGAGCAAAGACTCCACCTTCTCATCTGTGGAATCCCTGCCAGACCTCTTAGGGGGTCTGCTTGGCGGGGGAAAGCAGGGGGGGGACGGCAGGGAGTCCACCTGCAGATCAGAGAGCGAGAGCGGGATAGTCAGTGAGGGCGAGACAGAGACAACTGCCAACTCGGAGGTCTGTCTAGATGACCCACGGAGAGGAGGCAGCACCTCCCTCAGACCCCCCACAGGAGACGACGACGAGAGAGACAGGATGTGTGACGAGGACATTGACAGGATCCTAGAGCGGGCCAACAAGGTAGCGCTGTATGGGGACAGTGTGTCTTTGACGGCACTGAGAGAGAGAGACCAAAACAGATCCAAAACAGAGAAGAAGAAGAGAGGAGGTGGAGGTGGAGGAGGAGGAGAGGAGGGAGGTGGAGGAGGGGAGAACCAGAGGAGAAACAGGATAGAGTCCAACGTGGAGATTCTGATCAATGGACGTGACCTCAGCCCAGACTCCAAGGCGGAAGATGAAAGGAGAGTGACCGTGGTCTCCCTGGAGTCCCTGTATGCAGCGGAGGAGCTATTTTCATCCGGCAAAGACACTCTCCAGCGCTCCACGTCTCTGGAGAGCTGGCTGGCCCCGTACAAGAGCTGGGAGGAGGCCGAAGGAGAGGGAGGAAGCCAGGGCAGCCTGAGGGAGCTGGGTCTGGTTACCGGAGCCATAGAGCCCACAGGGGAACTGAGCCGCAGGACTCTGGAGCTCCTCAAACGCCTGGAGAACATCCATACCCCGCTACATGACTTAAAGATGACACGCAGCATCTCTGACATCACCCTGCACAGCAGCAGCTCCCTGCGCCACCCTGCGGTCGGGTATGGATCTGGGGGGCCTGGGCACCTCTCAGGGGGCCGGGGTGGTTCCCGCTCCTCCGTCAACGAGAGCTCGGCTGCGTCTCTGACAGAGCTGAGCAGCACAGAGGACCTGGCCGTACTGAGGAACCGCTGCTACCAGCTGGACTCCAACGCCTCCTTCAGGAAGCACCACCACCGGGCCCAGCCGGGGGGTCACCACGGAGGTCATGGGGGTCACGACGAGGCAGACGCCAGCATCAGCATGGTGGTCAACGTGTCATGCACCTCGCCCTGCACGGATGACGAGGATGACAGTGACCTTCTGTCCAGCTCCACGCTGACCCTGACTGAAGAGGAGTTGGGTATCGAGGAGGATGACAGTGACCTTCTGTCTAGCTCCACGCTGACCCTGACTGAAGAGGAGCTGGGTATCAAGGAGGATGAGGAAGAGTTCATAGAGGGCTCCTTAGGCCTGGGCCTGCAGTACATGAAGAACGAGTTCCACAACTGGATCCACAATCCCTCCCGCCCCCAGCAGCAGTCCCAGTCCGGCTGTGGCAGAGACAAGAACCAAGGGGATGACCCTCTAGGGGATGAGCTGCAGTGTGGCACCCTATCCAGAGACCGCACCAACAGGCTGTCTGTAGGCAACGAGCGATGCTCCTTCCTAAACCGCTCAGCACTGAGGCTCCTGGAGTCCCAGACCAACAGCAACGTGAAGAAGGAGTGTCTCGGGACGCTGCCTGACGTGGTGGACACCAACAGGAACGCCACGCGGAGCTACATCAGCCAGTTTGTAGATGACATGGAGAACGGGAATGTGGACAACTCCCAAATCAAAGGGAAGGATGAGGACGATGAGCTGTTACGAGTGGAAGGGAGCCTCTTCACCAAGAAAGGGGAGTCCTTCAAAGACTGTTATGTGAACGAGTCAGTGGTGAACGAGTCAGTGGTGAACGGAGGGGACCAGCAGAGGGTCATGAGAATGGCCACTGCCACCAAGCCGTCCTTGTGTGAGACGCTGTCCCAGCTCCAGGGCAAGGAGTCCTCTCTAGAGAGCCAGCTCAGAGGGGAAATCCCCTGCCAGAACTCCAGCCACTCCTCCTCCTCCCCCTCTCTCTCCCCTCACCACCACGTCCTGCAGAGACCAGCCCGCTCTGGAAACAACAGTCAGGAGAATCTTGTCTCCTCATTCATCAGTGATGTCCACACTCAGCATAGCATTGGAGATGCCAGCTCCTACCTCGGCCCAGACCCCAACTCAGATCGCCCCTGCTGCAGCCACCCCCAGGCGCCCCCACGCCAGGACCAAAAGAGCCAGGTGAACGTTCACAACTTTGTGATGGAGATCATCGACATGGCCTCGGTGGCTCTGAAGAACCAGGAGAGCCAGGCGGAGGACCAAGAGAGACCCGGCCAGACTGGAGCCCAGATCAGGGACAAAGTCCTGGAGCACTCCCACCGGCCCATCCACCTCCACAAGGGAGACTTTTACTCCTACCTGTCTATCTCTTCCCACGACTCGGACTGTGGAGAGGTTAGCACCTGTATAGACAGCAAGAGCACCACCCCCTTACTGTCGACTACCTCAGACATCAGGGACGAGGAGATGCTGTTCGAGGCCTGTACTGAGGAAGTGTACCTGGGACCTCCTCTCTGCTACAGCATGGCCGTCACCAAGAGGCCCAGGAGGCACAGTCCTAAACTAACAGACTACTACTCCTCCTCTCCCTCTCCTGCTGTCCAAAGCCAGAGTCAGAGCCAAGCACCTCTGCCCGCCTGCAACGAATACCAAAAAGCACATGGTATTTCTCCTGGAAGTATAGCTTGGAGACAGCTACAGTGCCATAATGAGGCTTCTTATCTTAATCCGTTACCATGTGAAACCCTGATAGACACTGTTGAATGTTTTGCAGATACTCAAATGCTTGAATCCAATATTGCTCCTGTAATGACTAAGATAAGAGTATCTTGCTCCAGTACAAATCCTTTAAAAGAGGAAGGCAGCCTCTGTATTAATTCTAAAATTAACAGTCCCCCGATAAGAAAGTGTGATTGCGATGAAAAAGGGCCTACTTCACAGTGTATGAAACAGAAGAATGTCAGGAAAGGCCACAGCTCTCTTCAGGAAGTCAAGTCAACTCATAAACAGAAGCAGGTGAGTTAGACATTACACCCTTTATACACCCACCCTCCTATCTCCACGTAATGGGACTGGTGCGCATTTCAGCCTGTTATGTGACTAAATATTGTTATGTATTCATATACATAACATATGCATATCTGTAATATGTGTATTTATCTGTAATTAACCCTGTTCTAAGGACTGTATTTTAAGGGAATTAGTATTATTACCCTAAATTATATCATACGCACATTTAGCTATTTAAGTATCTCTTCCTGTCATTTTCCTGTACAGTTCATTTAACCATGCAAATATTCATTTACCTGTACATTTAACCAGACTGTATATTAAGTAAACTATTATTACCCTCACTTATATCATATGCGCATTTAGCTATTTAAGTATCTTCCTCTGCCATCGACCTGTATAGTATAGTTAACCATGCAAATATGTTTTATTTATTTATATCAACTTGTAGTAATTGTATCATTTTTCATTTAACAATGTATAGTGTACATATTCAGTTATTCAGCCATACTATGCAATGCGTTTCTATAGCTTTTTGCACTCCAGACTTCGTGTATTTTTATACTTTTTCATACTGCCGCACTATGTATCATGTATCTGTCTTTTGTGTATTTCGTTCTGGCATTTTGCACCTGACCTGTGTTTTTCGTTGCTGCTTGACAAATTAAGATCAATAAAGTATCTATCTATCTATCTATCTATCTATCCATCCATCCATCCATCCATCCATCCATCCATCCATCCATCCATCCATCCATCCATCCATCCATCCATCCATCCATCCATCCATCCATCCATCCATCCATCCATCCATCCATCCATCCATCCATCTATCTATCTGTGACTAAATATTATGTATTCATATCTGTGACTAAATATTGTTATGTATTCATATCTGTGACTAAATATTGTTATGTACAATAGCTTGAGAAAATATTCACCCCCCTATTTTGTTGCTTACAACCAGGAATTAAAATAGATTTTGGGGGGTTTGTATGATCAAAAATCCCCCCCCCCCCCAAAGTCAATACTAAGATCTATTAGTATTGATCTACTATTAAGATCAATAAAGTATCTATCTATCCATCTATCCATCTATCCATCTATCCATCCATCCATCCATCTGTGACTAAATATTATGTATTCATATCTGTGACTAAATATTGTTATGTATTCATATCTGTGACTAAATATTGTTATGTACAATAGCTTGAGAAAATATTCACCCCCCTATTTTGTTGCTTACAACCAGGAATTAAAATAGATTTTGGGGGGTTTGTATGATCAAAAATCCCCCCCCCCCCCCCCCAAAGTCAATACTAAGATCTATTAGTGTTGATCTACTATTAAGATCAATAAAGTATCTATCTATCTATCTATCTATCTATCTATCTATCTATCTATCTATCTATCTATCTATGACTAAATATTATGTATTCATATCTGTGACTAAATATTGTTATGTATTCATATCTGTGACTAAATATTGTTATGTATTCATATCTGTGACTAAATATTGTTATGTATTCATATCTGTGACTAAATATTGTTATGTACAATAGCTTGAGAAAATATTCACCCCCCTATTTTGTTGCTTACAACCAGGAATTAAAATAGATTTTGGGGGGTTTGTATGATCAAAAATCCCCCCCCCCCCCAAAGTCAATACTTTGTAGAGCCACCTTTTGCAGCAATTACAGCTGCAAGTCTCTTGGTGTAGGTCTCTATAAGCTTGGCACATCTAGGCACAGGGATTGTTGCCCATTCTTCAATGCAAAACTGCTCCAGGTCCTTCAAGTTGGAAGGGTTCCGCTGGTGTACAGCAATCTTTAAGTCATACCACAGAATCTAAATTGGATTGAGATCTGGGCTTTGACTAGGCCATTCCAAGACATTTAAATGTTTCCCCTTAAACCACTCGAGTGCTGCTTTAGCAGTATGCTTAGGGTCATTGTCCTGCTGGAAGGTGATCCTCCGTCCCAGTCTCACCAAACGTCTTTGCTTATTTTTTTCTTTAAGCAATGGCTTTTTTCTGGCCACATTTCCGTAAAGCCCAAATATGTGGAGTGTACGGCTTAAAGTGGTCCTATGGACAGATACTCCAATCTCCGCTGTGGAGCTTTGCAGCTCCTTCAGGGTTATCTTTGGTATCTTTGTTGCCTGGTCCGTCAGTTTTGATGGGCGGCCCTCTCTTGGCAGGTTTGTTGTGTTACCATGTTCTTTCCATTTTTTAATAATGGATTTAATGGTGCTCCGTGGAATGTTCAAAGTTTTGGATATTTTCTTTATAACCCAACCCTGATCTGTACTTCTCCACAACTTTATCCCTGACCTGTTTGGAGAGCTCCTTGGTTTTCATGATGCCGCTTGCTTGGTGGTGCGCCTTGCTTAGTGGTGTTGCAGAACAGGTGGATGTATACTGAGATCGTGTGACAGATCATGTGACACTTCATAGCAAAAGGGGTGAATACATGCACGCTCCACTTTTCCGTCGTGTTTTTTGAAATACGTTTTTTTTTTAATTTCACCAATTTTGACTATTTTGTGTATGTCCATTACATAAAATCCAAATAAAAATCAATTTAAATCTCAGGTTGTAATGCAACAAAATAGGAAAAACGCCAAGGGGGATGAATACTTTTGCAAGGCACTGTATTCATATTTGTGACTAAATATTTGTATGTATTCATATCTGTCACTAAATATTGTTATGTATTCATATCTGTGACTAAATATTGTTATGTATTCATTTCTGTGACTAAATATTGTTATGTATTCATATCTGTGACTAAATATTGTTATGTATTCATATCTGTGACTAAATATTGAGGAGGTATTTTTATTCACTCCTTCATTCATCCTCCTCTTCCTCCTCTTCTTCCCCTGAAGTGTTGATGGAAGATGGATTTGCTCAGCATCCTCCGATTTAGAATGTTAAGGTCTACGGAACAGAATAATAATAATCAGTCAGATTATATTATGATTCATAAACTGGAATTCCCGGCGAATAACCATTAGTTCATTTCATGACTGAATTGGCACGTATTTGTGTCCTTTTAAGAGGTTGCTTTATTTCCTATGCTAAGTTGCCACTTCTCTGGCTGCACTCTTCAGAAACCTGACATTCTATCACACCGTTATCTGTCTGTGTCAATTGGTGAATAATTAAGTGATTACCTTGTAAACTACCGTAAAAACATCCAACAAAGGAAGCTAAAAGGTGGGGTAGTGTGAGCTGGGGTAGACGTAATGATTCTTCTACAGACATGAAATATAATTGATACACAGATCTTTACAAAGAGATTATTTTCAAAGCTGTTAAGACAATTCTCAACGACAATTAAATGGAACGTGGGAATTGTTTTCCATTAGCTACTTGTTGTTTTAAGTCATTTACCCTAACCATATGTTATTTCCTCATCTCTTGTAGCTATGCATTGTAACTAAAGAAATATGAGTGGATTAGAAAGGACTACAGAAAATCTAAAACCACCAACAACTAAATTCTCATGTATTCCCTCTCTCCCCCACACTTCTCAATATCTCTCTCTTACTATCTTCCTCTCTCTCTCCCCCCACCTCTCTATTTCTCCCTCTCTCTCCATCCCTCTCTGTTGCTCTCTCCTCCCCCCATCTCTTTCTCTCTCTCCCCCTCTATAATCTCTCCTCTCCTCAGTCTCCAAGGTCAGGCCAAGGTTGTGGGGAGGTCGGGGGTCAGGGTCCTCGGGGTAGTGGCCCTGTCTCTGACAACTCATCTGCTTCAAAGACTGGAACTGCCAGGCCCCAGGTCATGGTACGTACAGTATGATGAGAACCGCCACTCACACACACGCACGCACACACACGAATGGGCACACGCCCACACAAACACACACACACCCACACACCCTCTCGGGCTGTGTACTCTAACTGGGAAAATGGCCAAAGGGGTTTTCCCCTCTCATCTAAGCATTGCATTGCAAATACATTTTCCGCCTCATTCCATACTGCCAGTAAGCACATTCAAAAGAAGCTTCAGCCATTCATTTTTTTTTAAAGTACTCTATTTTATATCACCCCTCTCTGCAGAACATGTTCTAAGACATAACAGCATATTTCTGGCATTCATGATGCAAGTGCCTCAGTATAGTTGTCAAACAATGTTATGATTCAAGTGCCTCAGTCTAGTAGTCAAACAATGTTATGATTCAAGTGCATCAGTCTAGTAGTCAAACATGTTATGATTCAAGTGCCTCAGTCTAGTAGTCAAACAATGTTATGATTCAAGTGCCTCAGTCTAGTAGTCAAACAATGTTATGATTCAAGTGCATCAGTCTAGTAGTCAAACATGTTATGATTCAAGTGCCTCAGTCTAGTAGTCAAACAATGTTATGATTCAAGTGCCTCAGTCTAGTAGTCAAACAATGTTATGATTCAAGTGCCTCAGTCTAGTAGTCAAACAATGTTATGATTCAAATTACAGGAACTCTACTCTCCACAAAGTTGTCCTTTACCAGCAAATTGGTTTGAAAACGATGTATTATCTAAAAAGGGATATGCATCGGCTGGGGTTAGCTGTTGCATTATACCCTTTCCTTACTCTCTTTCATACCTTTATCAGAAACTGCTGGAAGAATGAGAGCCATGGGTTGAGTAGTCATCCTGAAGAATCAATGACTTCACAGTTTCATTCTAATCCCTGCTGAGAGTCCCTGAGCAAAATCACATGTATTCACCGCTGACAGCACAAAAATACTTGTAATACTTGTACTCATTTAGGCATACCCAACTAGAACTAGGCAAAAATACCTTTTCTCAATATTAGATCATTGTTTGCTACAAAAGGCCAATCGTCTCAGAGCTGTATTTCTCCACGCCTCTGTATCAGCTACAATAGTATGAACAAACTGTTTCATGCCATTACAACAGTGTAGGCTGTTTGTAAAAGGACTGGGCTGTGTGTTTAGTTATTAGTTATGTGGGGATGTCATCCCCCCCATAGACACTCTGCTGTCCCCCCTCTCCCCCGCTGTCCCCATACTGTCCAATGCCAGCCCTCAGGGCAGGACACATGAGTCCCAGCCGAGCCCCGGTGTCTGTACACACACCCCGCCGCCGCAGGTGAGACAGTCAAGTCCCCTATTGCCATCCCCGTGCCAGCCTCAGAGGGCACAGATAACTACACCCTGCAGTCATGTCCAGCCATATCTGGCCCACCTGTTCAGCCCCGCTGCACGCCACACCACTATAAAAGGGGAATGGGTAGGATTAGTCCTATGGTGAATACAGACCATGAAGCACTACTGAATGAATCAGTCAGTCTGTACCATGGTCATTTGTTATGGTAACTTCACTGACATTCGTACTGTATGTATCTTTGTTTTACAGAGACTGTTTGGGAGTGTAGCCTCAACCACCTCCAAGGCTTAGCTGTGAGAGAGGAGGTCCATAGCTCTCTCCAGCCTGCTACTCAAGCTTCCTCTTCTTCCTTCTGGCTACTGTAATGCTGACCTTTGACCCCTCAGTGACCCTCAGTGGGTGAACTCCGACCCACCATGCAAACCCTCACCAAACACACACACACACACACACACACACACACACACACACACAGACAGACAGACAGACAGACAGACAGACAGACACAGACTTCTTCCGTCAGTTTGTATGCCATTTCTCACTATCTCACCGGTACTCTAGAACCAGCTGCAGATGTTATAAGCCCAGGGCACAAGTTTTCCTTGTTTGCTGCATCAGAAGAAGGTGTGGTCAAATTTGAAGAGGACACATGGAGTCAACAAGTACTTTGAGAGCTGCTGTTTGGTGATTAGTTCCATCCTGTCTGGACAGAACAGAACAGCACTGCTGAGAGTTCCAGCTCCATGGCAACTTGTGTTAAGAAAGGGAACGCTAGAGAGAAAGAGAGTGATTGTTTTGTCACTCAACTGATGGAGGAAATGGAAGTTGGACCAATGTCATAAAGAAAGCCAAAAGCCAGTAGATCTATCTATCCAACACGGTCCAGGTTTGAAACAGCTGAACAGTGTTGTGTAGAATGTGATTGATGACGACTGTTGATGTAAATTCAGCATCTATCTACCATTTATTTATTTTTATTCCTAGGATATAAAGGGAGGGTACGACTGCGAGGTTTTACACTTTAAAAAATGTGTGCCTTGTTATTGTTATTTCTTATCTTTTTTTAAAAACACTGTTCCCCAGTTAGGTGTTCAAGAGATGTAGAGAAAGGGAAAAAGTGGACAACAGCAAAGTTGAAACAGGCATCTGTATATATGTATACGTTCTCCAACTTTGACGTATCATAATGGTATACATGCTTTGTGTTTATTGTAAAACTGTACGTGTTCTGTGATGTGGAATATTATCAGCCTGCATGGTTAACAATAAATATACAAACATGTTGAGAAATAAACTTAATTTATCGGGAACCATTTGATTAGATGCATTTTCTGTATGTAGTTTACCTGAAACAATGTACAAGCATCCTTCACCGTTGATCATTTATTTTCTCAACACTATAAATCAAACATGCATAAGTGGAACATGGGAGATGTGTCTGTGTCTAGGAGGACATGATTGGGGATTCGAGGATTTAGTACTAGGAAAAACAGCTGATTGACAAGACCGATTGAGGTTATATGAAAACATATGTTTAGGGATGTCATTGAATGTTAACTATAAAATGCTACATAAAGTGTGTCAGCGTCCAAATGCCATTACATTGAGTCTACATTGAGTGTCTCCAGTCACACAGACAGCCATTAGCATGAATAATTGGTTGTTTACAGGAGATGCTGATGATTCTGAAGATGGGACAGGGGAGATTATCCTCTGAGCCCATCAGCGAATCAGCTCTGGAGGTATGTCCCTGACACACACACACACACACACACACACACACAAATGCATGTACACACTCACACACTTTTGCTCACACACGTGCAACAGCCAATCAACCTAGTTTAGTCTTGATGACCCTTTACTGTAATCGTCCATTTGGTCTTACGGAAGATGCATGTTTGTTGATGATAAGTGTGTTCTTACATTAGAGCAAATCAGACAGAAAAAGGAAAAGGCTATTCATTGTTTATAAAATGACTGTGAATATTACATAAAACATCGAGTTGTGTAACAACAGTTTCCTCAGCCATCAGCAGCCCTGTTACAGGCTGTATGTAGATCTAGCAGAATACAAACACTTCATGTTATAGCACGTTATGAGATGACTGTTACTTTTTCCCGAAACCAGTATCTAAGTTCCCAAAGGATTTTCTGATTCTTATTGTTGCTGAAAGGTTCCGACTTGACTGATAGGATTATTAAATTAGAATGAAAATGCATTCCTACATTGCCCTCAAAGAAACATTACATGTTGAAGAAAAATATATATATATTTGTGCCTTTTTGCAATTAACAAGATATTTTTGCTAGAAATGGAAATGACTTTAAAGCGAGGAAAGGTCATGTGTATGGAACCATGGTAGCTTCCAGTCAAAGTGTTGATTTGGTGTCCTTGCTTAAGCATGGATGGGAAAATTAATAAGATGGCTGGCCACTCTTTGTTGAAAAGATCACACATGATTACACGCCACATCAGAAAGACAAGAAGGGAAATAATTTTTCTGTGTAAAAATTTAGGAAAGGGAGTGATGAAAGATTCCTGTTATTTAAATGTCACAAACTTAGGGAATGTTTTAGGACGTGGTTATACTGTTCCGAAAGTTTTACATTGCAGTCTGATGTAAAACCCAGTCTTTTAGAAGCGTCGTTAATGGCCTCGTGCGTTTGAGAGCGTTCACTGTGTTCTGTTACATTTCCAGAGATAGATAGAATACTTTCCTCATCGTCAAGATGCCAATGTACTTTAACCTTCATCGTCAAGATGCCAATGTACTTTAACCTTCATCGTCAAGATGCCAATGTACTTTAACCTTCATCGTCAAGATGCCAATGTACTTTAACCTTCATCGTCAAGATGCCAATGTACTTTAACCTTCATCGTCAAGATGCCAATGTACTTTAACCTTCATCGTCAAGATGCCAATGTACTTTAACCTTCATCGTCAAGATGCCAATGTACTTTAACCTTCATCGTCAAGATGCCAATGTACTTTAATCTTCATCATCAAAATGCCAATGTACTTTAACCTGGAGGAGGAAAAGAAAATGGCGGTAAGAGTTTAAAACAGATTGCAGTCATGCGTACTGTGTTACATTATAGGATTATGTATAGCGAGGCCATTAGAGACTCCGCCGTTGTTCACTATGACAATCAATGTGATTGATGACAAGCCTTTACATTGGCGCACACACACACACACACACAAAAGAACAGAATATGCCATGTCAAAGTTATATACTGGTACTTAACAAAACGTTTTACAATTGGAAAAGAGCTGTGAAAAGAAAGTAGTCAGAACAAAAGACAACCATGTGTCAGTTGATCATTGTGGTACGCAGTGGCAGACTCCGTGCGTTTGTGTGTGTGAGTGAGAGGGCCCGGGTGATGACAGGGGTGCTGGCCCCATCAGTGAACCAGGGATTGTGCGGAGTGTGTTCATGTAATTTAAGAGGTTTAGCTGATTGGATTTCAGACATGTCATCAAACCACATTAAGAAACAATTTGATATGGAATCGCATAGGAGTCTGAAAGGGCAGTGCGGGAGCTTATAATCGAGGAAAAATCAAAAGCAACCATGTCATCTCCCCTTGGACATATTGAAAGTCTTTACCTGAATGTCCCATCTGTAATTCCTCATTACAGTTAATTCATCATTTCTCTTCAGTCATCTTCAAAAGACAGGGAAGCAATATTTCATATTGCATTAGCTGAGTGTTTTCCTCACCTCCCTGGCTCTAACCTACCCATCAGATTGGACAATTAATGTTAGAGTACGATCATAGGTACTCTGTCACCATACATACTACTTTTTAATGGAAGAATTCCCTTTAATGACATGTATTATCTTTACAGTAAACATTATAGGATAGTTTCTTACTGGACAAAAAAAGCACTTTCAATGGAGAATCTTCTTTGAGAATGCTTTTTAGTCCTGGACTGTGCTTAATCTGTGTCTGGGGAAACTGGCCCTACACGGTGGTATAGTGTATAGTGAAAACCTGTGAGAACTTGACTATCTGTGCTTTTAAAACCATATATGCTACTATTGTACTTTAAATCTGATTTTAAGTTGGATTTCCTTCAGACCAGAACCCAAACAACCCAATCTAAAACAATAGAAAATAAGTATACCTCAGAATTTTTTGTTGTTGCTTTTCTCTCACATTTCACATGCTTTATTTCTTAATTTATATTACTACCTCTATTGTGAATTGTTGGGAAAAAGCTTGTAAATTAAGTATTCCACTGTACTGTTTTACACCTGTTGTATTCTGTGCATGTGACAATACATCTTGAAACTTAATAATACTCTGATCTTTGGTGCTCACAAAAGAAAGATGGAATTATGATTCTGAAAAGCGACTTCAATTATCCACTACTGATGCAAGACGAGATGATGACCTGGAATCACAGTGTTATCATATGGAAGGCTAACGCACTCATTCTCAAACAGACATTCTGAAACAGTGTTATCACATAGACAGTTCACTCTCTCATTCTGGAGGAAACATTCTAAAATGGTGTTATCACGTAGAGAGTTCACTGTCTCATTCTGGAGGAAACATTCTAAAAGTTCTGATAAGGTAAAAGACTCGGAACTACTATAGAATGACATGGTATGATAGCATGTCCTCCAAAATGTGTCCTTCCTTAGCTTCATCCAACATTTAGCTTTAGATTTTATTGGGATCCCATTAACTGATGCCAACGGCAACAACTAGTCATAATGTGGTCCAACATGGACCTTATGGGACTGTTATCATGATGAGATTCTGTCAAAGAGGAGGGTTTTTATGAAAAGAGGAGAACAAAAACTAGCAGAATAGAATAAGTTGAATAAGGTTCAGGATTATCCCTAAATGAATACTATTAAGCACCGTTAAAGAGCACTGCTCTATTCACTGTAAGGCATGACCCTAGTTTTGGTTGTGTCTGTGTGTGTGTGTGTGTGTGAGAGAGAGAGAGAGAGAGAGAGAGAGAGAGAGAGAGAGAGAGAGAGAGAGAGATGTCGTTTAAGCCCCACACTCTTCAACATACAGTATGCAGCATATCAATGAATTGGCGAGGGCACTAGAACAGACTGCAGCACCCAGCCTCACCCTACTAGAATCTGAAGTCAAATGTCTACTGTTTGCTGACGATCTGGTGCTTCTTTTACCAACCAAGGATGGTCTACAGCAGCACCTAGATCTTCTGCAAAGATTCTGTCAGACATGGGCCCTGACAGTAAATCTCAGTAAGACAAAAATAATGGTGTTCCAAAAAAGGTCCAGTTGCCAGAACAACAAAAATACATATCCATCTAGACACCGTTTCTCTAGAGAACACAAAAAACTATACATACCTCGGCCTAAACATCAGCGCCACAGGTAACTTCCACAAAGCTGTGAACGATCTGAGAGACAAGGCTAAAAATACTTGAATCAATCATAGAACCCATTGCCCTTTATTGTTGTGAGGTCTGGGGTCCGCTCACAAACCAAGATTTCACAAAATAGGACAAACACCAAATTGAGACTCTGCATGCAGTATTCTGCAAAAATATCCCTTGTGTACAACGAAAAACACCAAATAATGCATGCAGAGCAGAATTAGGCCGATACCTTCTAATTCATTATCAAAATCCAGAAAATATTTGTTAAATTCTACAAACACCTCAAAGCAAGCGATTCCCAAACCTTCCATAACAAAGCCATCACCTACAGAGAGATGAACCTGGTGAAGAGACCCCTAAGCAAGCTGGTCCTGTGGCTTTGTTCACAAACACAAATAGACCCCACAGAGAACCAGGACAGCAACACAATTAGACCCAACCAAATCATGAGAAAACAAAAAGAGAATTACTTGACACATTGGAAAGAATTAACAAAAAAACTGAGCAGACTAGAATGCTATTTGGCCCTAAACAGAGTACACAGTGGCAGAATACCTGACCACTGTGACTGACCCAAACTTAAGGAAAGCTCAAGAGAAGACAGGCTATGTGCACACTGACCACAAAATGAAGTGGAAACTGAGCTGCACTTCCTAACCTCCTGCCAAATGTGTGACCATAGTAGAGACACATATTTACCTTAGATTACACAGATCCACAAAGAATTTGAAAACAAACCCAATTTTGATAAACTCCCATATCTACTGGGTGAAAAACCACAGTGTGCCATCACAGAACCAAGATTTGTGACCTGTTGCCACACATGTTTTTATTCATTTGGAACTTCTGAGTGTAATGTTTACTGTTCATTTTTATTGTTTACTATCTACTTCTCTTGCTTTGGCGATGTTAACATATGTTTGAGAGAGAGAGAGAGAGAGAGAGAGAGAGAGAGAGAGAGAGAGAAGAGAGAGAGAGAGAGAGAGAGAGAGAGAGAGAGAGAGAGAGAGAGAGAGAGAGAGAGATAATGCAGCTGTCCCCAATCTGTCTCATGTACTTTAGCACAGAACTGTAGACAAATAAATGCAATACAGAGCCCTCCAAATAACTGAGCAGGTAAACAGCAGCAGAGACTGTTCATCTAATTGTATCAGGGGCCTGCAATGTTGGTAGTGCAATTCATTTGATTTCATTACAGGGAAAATACAGCAAAAGGTGGCTAGCCGTTTTCTGGACCTCATTCTTGAAGCAGTTTTATTAGACATGGTTAGAGAACCGATGCAATTTTAAGTCTCAGGTGAAGAGCTTTGTTTTTTTGTTTTTATTGGTGTTTAATCATCTGGATTGGTCTATGTTTAGAGGATCATTTCATAAGAGTCTGCAATGTTCATAAACTAAAGGTGTAGTTTTATAGAAAATACCACAAATGTTTGTGTGAAAGGACCGAATGCTCCTACTTTAAAGATTAGAATTGTTTTAGCAAAACCTTCATTAACATGGTATAACATGTTTATTAACTATGCATACATTTCTGCACTTCTGATGGGAGAACATTATGTTATCTAAATGTATAATGTGTTATGAAACCTTGAGTTGGCCTCCTCTTGAACCAATCACTTCAAGAAAACATAATACACTGAGTGAACAAAACACACCTGCTCTTTCCATGACATGGACTGACCAGGTAGGTTCATTTCAAATATTTATTTATTTAGTAAAGATGTTTTCATAGGCAAATTGTCTATTATAAAATCTTCTATTCTACCTGTTCTGTGACTAATTGGATCCAGTTTGTATTGGCTGCACTGTCTATCAAACACATAACTGTTTCCACTGTCTTGGTGTGAGAGTGTTTGATAGTAGGCCTATGTTAATTTGTGCTTTACCCGCGTAATGAAAAGTTATGTCAGTTTCAATGGAATCGAGTTTACCTGTCTCCCGGGCTGCAATGGGTTACTGCTCCTGCAGCATCCTTTGCGCGTTCTTGTCATGGTCATTGATTGGCTGAAATGGTGCGGCGCGCGCTCCGGGGATCGCTTGCGTGAGGCAGTTAATCAGCAGCTGCTGAGGCCAAGTTCATCCGCTCACACGCGCTAGGAACGGCATTGCTACCAGATCAAACAACAACACAGTCTATGGGAAAATTCACAAAGACCGCAACAAGCTTATTTACAAATGCTCCGCTGCACATTAGGGCATAGCAAGTTGAGAACCTGTTCCGGAGACACCTCACACAAATAACAGCACATAGAGCACCTGTCAAGAGCAGAGGGTTTCAGTCCTTCAAAGAAAGATAAGAAAACATCACACTTCAATTGTTGGAGACAAATTGAACGCGGCGAATTTTTTCACACTAGCCTATCGTCACATCTCGGCATCCTTACAAATAGCATCGTTACTGTTTTGGAAGTGACTTGTGTGCCAACAGTAGTGGAGAGCATAAAATACTGTAACTTTTTGCAATCCTCTAATTTTACGATTTGGTCAGCGAACTACTGCCAATTTCTGTATTACCTATAATGTAAGTGAAAATAGTTATTAATTTCAAAACGTTAACTTGCATTGTTTTGTTCGTAATAACACGTGGATTGGGAATTTTGGAAAAGGATGCTGTGCGCACGGAGGATGCAAACCGGTCGGAGAATGTGACTTTAAGCCTTTTATTTTTCTAATACTCTAAGCAAACCTTATGCTATTTGATTAAAGGTTTTTAAGTAAATTTGTTGGTAAACTTGTTGGTGAGCTTTTTATGACAAGAAACCGGTTCCAAAGAAGCGCCTGCAGTTTGTTCTCGTGTTAACTTTGTAAGTTAACTAGGTAAAAGTTCCTGACCGCCTGTCACTTCTTATATTTAAACATCTAGATCACCAGTCATCAATAACCCTAATCAATGTTCCACTTTTACATAGAGAACATGCGAAAGTAAATGTATATATATTATTTCTGAAAAGATCAGTAACATAACGCTCGACTTTACAACCTTTTACGCAATAATTACGCGTAATGTTGCAATTGCCTATTTGGCACAATAGCATCAACATTTTATCATTACAGATAAAGAACAATATTCACTGATCTCTCCACTGTCTCCTAACTACACAACGGTGCGTAGAGGACGCGTTTCTTGCCCCGCACACCACCGGCATCAATGTCATTGCTAACCCCCTGAAAGCTGCAGAGAAATCAAGACGTAGAATGGCGGAAGAGCTGGTAACCATCACTAATGGGATTGTGGTGTGACTTGTTCGGCTGGAGGGAAGGCTGCTGCTATTCGTTGAAATATCTTCATAGACTCAGTGCGTGTTCAATCTACCAGAGCGGGGATGATCAGAATCTTCCCGGATTTCAGCGTTCAGGTGACGGCGGCAGGTGGAGGAGCCGGGGGAATGCCATCAGGTCATGCCATGGGGAGAGTCCCCGGTACGACTAACGGGAACCCGCAGAACGTCCAGGGGATTACCTCGTATCAACAAAGGTATGTTTACCACTGGGGAAATGTGTTTAGTTTTATTTTATTTCACCCATTCTTTCATTCAGACATGGCCACACAATAATAGGCTTATAGAGATGGTATATAAGTCACTGAACACTTTGGGTTGGTATTGGGACATGGGTACCACACAGAGGTGTCATGTCCCAATCTTCCAACCTCATAACTAGCTACCAAAAATACATTTCAGGCTATCAATCTATCAAAGTTTAGAGTAGCTAGCTTGTCTAACTATCTTAGCTGGCATGCCTGCTGGCAAGGTTGGTAGACTTAAGAAAAGCAAGCAATAACTAAATGTACTGAATAAGACTCACATGCATTTCAATCTTTTAGCCAGACTTTAGCAGAGATGCAGAGAAGAATACTTAAGTTTCTTTAAAAAATAACTACCAGTCAGAAGGATACAGACAGCTCAAGCTGTATGCTTAGATATGAAGAAAAAATCGACCCTTTTTTACATAGAATTAAGCATAATGATTATGGCTCTAGATTGCAGGAATAATCTGTTTCAGGTGTTTGAAAAATACTAAATTCTCAAATGTATGGACAGGGGCATAACCCCCCTCTGCACGCCCCCACCCCCAGCTATGCTCACATACTTTATTCCACCTCAGATTTTTAGGGTGCATGACGACCCTACTACCACGTTTATGACATATGGCATTATCAAGTTTCAGATCATGCTATTTATGCGATTATAGGCCATATGGATGACAATAACTGGAGTGGAATTAGTTCAAATGGTGATTACCTGCGGAATGTATTAAGACAGTCACCTTTCATGCTATTGCATGTGGAATGTGGCGCATAAAACACCACTTGGCTACACAATTAACTTATTCTGAAAGATTACATAAAGTAGGCTATCCATGAGACATTTATGCCATTCAATAGTCTATTTTACAATAAACAATTAGGGTAATCTACAGCCTTCACTGAACATTTGACTTGCTAGTTGATCATGCATGTCTATAAAGCCTATCAAAGATAATGAAGTTAGTTATATGTTATACACAGAGACCTAATGACTGGGAAAAGTTGTCACATTGACTTTACAGGGCTGAATTAGAAACACATGGTATTCGTGTTTAAATGCATTTGCAACCCAGAGTTAAAATCACAAGTATTCTAGAGTGACTCATTATATTTTATCAAACCTATCTTGTTTCAGGTGAGTAATATATAGATTATAGCCTACAGGCCACATCTGCTCTCTGAAAGAGGAACGTTGAATGGCAACTAGTGGCTAAAATATTAACTTTAAACATGTTTTGGGGTTGAGTCACTGATGATAATCCATTGCACTTTTTCTAAGGCAAATTATATTTTATTTGATGATGTTATATAACCAAAAACATTTTATTTATAGGCTTAGTATTTTCAAAACAACTGTAGTCTATGTGTTCACATTTGGCTATATACATATTGTAGACTAATTACGATTATGGCAATTCACTGTATGGTTATATCTGCACAGCATTTGCAACGTGGCATCAGGAGGTTTTGAGTTTAATCTAGGCCTTTTACCCTATATCAGCAAATTAACTACCTGAAGTTTGTTTTTAGCATCTGGTCAACACTTATTTAGATAAAGCATATGACCGGTCAGTGACCTTGACCGGTCAGTGACCTTGACCGGTCAGTGACCTTGATCGTTCATTGATTGAAGACTAGTTTTCAACTCCATCATTCTTGTCTATCTGATGTGACACTCGAATGATAATGCATTTAAATGCAAATTATTTAACGATTAGGCTAATGCATGTCTAATTCATATGTTATAATACACTTAAATAGCATTACATTTTTAGATTAAACTAAAGTTAATCACACCCAGATAACGCTTAAATAATAGGACTACTTAAAACAGATATACAGTAAATGTATGTGGATATCTTTTTATTTAAATTATGAATGTTGGAAGTTGTTAATAATATAGGCCTATATTCCTCATACAATGATAACAGTCATTGAATATACACATTTTTTTAAATCAACTATGAAATTGATACATCAAGTGGCATGTGTCCACTGTCTAATGTGTAAATCTTTGATAAGGACAAAGACATTTTATAAACCCTTAAGCATTGGCAATAGTCACATCCAATATATATCTGCAATATTTATTATTATTAAAAACATTTTAATTTAGCCTAATGAAAAAACATCATAGGCTAATGCATAAAATAATAGATACGTCTTACAGCAGTTACAAAAAGCAAACCCAAGGATATTTGCGTATCACAACCTATATTACGGAAAATGACCACGGTTTCCAACTACAACTGAGTGGCGTTGTTGCGCCGGCTGGAGAGAAGATGTGTCCTTTTTCACATAGAGCGAGCCAGGGAAAGCTGGAAAATGCACAGACAAACAGACTTAGAAAATTCCTTTACGAAGCACCAGAGACAACACGCTCTGGCGGAAAAAATGTAAAGAAACGATGTGCATAGCGTAGCCTAGCATTTTCACTGTCACAACCCGAGCCCCATGTATCAGGAGAGCAGCGGGATTTGAGAAGCGCATCCCCCGGTTTCCACTCACTTTTCTTGGCATGCCTTTGGAGCTCGGTCTCGGGGTTTTTTGCTCCTTTTTTCACGCTCATGAACGCCAATACACGGAGTCAGGGACACTGCCGGTCCACATCAGCGCTACGGCTTTGTTTAAATACACCTAGACTACATGAAGCATTGCTGTCAGGCGGCTCGGCTTTATGTCAAAATAAATCTGAAGGAAAAAAAAGTAAGAAATCAAATAATTGTAGGAAGATGGCGCCCACCAAGCCTAGCATTCAGCAAGACCCTACAAGAAGAGAACGGTAACGCTTGGAGTGTTATATTTATATATGTAAACGTTAACGCTTCTCATTAGATGCGATGGATATTTTAAGTGGAGATGTCAGAAGTTTGTATGGTGCCCTTTCCAGCAGTAGTGCGTCTGAGAATTGGGGACCTTGGCGTTCGGGTAACAGGTATAGCCTTGAGAAGGCGTACGTATGTTATACAGAATAGAGGGCACACATACCGTCAGTGCATATCGTCTGCTAGAGCGCTTCCCTGCATTGCAGGCGCTTTTGCATTGTTAATGCTCTAAGCAAGGTTGTTTAACACGTGAAACATGTGCATTAATCGATGACAATGCCGCTGTTTGTTTCTGTGTAGCTTGTAAGTGCTGTTTGCTAGGCCAGGCTGTGCTGTTCTGCGCTGTTCTGTGTGTGTTGGTGAATCTCTTTGCCTGCTGATTTGCATTGGGACCCCAGTCGGTCTGAATGTTGTGAGAGAGAAATTAGCATACACCAGCAACCAGCTGTTGAGGAACTTTAAATGTAGCGCATGAATGTCGGATCAGAAATCACCCACTGGTAATGGTTGTAGTAGACCTGTTGTAAATGACAACACTGTGGCTTCAGCAGTCAATTGTATTATATGGTTTCATTTGCATGTTTTGAAAAACAACAGGTGATTAGATTTAACTGAATAATGGTGTGTTGGTACCTGGAGTTAAATGGGTAACTTGAAGGCAACAATATGTTTGAGTTGAGTTTAAGTTTATTTATTCTTGCTCACAAATAAAACTGAAGAAATGTAGAATTTACATTATTAATAATTGCAAAACTCATATGAGTAGGCTATTGTATTTTCACAAATAATAGAATCATTCTAATTATGTGATAGCTACATCCTTATGTTGTTTTTCTTCCACTACATCAAACAAGTTAGAATTACGCTTTAGGATCTGAGTTTATTAAAGATAATGACAACTTCATAACAGACTGTTGTATGTCTATGTGTTATTGAATACAGTGCAGGCGCTTTTATTGAATATAACAAACTGGTTACAATGTATCAATGTGCACTGGGATGCAATCTGACATATCTGACATATGCTTGTGTTATATTTGAACATAAGCTTGATCAGGTTATTTTTTTATGTGTACGTCAGAAAAAGCTAATATAGTGATCTTGACATGCAGAACTGTTACTGTCAACACTTGCTATTGTGAATTACTATTATTCGATAGTTTGTTAATAAGCCTAATGAAACATTTACTAACTGTCTGCTCTGAGTACATGAAGGCCTGCTATTTCACTATTTCACAATTTCATTCAGCAAGTTTACAATTGCAGCAGAATCCAGCCAGCTGCAGCAGAGAATGTTTATGCTAAGTCAGTCTCTAGTAATCTCTCTAGCAGGAGCATATTTGTGTGGCATTCTGGGTTATATCTGAAAGATTGGAATCTTGAAGATGGAATTAATTTAGAGAGGGAAACTTCATAGCCTGTGCATGAGCGCTTTCTTTATCACCGCTCCTATTGCCATTCTGCAGAAGTTAATCAGACTGTGATTTGTCATTCTGCTTCACTTGAGAGTTTAACTAAATAACACTTGAGTCTGAGAATTCTGATTGAAGGACTATGTGAATATATTTAATTTAATGCCCCTCTTAATAGCATCCTGATGTTTGCCAGAGTGGGAGGTAGGCTGTTTATACTTGCTGCTGTCCTCAAGGTGGTGGAATCTGACTAATGCCAACCTGACTGACTGGGGCAAACAACTCGCTGGCTGGATTAAGTATTGACATTTAAAGAGAGAGAGAGAGAGAGAGAGAGAGAGAGGAGAGAGAGAGAGAGAGAGAGAGAGAGAGAGAGAGAGAGAGAGAGAGAGAGAGAGAGAGAGAGAGAGAGAGAGAGAGAGAAAAACAGTGTATGGCTTGAGTTCACACACAACAGAGTGTGAACTAACCACAAAGTTGGCTTCGTTTCACAAAACAATTCCCCCCTCTGGGCAAACAAAAGTGCTAAATTGTCTTATTTCCTATTCTGTTCACTTCAGAACATTTATAGAACATAATTAAGAATTAGTATAACTAAGATGGCTATAGTCTGGAGAATGTGGAGGTGAGCAATGTGATGGTGTAGTTGCTGTGAAGACAATGCATTAGGCAATGTTTAGTTAAAAATGATGCCACATTCTACTTTGTTTTGATGGACTTTTGGCATGTTTTGCTAATGGTCTTATGTTAAAGCATTGCATATTTTCTTATCTGCCTTTCAATGCCAAAATATGTCAATATTTGTAAGAACACACAAAGAAATTAAATGATTTCATAATTATTGTTTACAATGACAGAGGTATAGTTGTGTACAGGCAGCAATGTACAGACAGTATAGTCTAATGGTAACATTTTTTACTATTAAAACCATTTTCACTTAAATTTAAATACTAGAAACATATTAGATGAAACTGCCAATCTTTTGTGTGAAAGAGTGCATTGGACCAAAGCAAATGTTCAAGGAAACAGGCAGTCAGCAAAATACCGTAATGTGTTATTATCAGAGAACACTGAGAGAGGGTAGTAGAACTCATAGTTACCGCTTGAAGTTGGGATGGACCTTATTAAAAATATATACCTTTTCACCACACAGCCCTCCTTGTTGGTTCTTTTCACAACGATGGTGATGGGCAGTGTTTTTTTTTCTTTCAGCAGAGATGGCAGAGGTAACGGGGAGTGTGGTCTTCCTGGGGGATTTTTTGTTTGTGAGATGGTCACTTCTGGTAACTTTTTTAAAATGATATTCTACTCCAAAATGCTTTATGTTCTCTTCCTTTGAAACTCTTCTGAAAATCGAGGACAGTTTAGCCAAACGTTACTGTATTTTAGTTAGCACATACATCTATTAATAGGTTTGGCTACTCTTCAAGGATTACAAGCTAGCTAGACAGTTACCTTGGCGGTTTCTCGGACGGTCTGATGAGAATCTGAGAAAGATATGTAACTTGTTACTCTGATCTTCAAAGCGTGTCTTTGCCGAAATAAAACATTAAACAATTAATATGTTTTTTGGGGTGGCGGTGCGCCGCTGCTAAATGAATATAAGGGAAACACTGATGATGGTGCACTAGATAGGATGTGTTGCTGTAAAACCATGGTACAGAGGACACACTATCCAATCCTCTCGATTGGATGTTCCATTGTAAGAGAACAGAGGTATATAACCAATTATAAATGTGTTTATTTATCACAATTAGGCTTGATTTCCTGTGTGCGTTTCCCCTATCTGGCTGCACACATATGTGGTTGCTGGCGCTGTGATGCGATGCAAGTGGTATGTTGATTACCGTTGTTATGCTCCTCTTCTCTCCTCTGTGCGTGCGTGTGTGTGTGTGTGTGTGTGTGTGTCCATCACTGCACGGTTACTGTCAAGGTCAGAGTAGGGAGCGAGAGAGACCTAAAGAGTATACATCCTGGGCAAAAAGGTATAACAACGGTGCAGCCATGGAGTTGTACTGTAGCTACTGCTGCATTAAAGCCCAACAAGGCTTGTCTAGAGAGAAAGATGTTGCTTGTGTTTTATTACCTGTTTCATGATGCTGCTCACCTAACACTACTTGATCATATGTTGTTTTTTTGTTTTTTTTGCTGTGTAGATTTCAGGCGTGGCTGGCTGGCTGGTTGGCTGGCTGCCATTTGTATCATCTATAGATTGCAGAAACTGTATAGTAGTAGTAGACGGCTCAGAGCTCAGAGAAAAGCACCAGTTAAGGACTATTTTCTCTGCTTATCCATGCCTAGTACTCTAAATATGTAACAAATGTGTTATAACACCCTTATTAATGAACTCAGTGATATTTATCCAACATAGCTATTCCAATACACATACAGTGAGTAGTATGAGTAGTACTTGCTCATACCCTGTCATCGCTGCCTGAAAATTCCATGGCAATGCTCAGGCAGGCACACAGAAATTGCATAGTGTATTTGAATAGAATGGCTGTGCTATATCCACTCTCTCTCCCACCTCACCTCACTATACTGGAGGGGAAGGAATCACTACAGATCTGCTGACGGGGCAGCTTTCTCAGGTGCCCGTCCTTCAGCACCTAGCTAGTTCAATTACCAAGTAGGATTGTTTAGATAGACAAGGACTTTCTCTCTCTCTCTCTCTCTCTCTCTCTCTCTCTCTCTCTCTCTCTCTCTCTCTCTCTCTCTCTCTCTCTCTCTCTCTCTCTCTCTCTCTCTCGTCCTCAATCTATTTGTAAGAGAATGACTGTTCCGTCCCGTTCTCCCTGCTGGCTCCCTTTGGTGAAGAACCATTCTCTGTATTCATCACAATCACTAAGCAGCGGCCTGACTTACAATACTTAATGCTTTGTTTACACACCAAAGTCATGACTTTGAATATTCGCAGGTGACTTGGAAATTGCCAGAGAGCACAGGCACGGCACGCAGCTATCGTTTAATGCCTGTCCTCAGCAGAGAAGAGACCTGCATTTAGTGTCTGTGCTTCCAACCAGATGTTGAGCATGTTGATTTCCATCTGCTGCTTTAGTTAAGGTGCTCTGCTCTCTTCTAACGCTACCAGCGAGGCCTGCCCTCTACTCACGCTCTCTTACAGTCTACCACTGCATCTTGTCATACTGTAGTAGTCTGCAACTGGGCAATTCTACCTCCAATTTTCCTCTGTGTGCTACTGCAGATTCTTCTTCTCTTCCTCTGTGTGCTACTGCAGATTCTTCTTCTCTTCCTCTGTTTGCTACTGCAGATTCTTCTCTTCCTCTTTCCTCCTCTATGACTGGGCCAGATTTGTAACTGATGCTTTGAACAATAATGTCTCCATACATCTCTATGCCATAGCGTTGATCTGTTGGAGCAATTTACGGACATTAAGCCTCGATAATGTTCTCCGCTGATCATCCCCGTCTCCCCGGCTCTGACCATAGGCACCTGCAGGGCCCTCCTAGATGATCAAGGGACTCTCTGTGAAATCGCGATTGATTATTCAGTTTAGTGTGTGAGAGGCAGAACCCAACCAGATTAACTGCCCTAGCTCTGCTGATATAGTTCCAATGACATGTTACAGACCTTGACCTGTAATAAATGGATTCCAATGTGGAAATACTGGGAAGCTTACCGCCTTACAACACCTGTCTGTCATTCTCTTAACTGAATGTCATACTAGCTTCTTGTTACATGTTACAGATCCGGAATAAAGGGATTCCTACTATGGGGAAACGCTGGGTAGCTGGGTAGCCTACCCAACCTGTCTGTCTGTCCGTCTGTACATTTATCTGTCTTGAGAAGTAGCAGTAACCCCGGGCTTAGTCTCGCGTAGCCATACCTATAAAATCACGTTGTTGTCAAGCCTTTTTTGGAAGCCTGGTTCTCAAAGAGGTTACCCCTGGACAACCGCTCCCACAAAGGAGCCGTGGATCTGTAGATATTCCTAGTGAAACATTCCTTAAGGATGTTGTTATAGAGAGAAGGCCCCGTGCTTTATTTGGTGGCACTTGGATGTGATTGGAGTGCAGTCTTGTTTTGAATCCAGCGTTCCAACACATATCAATCAATCAATCAAATGTATTTATAAAGCCCTTTTTACATCAGCAGATGTCACAAAGTGCTATACAGAAACACAGCTTAATACCCCAAACAGCAAGCAATTAAGATGTTGACAGTTCCACACAGAACACTGCACATACAGCGGGTGAAATAAGTATTGAACACATTACCATTTTTCTCAGTAAATATATTTCCAAAGGTGCTATTGACATGAAATCTTCACCAGATGTTGGTAACAACCCAAGTAATCCATACATACAAAGAAACCAAAACAAATAAGTTCAGAAATTAAGTTATGTGTAATAATGTGAAATGACACAGGGAAAAGTATTGAACACACTTACTGATATTTATTTAATACTTTGTACTAAAGCCTTTGTTGGTAATGACAGCTTCAAGATGCTTCCTGTATGGAGAAACTAGTCGCATGCATTGCTCTGGTGTGATTTTGGCCCTAACCCTACCACCCCTCCCCTAATTGGAGTAAACTAATGGACAACAACACTTACGCTTCTATTTCCAGCTTATACACACTATATACATTTTACTGACACAGTATATTTTACATTAGTTATCTTTTGTTTGTTTTTAGTCCCATCCTTTAGCAACCCTATCTCTGAAAACCATCCATATTTGCCATATATTTTTCAACTGTGCTGTGATGTTTCACAACATTTCTGAACCTATCAGTAGTGGTCAGTGCCGTTTAATTTTTTTTTCATGAGCATGGTCTTATTTCTATTACAGAATATAGGATGACCCTCATTCATATTCCATTCACCCAGTTCAATGTAACATCGATAGGTTTAGGTTACTACATGATGCTTGAATTTTCCCTAAACCCATCATGAGGTTGCTACAACACAGGTCGAGAGACACATTTAAGGTGACAGACAGTGCACACTCTTGACTGCACAGTATATTTTACATTAGCTATCTTGTTTCTTTGTTATTTTTAGTCCCACCTTTCAGCACCCCTCAACCCCTACTGTAACATCTATCTCTGAACACCATCAAGTTTTGATTTATATTTGTCATATATTTTTCAACAGTGCTGTGATGTTTCACAAAAGTTGATATTCTCATAGTTTCTAAATTCTAAATTAAAGATACTAAGAGGATTATTATATTATTGATCGATTGACTATGACTTTTCAGATCACCCAGTAGTGCTATTTGCAGAGTTAACTCCAGGTAAATGTTGCAATTCTTCAGCCATTCCTGAACCTGCGACCAAAACCAAGCTACATACTGTATGGATAGTACCAAAACAAATTATCTAATGATTCTGTCCCTTCGCAGCAAAAACTGCAGAGATGGGATGCTTGTATCCCCCATATATATAACATTGTATTGGATGCTTGTATCCCCCATATACTGTATATATAACATTATATTGGTTTCAAGAATTTTGTATAGTAATTGAAAGTTTTGAATCCGGAGTCGTTTTGTGTATCAGTTCATAAACCATGTGCCATGGAATCGAAACAAAATATCTCTTCCGAACTATTTTGCAATCTGTATGGCACAGCTGTCAATTTTCTGGTCCATAAATTAAACTGGTATACATTTTTATTTATCACCATTTTCTTTAACCAATTTTGGTCTTTAATGAAGGGCCGACAGACACTCCCCCTTCCACTTGCCTATTCCAGTTTTGCAGTAATTCTGCAATAGGTTGGTTGTAATTTTGGATAGAGCAGACATTTCCATATATTTTTGTTAGCTGCATGTGTGACAACTCCACCAGTCCTATCTATGATATAATTTACAAAGATGATACCATTCTTTAAAAAAAAATCAATTAGTATATTTGAGTTTAACCATAATATTTGTTGAATTATTTGTTATTTGTTTTCTGGTGGATTAAACTCAAATTGAACTGACAGGGGTCATAGAAACTGAAACTTTGACTTGTTTTAGAAATATTTTTCAAATAACCGAAAAGTGAGAGGTTGTAATCTGAATAAAGGTATAAAGGCCATTCTTGAACACAGTGAGATATTCTTACTAATTTGCTAGAGAACCAGCTTTTGTATGACTGAAGCCTTTAGTGGGAGGTCTAATGCTTTAATATTTAATCATTTCTGCCCTAGGAACTTCTTTAACTGAGCGTTCACAAGGGATTCATAGATGTTGGCCAGGATAGGGAGCTTGGAAATAGTGATAGTTATTTACATCTGAAGGGTCTCCACCCTTCAGTAGGGGGCGGACATATACGGATTTCCAAATTTTGGGTATAGAATTGGACAAGAGGCTTAGGCAAATCATGTGAACCACCGGCTCAGCAATAATACCAGCTGCTGTCATTAAAAGGTAAGGATCCAAGATGTATGGGCCTGCAGACTTTTTGGGGGGTATGTCTTTAAGAGCTTTATAGACCTCAGCATAAGAAACAGGCTCAAAGTTAAAAGGGTTCACATGATTAGTTTATTAGTTTACAGAACTTATAGGGTTGTTAAGGTTCTCCGGCCGTGTCTAGTATTGACAGTTCATGCAGTTTTATTATTTTGATCATAGAGTTCTGATCATGGAATTCCAAATGCGTCATGCATCTACACCTATATGTAAATGTGTCTACCATGTCCACAGTGTGTCCGGATTCCCTTTTCTTGCCCTATATTCAAATGCCAGTATGCATTCTACAAACGGTGGAATAGACAAAATATGATAACACAACAAAAACTGATGGGAGAAGCTAACTAGCCAGCTAACTTCTGTAGCTAGCCAGCAAGCTAGCATTTATAAGCTAGCAATGGCTAGCATTTTTTAAGGCCAGCAAACTTTAGTCACACTCTAGGAACATATTTCCTCCAACATCATAATGAAAAGGTTCCTCTCATTCCCAAAACACACGTTTCCTGGAGACTAGTGGGAGGAGTGCTGATGACATCACCCACTTTATGCACTTTTGGTAGCCTGTTTGCATCCAGACAGAGAGGCATCCAGCTGCAGCCCCGCAGACTCCGCTGGCTAAAACTCCACTGGCTAAAACGAACTCCGTTGGCTAAAAGACCTTTTCAGTCTAGAATGTCAAAACCACGCAGATGTCAGCGGTAAGAAAATCATTAAGCTGTAGATGATTTATAGATAATGTCAGCATAAAAAATACACACACATTTTCTATCTGTCAAAATAGCTAGCTAGTTAATAACATTGTTTGTTTTCAAGGTACTGTGTCAGGTCACTTGTAAAGCTGGCCACTGTATCAAGTTTGCCACTGTAGCTATATAGCTAGCTACTGTAGCCATCTATAGTACCGTAGCTACACATTGTTTTATAACGCTAGTTATGTAGGTAGTTACAGGTTTACGTTTGCTTTGGAGTTTAGACAGCGGGCCCACTTTGGCTGGCTGGTGAGTAAAACTTATCTTACTATACAGTTAAATATAAGCGTGCTCATTCTAATCATTCTCTATCTGTTCTTGCTTTAGATGGTAAACCTGAAGAAGATTCCCCGGGCTGTAAGGGAAATAATTTATGTCCCATTTGAAATCTTACTTTGCAGAGTTCAATTGTTATTTAAAGAGTGCTCGGGATACTCTGGAAACAGGAAGCGTGGGGTTCTCCAGGACCCATCATTTCCTGGACAGTGCCCCCAATGCCAGTTTTAAGGGCAGGAGAGTGGACCGAGTGTAAGACCGAAGTGATTAGGTGTTTTTTTTTATCTTTCTGTGTCTTTGAGACCTTGTTAATGCAGATTAAAACATTTTAAGAGTTGATTTGGTGTGGAGCTTGAATGCTTGGGTGTCACGATCGGAGATAAAGGCAGACCAAAGCGCAGCGCAGTTGTAGTTCGACATATTCTTTATTAGCGGCGAACTTCAATACAAAAACAACAAAAGAGAACACGACCGTAAACTAAGTGTTGGCACACGAAACAATAGTGCACAATGCAGGTGGGAAAAGTTACAACATAAATAGGTTCCCCAATTAGAGACAATGCTAAACAGCTGCCTCTAATTGGGGACCAAACACAAAACCACATAGACTAACATAGAAAACCCCTGTCAGGCCCTGACCATCACAACATAGAGATAAGCCAGAGGCCTCCCTATGGTCAGAGAATGACATTGGGAAATGGTTTGTCTGATCATTTTGGCTAATCTATGCAAATAATATAATCATTGTCGATGTACAACTAAAAATTGGTATGGCCTTTTAATAATTTTGAGTTAGGATGTTATAAACATGTGTAACAAAGTTGTTTTGCTGTCTAGCTTAAACAACAGTGTTCGAGAGATACTGTTAGTAAGTTAATACTAGTAATGCAAATTTAATATTCATAGTCAATAACATTACTGCATTTTTTGTTGAGATAGCCTTAACATGGAAAACAGTTTGTTTCGTGTCTGTTTTAAGGGATTCTATAGACATTATGAGTGGGTTGAGTAATACTATTTAGCTATGCTAATGTATAAGAAAGCATATAAAACCACCACAGGATGTCTGATCAGAACAACAGGAGACAGGATTCCACAGTTATCAGACACACATACAACACCACTCTCTTTGATCCAAACCTGACATGGATTATGGTTCAATGCTATAAAAGTTCACGAACTAGCTAAGAAATAACGAAACGACTGTATGACTTTTAGCCAGAGGAGTTTGCGGGCTGTAGCTGGATGCTATTGTCCAGACAGGAGAAATCCGCACGTCGCAATGCTTCCCTGACCACCTCCGGAAGTGGTCAGACAGATCTGAACAAAATCAGACCACAAAGTAACTTTTGTGCGTCTAGACCCGTTTTTTCAATGTGATCTTCGTATTCTAATAGCGTAAGTATCAAATGTAGACATGAACTCTGTGACTGCTTTTAGATAGAAATCTGATTTAGACTTCCCGATCAACCCTGTACACTGGGTTGTACTTCTCCAGAAGTCCTGGTTGGAATATTCCTTGAATCAGGAGAGAATAAACTGAAAATGACTAGAAAACATTTACCAGATTTTTGCAACCCACTACAGCATGTTGTCACTGTGGTTGTTGGGGGAGTAGCTCTGTCAGTGTCCTGCCTGCCTGCGTCCTCGACCACTCGGTTGTGTCACTGAGTTGCAGCAATTGATCAGCTCCGTCCGTGGTAATCTCATGCACCCGCTGCTTTTATTGATGCCCATGTACTTATTCACCTACTTGACATATGCCCTCATGCAACACATAGACGTCCCATGGAGGGACTTTGAGGAAGGTACTAGCCGTTTCTCAGTAACGGCTAGTAAAACTAATGTACACTTGATGAGAGAATTAGGGTCTAAAAATGTTCCAATTATAAAGACAACTTTTTAACTCAAGAGTCCACTTGCAATAATAGTTTGTTTTATCTGACTCGATTTCATGGCTGTGCAATTCCCTTCTTTTCACTTGAATTCCTTGTTATCACATTGTAGCTCTGTCTACATCTGAAATGACACCCTATTCCCCATATAGCTAGTGCGCTACTTTTGACCAGAGCCCTATGGGCCCTGGTCAAAAGTAGTACAATGTATAGGGAATAGGGTGCCATTTGTGATGCAACTCCTGTCTTTGTTTGAAAGTGTAGGTCAATAAGGATGGGCACATTCAGAATTTCATGATCTGTGTAGTGGAAGAAATTGAAAGCAAAGCCTGTATCAATCACTATGATGGGAGGGTTAATTGTTCGCTGCTTCACAAGGCGCCGGACAGATAAAACCAGTAATGAAATACTTATGGCTCTGATGTGGAAACACTTGAGGATGAAATGATAGAAAAACAAAAAGGAAATGTTTGCTGATTAGAAAAATGAGCTGCTGCAGTGCAGAGAAGAACACCAGCTAAATGTTTATCATCTTGTCACTGATGCCCGATGTAAAAGAGAGAGACCTTTATCATTGTAACATTCTTAAATTGGTGGGTACTTGGGTATTATCACCAGGGCTTTAAGGTTATTGTGTCCCTTTTTAATTAAATCGACAAACTGTATAAGATGGAAACACAACACAATGTAACAATGTATAGATGCCTCCTCTCAGTTTACCTCTCCTGCTCTATGTGGAAGAAGAAGCCACCTTATACCAGCATTCGTACCTCTGAGTTTAGTAGATCAATTAAAGCAAAAATATATATATTTTTAGGAAAGCTTTTATTGGCTGGTCATGTGAATTTGTATATTTATCTTGGGCTTAGCTCTCCACTCGTTAAAGAATAAATGCTGAAAAGTTTTCACAATAAAGTGTAATCACATACAGTTGAAGTCAGAAGATTACATACACTTTAGCCAAATACATTTAAACTCTGTTTTTCACAATTCTTGTAATTTAATCCAAGTAAAAATTCCCTGTCTTAGGTCAGTTAGGATCACCACTTTATTTGAAGAATGTGAAATGTCAGAATAATAGTAGAGAGAATGATTTGAATGGTTTAAAATGTCTGTCTGTGTGTCTAAATTGTACATGTTAACGTTTACACAGGGCAAAGCCGTAAAAGAGATCTAGGTCTCAGTCTGTTATCCCTGTCAAAATAAAGTTTAAATAAAAAAATGAATGATTTATTTCAGCTATCACATTCCCAGTAGGTCAGAAGTTTACATACACTCAATTAGTATTTGGTAGCATTGCCGTTAAATTGTTTAACTTGGGTCAAATGTTTCGGGTAGCCTTCCTCAAGCTTCCAATATAAGTTGGGTGAATTTTGGCCCATTCCTCCTGACAGAACTGGTGTAACTGTGTCAGGTTTTGTAGGCCTCCTTGCTCGCACACGCTTTTTCAGTTCTGCCCACAAAATCTCTATAGGATTGAGGTCAGGTCTTTGTGATGGCTCGTTTTACTGTGGATATAGATACTTTTACACCTGTTTCCTCTAGCATCTTCACAAGGTCCTTTGCTGTTGTTCTGGGATTGATTTGCACTTTTCGCACCAAAGTACGTTCATCTCTAGGAGACAGAACACGTCTCCTTCCTGAGCGGTATGACGGCTGCGTGGTCCCATGGTGTTTATACTTGCGTACTATTGTTTGTACAGATGAACGCGGTACCTTCAGGCGTTCGGAAATTGCTCCCAAGGATGAACCAGACTTTCTGAAGTCTTGGCTGATTTCATTTTATTTTCCCATGATGTCGAGTAAAGAGGCACTGAGTTTGAAGGTAGGCCTTGAAATATATCCACAGGTACACCTCCAATTGATGTCAATTAATCTATCAGAAGCTTCTAAAGCCATGACATCATTTTCTGTCATTTTAAAAGCTGTTTAAAGGCACAGTCAAGTTAGTGTATGTAAACTTCTGACCCACTGGAATTGTGATATAGTGATATAGTCTGTAAACAATTGTTGGAAGAATTACTTGTGTCATGCATGAAGTAGATGTCCTAACAGACTTGCCAAAACTATAATTTGTTAACATGAAATCTGTGGAGTGGTTGAAAAATGAGTTTTAATGACTTCAACTGTACAAACATACACACTCTCACGCACACGCACACCAACACACGCACACTCTCACATATATATGGCTATATGTAGTATTTAGTTAATTGAAGTCTGAAGCCCATGACAGCTATCACAACACAGTGGGTAATTCTGAAAATTAATGAGAATGATAATGCTTAAAAGACTGTTCCAGAGTTTGCCCAAACTCATTAACTAAATATCTCATTTAAATACATCCTAAAGACATTCAAATAGAAAAAAAATATGCATTATTGCCCAATAAGCTAACCCAATCTGAAAATGCTGAGGTGTAGATTTTTATGGAAGAGTGGAAGTCTGTCAGGCAATGTTGAATCCTGGAATCCCTTTCTAAATAGTGGTTCTCTGCCATAATACCTACAGATATACACTGTGGAATGGGGAAAACAATCCATTACCATTTTCTTAGGAGAAGGAGCCCGGAGCACCACAGACCATGAACAGATTTGGGGAATTTAGAGATCTGTTATTTGAGAGCTTCAATTAGCTATCCTTAATTGGGCAATTGGGGATTTGAAAAATAACAAAACCTTGGATTTCCCCTTTAAAGCAGAATTACTAATGGTTAAATTGGAAGCAGCGTTTGACTGACCAATTCATTCAGACTGTCTTAGTGCTATTCAGCGACATCATAGTGCAAATGTCACAGTTGATGTCGTGTTGCTTACTACAAAAAGGACAGTGCTGTGGTGGTGCTTAGCACTTAGACTCATACAGTCAGACACAGCGCTGTCATCCTGTTATGCAGATGATGTTTTGAAGTGCCATCTTAGTCGTTATCTTTTGTGAAGCATTTCACAGCTTCATAGAGACACAGATAACACATTAATATTCTCCTTATCAACATCTTTTGACTTTGCCAATTAGATTTTAACATATCATAGCCCTCCTTCCTACCCTGCTTTACAAACCAGCTGCAATTACTGTGTTTACGCTGGATTGATGCAGCTCAATGGGAATGCATTGGAAGTGTCGAATCTTGTAGCTAGCTAGCTAGCAAACATAGCTAAACACAATAATACCAAAGATAATATCAGCATCTAAAGTAGCTAGTTAGCTGTAAAATTGCCTAAACAAACTGCACTATCAATTTAGGAGTATACAATCACCATGTTCAACTGCGCGGTGCATTCTGGGAGATTCTGGGACAAGGAGCGCTCTCCTTCAAGTAGTGAATGGGAGTCTATTGGGTGCTAGCTCAAAAACCCAACATTAACACGAATTTCGTCAACATGAAGTACAACATTGCAAAACTTTTCCAAGATGAGAGATAATTAACTTGCTATCTGTAATATCGTATAGCTTTGGAATCGTGACATTACGTACTTTTGAGGAAAATAGGCACGTTTCTCGACATATACACTGACTTTGAGAAGGGATTGCGTAACGATTCGCTTACCAACTGCGTGACACAGCATGACAACGTGAACGCGATTGGTTAACCGTCTACTCGGTGGGGCGTTATACGTTCCTGCGTTCATTGGATTCCTATCTCCTTTCTCGAATATCTCTGGCAATGGCACCATGTAGTTCACCCTAGACTAAAGAGGCAGACAAATAGGAAAAATGTGCCAGACCCTCCATTAAATTACACGTTTCTCGAGGTAGGAATATCGCAAAAACATTCAAGAGAAGACATCCTCCCGAGTTATGACATCGGCCAGTATTGAAATCTGACATGTATGATAGACGTTTGCGTGATCTAAAAGTTGTATTCCTATTAACTTCCAGTGTAATGAGAGATATTTTATCACAGTGATACCTCATACGGGTGGAATTTCTGTCTGCTTGAATGTCAACTCAGATACACTTGAAAACATGAAATGACCCAGGGAATCGATAGAACATCACTCGGAGATGCACAAAAACAATATAACATTCAAAATGGGTGAACCTTTCCATTTACTGCAAGAAATCAACATTCCTTGTCACCCATATATACAGTATGTACTGTACATATAAAAAGGCCCAACCAGTCAGGGAATCAGCAGTTGTTGAGTTGAGCTTCTCTCATTGCGCCTCCTCACAGAGGAAGGGTTAACCCAGTTGGGGTGGGAGCTATGTGTCAATATTTGGACAGTTACTGTGTAGCACAGCAGATGAGCAGAGCATCTGCTTTGTGAGACAGAAGGGAGGGATAGAGGGGGGACTGGGCTGCCATGGCACACAGGCAGGCAGGCAGTACAATCCACCAGCACTAGCCCTCATTGGCCTAGACATATTCTACACTGTCAAGATTTGTTACAACTCCACTCCAATGGCACACACTACCCCAATATGTATCATACATATTTTAGGAATATCATAACCCTAACCATGTCCCATGCATTATGCTACATGGAGAGAGGGGAAGAGAGAGATAATCTTAATAATCTAACTTCAGCAATATATAATCTGACGCCACTTCAAAGCCTGTGTACCATATCAAGGCGATGTTCCCACAATATATTTATCTGTGCTTGTTTACTGTAAAACTGGGCAAAAGTGTTGGGAATTGAAACAGAGAACATTTTTGTTAAATTGTGACGCTCATTAAAGTGGAAACTCTCTCCCCCCTCTGGCTCTCGATCTCTCTCTTTGCTGGTAATGATCTGTGGAGACCATTTTCTAAACACTTCGAACATTTTGTATTCCTGCCATCTTGTCTCTAAGGCTAACTACGCCTTTGATTTAACCTGCTCCTCTGCCACATGTGATGTTGTTATCTTCTCTCTCTCGCTCTCTCTCGACATTCAACAAACTCAGAAGAAACACATTCTGCTACAGTAAACCGGTACAGTAGTTGTATTATCATAGTGTCCTATTTAATTCTGTAAGTATTACAGCCTACCTTAATCGTACTATACAGCTCCAGCTCCAAAACAACTACTGCTGTGTTGAAAGTATCCAATGAAAGTTATGTATGGTACAGTATATCACTGGTGTTTATGCCAGGGTGAATTAAGGGTTCTGGGCATGGCAGTAGTGGACAGCGACATTTAGTTTGGATTCCAGGCTATGGCAGTCATGTACCAATTCAAGGGCCCATGTCTGGGCAGTCTTATTATGGCTGGCCTTCCCTGTGCCATGCCTGCATACAGTACGTCAGAGGAGTCTCACTATGAGCCTGTCCTCCAATTTAAAGTGCCACCAGCCACCACTGCACTACTTCCACCCCTGTGGGTTCCCCTTGCCTGCTTCCTTCTGCCTGGTGCCTGGACAAACACGACACGCCACCTATGATGATGAATGGAGCACCTTGTCAGTTAAAATGAAAATTCTAAGCTATGTGATAGCTTTATATTAATGGCTGTTTTATGGATTGGAGCAAGTTGTCTGAGCAAGATGAATGTGCATGATCCGTCGGGAGATACAGGATGAAATGGCTCTGAGCCTCCTCTTCTCCTCCACCATCCTTCCTGGTCCCAGGCTGCCAGGGGCGTGGTTTCAAGCGGATACCTCTTTTCCATCCCTCCCTCATCTGTTCCTCTGCTCCCTCCCTCTATTTCTCCTCCCTTGCTCTCAATATCCTCCTATCCCCCCAGGTCACATTGTGCTGCTGGCTGTTGGTATTGGGACTCGTCCTTCTCCATGTGTGCATTCCATCAGTCTTGTGTGTGTCTGTCTCAGTGTAGGCCTTTCTCTGTCCCTCCAGTTCTGTAAGACAGGGAGAGAGAGAGATAACTCTGCTCCGGACAGGCAGACAGCACAGCCTGAGCTTCACTCCTCCTCACTCTCAAATGAGTCTGCTCAGCCGCATTCATTCGCCGTACATCAACTCACTCCCATGTTCACAGGCAGACATGGAAGGCAGCCAGCAGGCAAATCAATGGGCTGAGAGAGAAAAGTGATTGAGATTTATGAGATTTACGTAATTTCAATGTTTATATCCTAATTTTAATCCTTGTGCAGAGCAGACCTATTGAAATTGAATCCATCTTGTCTCATAACAGAATGATAATATGAAATAAATAGGATGGGAGTTGAGGGTTTGTGATCCAGCCACAGCAAGGGGAGGACTTGAATGTTGAGAGAGCAGGGGGGGGGTAGAAAGAGAGAGTGGGAGAGAGAGATTGAGTGCCGTGGAAAGAGGGTCAGAGTGCCTTAGAGAGAAAGAGGGAGAGAGAGTGCCTTAGAGAGAAAGTGGAGAGAACCAGAGAAAGAGAGGGAGTGCCATAAAGAAGTCCCCACAAGAACAGTAAACAAACAAAAATTTGACCAACTGGGGACATTTTGTTAGTCCCCACAAGGTCAAATGCTATTTCTAGGGGGTTTAGGGTTAAGGTTAGAATTAGTGTTAGGGTTAGAATTACATTAAGGGTTAGGGTTAGGAGCTATGGTTAGGCTTAGGGTTAAGTTTTTTAGGTTAGGGTAAGGGTAAGAGTACGGGTTAGGGTTAGGTTTAGGGTTAGGGGTTGGGGAAAATAGGATTTTGAATGGGACTGAATTATGTGGCCCCACAAGGTTAGCTGTACAAAACTTTGTTTGTGTAGAAACACGAGGTAACAAGGAAACCTGTGCAGACATGAAAATACAAGAAGTAAAAGCTATAAAAAGGCATTGCATAGTATGACTGAATATGTACGCTATACATTGTTACAGAGTGTTAGGTGAAAAAATTATACAAATGTTGCAAGTTGATATAAATATATAAATAATATTTGCATGGTTAACTATACTATACAGGTCGATGGCAGAGAAAGATACTTAAATAGCTAAATGTGCGTATGATATAAGTGAGGGTAATAATAGTTTACTTAATATACAGTCTGGCTAAATGTACAGGTAAGTGAATATTTGCATGGTTAAATTAACTGTACAGGTAAATGACAGGAAGAGATACTTAAATAGCTAAATGTGCGTATAATATAATTTAGGGTAATAATAGTAATTCCCTTAAAATACAGTCCTTAGTACAGGGTTTAATTACAGATAAATGCACGTATTGCACATTCAATATACTAAATGCAATGAAAAAATATACTATTGACAGGATACTAATATGCAGTCCTGAGTGAATAACTACGTAAGTTCAGTCCAATAATTACTTACAATATTTCACGTGATATGATATAACAACTGTACATGAATATGTATATACAGTCCTGAATGAAAGAGTGCTGAATGAATAAGTCCTGAGTGAATGAGTGATTGCAGACCAGAGAGTTACTCACGGATGGATGGATGCCTAATTTCTAAACTAGGTTCTAACACCCCAACAGTTCCAGGTCAATGTCGGTGACTGAAGGTGCTTCTCTGCATCATAACCATGGTATGCAGAGGGTGGGTGACGTTGTCCATGATGGCCAGCAGTTTGGCCAGGATCCTTCTCTCCGCCACCTCTAGAGTGTCAAGGTTAATCCCCAGAACAGAGCTAGCCTTCCTGATCAGCGTATTTATCAGAGAAGCATCACTGGTCTTTATGTTGGCGCCCCAGCACACCACTGCAAAAAAGATGGACTGGTAGAAAGTATGCAGTAGTTTACTGCACACGTTGAAGGACCTGAGCCTCCTCAGAAAGTAGAGTCGGCTCTGGCCCTTTTTGTACAAAGCCCCGGTGTTACCAGCCCATTCCAGCCTGCTGTCCATATGGACTCCCAGGAACTTGTATGAACCAACCATTTCCACATCCATCCCCTGTATAGGGACTGCAGTCGGTTGGGCCTTGGTTCTCCTGAAGTCCACAACCATCTCCTTTGTTTTGCTGATGTTGAGCTGAAGGTGATTTTGCTCACACCACACCACAAAGTCATTGATTGTGCTCCTGTACTCCTCCTCCTGCCCACCCCTAATGCTCCCTACAATTGCGGAGTCATCCGAGAACTTCTGCAGGTGGCATGTTTCAGAGTTATATCTAAAGTCTGAGGTGTAAGGGGTGAACAGGAAGGGGGACAGGACCGTTCCCTGAGGGGCCCCTGTGTTGCTCACTGCCCGTTCTGACACACAGCTCTGTAGCCTCACAAATTGTGGCCTATCGGTCAGGTAGTCCATAACCCAGGAGACTAAGGGTGCTTCCACTTTCATCCTCTTCATCTTCTCACCCAGAACTGCAGGGGGTCCAGTGATATACACACCAGGGATCTGAGGTGAGCGAGGACTAACCTTTCCAGGGTCTTAATGATGTGGGATGTTAGCGCTTCAGGTCTGAAGTCATTCAGGACAGTGGGGTGCGCCTTCTTGTGCACTGGGACCAGGCAGGATGTTTTCCACAGCACAGGGACCCTTTCCAGGCTCAAGCTAAGGTTGAAGCGGTGCTGGAGTATTCCACACAGTTGGTCAGCACATACCCTAAGCACCCTTGGGCTGATGCCATCAGGGCCCGCCGCTTTCCACTGATGTAGTCTCTCCAGCTCTCTCTTCACTTGGTTGGTGGTGAAAGCCAGCCCAGGTGGGGAGGTGGGGGGAAGGGAGGTGTTGCAGATCAGTCCAGAGGGAGTGGGGGTGGCGTCGCTGATTGTCTCAACAGAGGTGCTGTGAGCAGAGTGGGGGTGGGACAGCCGTGAGGGTGTGTGGACTGGAGAACTAGAGGGGAGGTGGACAGGGCTAATATCGAACCTGTAAAAAATTGGTTCAGCTCATTGGCTCTGTCCTGGGTCCCCTCAGTCTGCCCACTGTTTGACTTTTTGAAGCCAGTGATATTTCCTATACCATTTCACACCTCTCTCACCTGGCTCTGCCTCAGCTTGTCCTCCATCTTCTCCTTATACACTCTCTTCCCCTCAGCAATCCGCAACTTCAGCTCCCTCTGGACGCATTTCAATTTGTCCCTGTCCCCCTCCTTGAAGGCCCTCTTCTTCTCATTCAGCAGGGCCTTCAGGTCGCTGGTGACCCAGGGTTTATTATTTGGAAAACAGCGTACCTTCCTGGTGGGCACTGTGTTGTCTACACAAACATTTATATAGTCCGTTATGCAGTCTGTAAGTCCGTCAATGTCCTCCCCATGAGCCTCACAGAGCACATGCCATTCTGTTGTCTCAAAGCAGACCTGTAGGGCCTCAATCGCCTCCGGGGACCATCTCCTAATGGTCCTAGTGGTCGCTGGCTGCTGTTGGACCATAGGCCTGTAGAGTGGGGTGAGGTGGACAAGGTTGTGATCCGATCTACTTAGGGGAGGGAGTGCAGTGGAGTTGTATGCATCCTTCACATTAGCATATAACAAGTCCAGAGTTGTATTATTCCTGGTTGGGCACTTCACAAACTGTTTGAACGTGGGCAGCGTTGAAGAGAGAGATGCATTGTTAAAATCCCCAGAAATGGCAAAAAAGGCACTGGGATGCGCTGTCTGTAACCTCTACATGACTACAGGATGGATAAAACATTGCCATGAATTGACTAATATAAGCATAGAGATTACAGAGTGCCTTGATCGCTTTGAGATAGAAAACCCCCCATATTTGATCAATTTCGTTTGTCAATTATTTATTCTTTAATTTTACTTATTTAAACCCCCTAGGTAACTCAAATCAATATCCCGTCTGTCATGGTGTGATTTTATATGATGTTTCTGTCTGCTCTGGAATGAGACAGCTTTAAGTCTCTGTTCAACTAAAAGAGAATAGTATATTGTTAGCCAGGCTGTCATCCTTGAACACATTAGTCTCTAGAGCTCCGTCATATGGTGTCTGTGCTGAATGTGCGGGATGGAACTTTCCAAACCAGCAGTGATCAGGGTTGTTTTTTCCCAGTACTGCCTCTCCTCTCCTCTCCTCTCCTCTCCTCTCCTCTCCTCTCCTCTCCTCTCCTCTCCTCTCCTCTCCTCTCCTCTCCTCTCCTCTCCTCTCCTCTCCTCTCCTCTCCTCTCCTCTCCTGCTTGGCCCAGGCCTGCAGGGAGAGAGTATTCATTCATCATGTGTCAGAGGATCCGTCTGTGCCCAGTGACTCCTGCCGTCCCCCATCTTTATTAACTGTCCTCTTTATCTCGCCTGTCTCTCCTCTCTACTGTCACAGAAGCCTCTGTCTGGACTGTTGTCATCCTGCTCATACTGTAGGCTCACACTATGATCTGACCTCCTAGTCTCTCTCTCTCTCTCCCTCTCTCTCTCTCTCTCTCTCTCTCTCTCTCTCTCTCTCTCCGTCTGTCTGAATGAATAAAGCCCATTGCACACAGTCACTTACATTTTTTGTCTGGATTTGTAGCAAGCACACAAACCATTCAAAAATGTTCTGTAGGTACAGTAGGCACACATAAAGAAATGTAGGAGCACAATGAAAAATATTTCAGGTAAAAAAGGTTAATTAATTTTTCGAGGCGCACTGGTGCTCTCCTAAATTAAAATTCCAGGTCGCACAGCAAAATATTTAAGAGCACATGTGAGTAAAATGGTGGCACCGTAGAGCCCTGCATTGGGAATAGTTCAAATTAAATGTATGACAACTAACACTGTCATACATTTTAACCATCCTCTCTCATTGGACTGCATATTTTCCGCCATTTTCTGCAAATCTGAAAACGTTGTGAAGCCACGCCCATTTTCTCAAGAATTGCATTATGCCCTACACGGAAATAATGTCCACTGCTTGTATACTTCATATTTGGGGGAATATAGTACGACATCTGGGAACTTTTAGCATACTAACTATATCCATACTATGACCAATAAGCATACTACATACTCAATTTACGTCACAAATAGTACGGTTAGTGTGGTTAGTATGAGTATTCGAACACAGCTCTGGTGTGTAAGGGCCTCAATCTTCAATCATATTTATTACTAGACATGTCTATTTCTGTACTATGTCCATAAACATATAAAATGTTGTTATGTAGCTAAGGCCTGTGTTATGTGGTGCTATAGTGTTCAATTTAGATGTCATTACAGAACCACCCCTCAACCTCCCATTTTCATCTCTGTTGCTGTAGCTTTAATATGGCACAAATGTAAATCCTCTGACATTGGAATATTTTTATATATTTTTTAGTACTTCATGAAATTCCACAGACTACCTGGCCATAATGTAGCTAGGTGTGTGTGTGTGTGTGTGTGTGTGTGTGTGTGTGTGTGTGTGTGTGTGTGTGTGTGTATGTGTACATGTGTGTGTGTTTGCTTGTATGTTTATCAGTACACTTGTGGGTGTGAGTGTGCGCAAGTCTGTGTGTGTGTGTGTGTGTGTGTGTGTGTGTGTGTGTGTGTGTGTGTGTGTGTGTGTGTGTGTGTGGCACCGTGGCCCGTAGAGCCTGTTGTCCGTTCCATTGCTGCCTGGCCGGCTGATGCCTGTCATGGGGCTGGTGGGCGATGGATGTGCTCCTGGATCTATCAGCCTGGGGTTTATGTACGGTATATAGGTCAAGACAATGGACTGGAGAGTGGGACCAGTCTGCACACTGATAAAGTGCGGCATAAAATTAAATCTTGCTGTATTGTGGTATCATACAAATGACAAATGATATGTGGTAATCGTCTTAAGCTGAAAGTGATAGCGCCGCCAGGCCCTGCCGCAGCGACCACATTGATTCTCCCGGGCAGGCAGGCAGGCAGGCAGGCAGGCAGGCAGGCAGCTCTCTGGTTCAGCATCAACACTGCTGTGCCATTTGTTATGACCTGTAACAAAGACTATAAAATAGACTTAGATATTGCAGCCAGGAAGAAAAGCCTGAGCAGTTTTAAAAGATAAAGCGACAAAACCTTTAAGAGGAAAAAGTATAGATAACATTTAAATTAACTGTTTTGCAGACTACAGTACCTTTTTCCCTGGACTGTTTGCTCTTTTTCTGTTGCATTACTTTATAGAGAAAACATGTTAATGGTTGGAAGATGAATATTGTTTTTTGTAGCTTGAGGGCCAAAAGTCTGACTGCTCACTCCAGTGGCTTAATAAAATGCAAAAAAATAAATAGGGAGGAGAGAGAGAGTGACTGGATAGTTGTCCATTTTAGCTGGCACTGTAGCTAGGGGGAGTCTGTCTCTTGATATGAGGCATCAGACATTTCTTTTTTACCCCATTTTCTTCCCAATTTCGTCATATCCAATTGGTAGTTACAGTCTTGTCCCATCGCTACAACTCCCGTACAGACTCGGGAGAGGCGAAGGTTGAGAGCCGTGCGTCCTCCGAAACACAACCCACCAAGCCGCACTGCTTCTTGACACAATGAACGCTTAACCCGGAAGCCAGCCGCACCAATATGTCGGAGGAACCACCGTCCACCTGGCGACTGAGTCAACGTGCATGCGCCCGGCCCGCCACAGGAGATGCTAGAGCGCGATGGGACAAGGACAACCCGGCCGGCCAAACCCTCCCCTAACCCGGACGACGCTGGGCCATTGTGCGTCGCCTCATGGGTCTCCCGGTCGCGGCCGGCTGCGACACAGACGGGGCTCGAACCCGCATCTGTAGTAATGCAGCTTGCACCACTCTGGAGGCCCCAGCATCAGACATTTCTGACTGGAAAATCTGTAGTAGTGTGAGCTATGGTTATGACGCAGAGGAGCACTTTCAGTCACAGACTGATCCCACCACGGTGTGCCAGAGAGCGCTTCAGGAGGTCCTTCCTGCCGGCGGCTATGAGACTATTTAATGCCTCACTGGGGTGCCGTGCCATCGGCAACATAGATCTGGAACTGTTGGGGTGCTAGGACCTAGTTTAGCAATTATGCATCCATCCGTGAGTAACTCTGGTCCGTCAGCACTCATCCACTCAGGACCTATTTATTCATACAGGTCTGTATATACATACTCATGTACAGTTGTTATATTATATCACATGCAATATTGTAAGTAATTATTGGACGTAGGCATTCACTCAGGAATGCATATTAGTATCCTGCCAGTTGCACCTTTTCTCATTGCTTTTAGTATATCGAATGTGCAATAAGTGCAGTTGTCTGTAATTAAACCCTGCGCACTAAGGACTGTATTTTAAGGGAATTACTATTATTACCCCAAATGATATCATACACACATTTAGCTATTAGAGTTTTTCTTCCTGTCATTTACCTGTACAGTTTGTGTAAACATGCAAGTATTCACTTATCTGTAAATATAACTGTATACCTAACTGTACAGCTAATTTAACCATGCAAAATTTTCACTTACCTGTTCATTTACCCAGTCTGTCTATTAAGTAAACTATTATTACCCTCGCTCATATCATACGCATTTTTAGCTACTGAAGTATTTCTCTGCCATCGACCTGTATAGTATAGTTAACCATCCAACATCCACCAATGTATAGTGTACATATTCAGCCAACCACTCATACTATGCAATGTCCTTTTATAGCTTTTTTTTTTTTGCACTCCAGATATCTTGTATTTCTATACTTTTTCATACTGCCGCTCTATGTATCATGTACCGTGTATCTGTCTTTTGTGTACTTTCGTTGTGGCATTTTGCACCTGCCCTGTGTTTTTGTTGTAGCTGCTTGACAATGAAACCATAACCATAACCATAACCACAATGAAATTTCCCCCCCGGGGGATCAATAAAGTACCTATCTATCTATCTATCTATCTATCTATCTATCTATCTATCTATCTATCTATCTATCTATCTATCTATCTATCTATCTATCTATCTATCTATCTATCTATCTATCTATCTATCTATCTATCTATCTATCTATCTATCTATCTATCTATCTATCTATCTATCTATCTATCTATCTATCTAGCCAAGTTGATCAATTTGAGCTGTATGGCCAAGTGCACAACTACGGTTGAAGTCGGAAGTTTACATACACCTTAGCCAAATACATTTAAACTTAGTTTTTCACAATTTCGGGTAGCCTTCCTCAATCTTCCCACAATAAGTTGGGTGAATTTTGGCCCATTCCTCCTAACAGGTTTGTAGGCCTCCTTGCTCGCACACGCTTTTTCAGTTCTGCCCACAAATGTTCTATAGAATTGAGGTCAGGGCTTTGTGATGGCCACTCCAATACCTTGACTTTGTTGTCCTTAAGCCATTTTGGAAGTATGCTTGGGGTCATTATCCATTTGGAAGACCAATTTGTGACCAAGCTTTAACTTCCTGACTGATGTCTTGAGATGTTGCTTCAATATATCCACATAATTTTCCTTCCTCATAATGCCATCTATTTTGTGAAGTGCACCAGTCCCTCCAGAAGCAAAGCACACCTACAACATGATGCTGCCACACCCGTGCTTCATGGTTGGGATGGTGTTCTTCAACTTGCAAGCCTCCCCCTCTTTCCTCCAAACATAACGATGGTCATTATGCCCGAACAGTTCTATTTTTGTTTCATCAGACCAGAGGACATTTCTCGAAAAAGTACGATCTTTGACCCCATGTGCCGTTGCAAACTTATTCTGGCTTTTTTATGGCGGTTTTGGAGCAGTGGCTTCTTCCTTGCTGAGCGGCCTTTCAGGTTATGTCGATATAGGACTCATTTGACTGTGGATATAAATACTTTTGTACCTGTTTCCTCCAGCATCTTCACATGGTCCTTTGCTGTTGTTCTGGGATTGATTTGCACCTTTGCACCAAAGTACGTTCATCTCTAGGAGACAGAACGCATCTCCTTCCTGAGCGGTATGACGGCTGCGTGGTCCCATGGTGTTTATACTTGCGTACTATTGTTTGTACAGAGGAACGTGGTACCTTCAGGCGTTTGGAAATTGCTCCCAAGGATGAACCAGACTTGTGGAGGTCTACAATGTTTTTTCTGAGGTCTTGGCTTATTTCTTTTGATTTTCCCCTGATGTCAAGCGAAGAGGCACTGAGTTTGAAGGTAGGCCTTGAAATACATCCACAAGTACACCTCCAATTGACTCAAATTATGTCAATTAGCCTATCAGAAGCTTCTAAAGCCATGACATAATTTTCTGGAATTTTCTATGCTGTTTAAAGGCACAGTCAACTTAGTGTATGTAAACTTCTGACCCACGGAATTGTGATATAGTGAATTATAAGTGAAATAATCTGTCTGTAAACAATTGTTGGAAGAATTACTTGTGTCATGCACAAAGTAGATATCCTAACCAACTTGCCAAAACTATAGTTTGTTAACATGAAATCTGTGGAGTGGTTGAAAAATGAGTTTTAATGACCAACCTAGGTTTGTGTAAACTTCCAACTTCAACTGTAAATGTATGTGAAAGTTAACAAATCCCTGAGGTGAATGAGTCTGCTTTATGGCGTCTGTGTGGAGCTACTGAGGTGTGACATGGTGGATTGAACCTAATGCCTCGGGCTACAGCAATCAAATACACAGTTCTACAGCGCACGGCTGGGATGGGGAGGAATGGGGAGGAATGGGGAGGGCGAGAGAAAGGAGGAGGGAATGGAAAGGAGTGACGCTTTGTTTCGTTTTATACAAACACACTGTAGATAATGTTTGTTGTTGCGTTTTGTCTGTATCAGCCTTGCACATCTGTATTTTGGGGATTTTATCCAATTTTCTCAAGCTCTGCTTTGCTTTGGCTGTATGCTTGGAGTAATTGTCCTGTTGGAACATAAATATTCGCTCCAGTCTAAGGTCGTTTGCACTCTGAAGCAGGTTCTCATTAAGGATTTGCCTGTATTTAGCTCCAATAATAGTTTCCTCTATCCTTACCATTCTCCCAGTCCTTGCCGCTGAAAAGCATACCCATAGCATGATGTTGCCACCACCATGCTTCGCGGTAAGGATGGTGTTAGACAGGTAATGAGCTGTGCCTGATTTTCTCCAGACATAGCGCCTTGCATTCAGGCCAAAGAGTGAAATAAAACATCTCATCAGACCACATAATATTTTGCCTTATGCTGTCAGTCTTTCACGTGCCTTTTTGCAAACTCCAGGCGTGCTGTCATGTGCCTTTTTCTCAGGAGTGGCTTCCGTCAGGCCACTCTCCCATAAAGCCCAGATTAATGAAGTGCTGTGGAGACTGTTGCTCTTCTGGCAGGTTCTCCCATCTCAGCCAAGGAACTCTGTAATTCTGTCAGAGTAGTCATTGGGTTCTTGGTCACCTACCTGACCAAGGTCCTTCTTGCCCGGGTGCTCAGTTTGGTCAGATGGACAGTTTTAGGCAAAGTCTAGGTAGTTCTAGATTTTTTCCTTTCCCCAACAATGGAGACCAATGTGCTCTTGGAAACTTTCAACACTCTAGAAATTATTTTATATCCTTCCCCAGATATATGCCTCATCACAATTATATCTCAGAGATCTAAGTTCCTTGGACTTCATGGTATAGTTTCTGCTCTGACATGCACTGTCAACTGTGGGACCTTATATACACACCTCATGTCCAAACAATTGAATTGGCCACAGACTCCAATAAAGGTAGTGGCATCTCAAGGATGATCAAAGGAAATTGGATGCACTTGAGCTCAATTTGGAGTGTCATAGTAAAGGGGTGTGAATACTTATGCAAATGAGATATTTCTGTATTTAATGTTTAATACATTTGCTTAAATCTGAAAATGTTTTCAGTTTGTCATTATGAGGTATTGTATGTAGATGGGTCAGAGAAAAAAAGTATATTTAATCCATTCTGAATTCAGGCTCTAAATACTTTCTGTATTATGAATACTTTCTGAAGGCACTGTATGTAGCCTATATTTCTGAAAAAGCAGAGATTTATTGGTTACTGTAATGGTGTCATAGTGTTTGTTGTAAATGCTTCCAGTCAAATAAACTAATAAAATAATTAGTGAGATTTTACTGTAGATGATCAATGATACAAATTAGAGTGAGAGAAAACACATAGCTATACAGTATTTATTTCTCATCACCACAGGGTGAAATAAACACATTTTTGTATGATGATTCTGTCTGTCTGAGCTGAACCCAGGCATATTTCTCTATTTTTCCCAGCCTGAGCCTAGCCAGGATAGAAAAAGCAGCCTTGACGGTGTGCTTATAGCATGACACTCTCCCCTGTAACAAAGTAGCACAGTCCATCTGGGATCTAGCCGCAGCTCCAGCCAACATTCACAGCTTTATTTTCCTGATACTTCACTTGACATGTAGTTGGTTCTCTCTCAGGGAGAGAAGCAGTCGTAGCAGTTTAGCAGCCCAGATTCAATTTCTCCCTCTCTCCAGAGAGGCTGATTTCTGGATGTATTGACATCAGGCAAATAAATAAACATGAACTGGGCCTTTATGTGGTGGAAGGAGGGTGGAGGGAGGGATTCTGAACAGTGAGAGGACTGCTTTACCCTGGTTTTAGTTCTCACAAACATACACACACACACACACACACACACACACACACACACACACACACACACACACACACACACACACACACACACCTGGCTGCAGTCAAAGCCAACCCCTGCTAAGCCAGGACATTTATCCCACTCGCTAAATACATTGATTAGAAGGAGAGGAATCTCCTCCACTGTTGCTTTCTTCCTCAATAGAAGTGCATTAAGACACCCGTTGGGAGGAAATTGCTCCCAGCCTCAACCTCTTCCCCTCTCCTCCCTCTTTCTATCTTCCTCTCTTCTCTCTCTATGGTTTGTCTCCTACGGTGCAGAGAACAAGAGTTACATAGCATCAGTGTTCCTGCTCTCTGAGCGTAGGCCTGTTCTGTTTCTGGACACCTGCCTGTCTCCACCGACTTGTCCTTTGCATATGTACACAATATACTTAATGGGTCACTACCTCCATCAGAAAGGCTCTATTCTGCTAAGTCTGCAGTGTAAACTGGATGTGACGAGGCGCAGGCCAGAGCTGACTGGACTCCTTTCAGATAATTCAGAGACAAAAGGATCTGATTTCAAACCGCTTTCACACCCAGCCAGGCAGTACATTTCCTAAGAAAAGAGCCCTCTTTTCCCAGTCAGTTGAATAAACAGATTCTGTTGCTCAAGCTTTGCACATTAGAGCACAGAAAATAGTTTTATTTAAACATTCCCTATGTAATTGGTACCACTAGTGTCTGTATGTATTTAGTCTATGTATTAAGCATAAATATGATGCATGCCGTGGTAAATGTTAAGACTAGAACCACAAGCAGCCACTCATACCTATATGCTGCTGTGATTGATTTTTATTATGGTAATCTATTTAAAAGCACAATTATTTTAATTGAAGCTTCATTATACTTGTGCTTATTTATATATGGAACAGACACACACAAACACACACACACACTACTATATGTTGTAAATACCTCTGGCCTGCTGGAGCTTTAAGCTCAGCTTTAAATTGCTGCCTACTGTAGCTGCCTGAGATGAATTCATTCAGGGCAAGGGAAGGAATTCAATAGCTATGTTTAGTCCATTTTTTCCCCCTTCGGTCTGCTGCTTTAGAGAGAATAAATGGAATGAGGAGCTAGAAATACACAGTCGGGGATGTTATTATGACAGGAATAATGTTAGAACATGTTATAAAGATGTGATGCAAAAACACTATCCATCAACATAAACACATTTTCCGGAAAAACAATGGATCTAATTAACAGTTGTGAAACGGCTTGGCTAATGCAACCTAATATTTGTTTTTTAACTCCCATATTCATAATATTTCGTTGGCAGGAGCAGTGTTAAGCTACTTAATCTTATTTATAGGGACAGCAAAACCCACATTTCAGGATAAATAGCAGCAATAGTGCAATTGGCTCAGTAATGCAATGCTTTCGTTGTTTATTGCTGTTCTGTGGTATCATTTCTATTCAGCTGTAATGCTGTGTTGTAGTCAGCTGTATGACTGTATGACCGTTTCCTGATGTGACTGTATGACCGTGTCCTGAAGTGACTGTATGACCGTTTCCTGATGTGACTGTATGACCATGTCCTGAAGTGACTGTATGACCGTTTCCTGATGTGACTGTATGACCGTGTCCTGAAGTGACTGTATGACCGTTTCCTGATGTGACTGTATGACCGTGTCCTGAAGTGACTGTATGACCGTTTCCTGATGTGACTGTGTCCTGATATGACTGTATGACTGTGTCCTGATGTGACTGTATGACTGTGTCCTGATATGACTGTGTCCTGATATGACTGTATGACTGTGTCCTGATGTGACTGTTTGACTGTGTCCTGATATGACTGTATGACTGTGTCCTGATATGACTGTGTCCTGATGTGACTGTATGACTGTGTCCTGATATGACTGTATGACTGTGTCCTGATGTGACTGTATGACTGTGTCCTGATGTGGCTGTATGACTGTGTCCTGATATGGCTGTATGACTGTGTCCTGGTATGACTGTGTCCTGATGTGACTGTATGACTGTGTCCTGATGTGACTGTATGACTGTGTCTTGATATGACTGTATGACTGTGTCCTGATGTGGCTGTATGACTGTGTCCTGATATGGCTGTATGACTGTGTCCTGATATGACTGTGTCCTGATGTGACTGTGTCCTGATATGACTGTATGACTGTGTCCTGATGTGACTGTTTGACTGTGTCCTGATATGACTGTATGACTGTGTCCTGATATGACTGTGTCCTGATGTGACTGTATGACTGTGTCCTGATATGACTGTATGACTGTGTCCTGATGTGACTGTATGACTGTGTCCTGATGTGGCTGTATGACTGTGTCCTGATATGGCTGTATGACTGTGTCCTGGTATGACTGTGTCCTGATGTGACTGTATGACTGTGTCCTGATGTGGCTGTATGACTGTGTCCTGATATGGCTGTATGACTGTGTCCTGGTATGACTGTGTCCTGATGTGACTGTATGACTGTGTCCTGATGTGACTGTATGACTGTGTCCTGATGTGACTGTATGACTGTGTCCTGATGTGACTGTATGACTGTGTCCTGATATGACTGTATGACTGTGTCCTGGTATGACTGTGTCCTGATGTGACTGTATGACTGTGTCCTGATGTGACTGTATGACTGTGTCCTGATGTGACTGTATGACTGTGTCTTGATATGACTGTATGACTGTGTCCTGATATGACTGTGTCCTGATGTGACTGTATGACTGTGTCCTGATGTGACTGTATGACTGTGTCCTGATGTGACTGTATGACTGTGTCCTGATGTGACTGTATGACTGTGTCCTGATGTGACTGTATGACTGTGTCCTGATGTGACTGTATGACTGTGTCTTGATGTGACTGTATGACTGTGTCCTGATATGGCTGTATGACTGTGTCCTGGTATGACTGTGTCCTGATGTGACTGTATGACTGTGTCCTGATGTGACTGTATGACTGTGTCTTGATATGACTGTATGACTGTGTCTTGATATGACTGTATGACTGTGTCCTGACGCAGTGTATTCCAGCAGCATCTAACCTGGCCGGGAAGCACACTGTCTGTCTGTGTTGAATGAGGATATTACATTACATTTCCCAAACAGATTGTCTCCTGGTGTTGCCTGATGTCTCTGTGACTAGAATGGTTCTATTCTTGGACACACAGCTGATTGTGGTACAGTTGACATGGCGGTGCAAAACATGGATGGAATGCTGCTTACTTCTCACTTTTTGTTTACATGTATCTCGGTGAGTTATTGAGTTCTAGGATCATCTTTGTGTAATGGTGGTGTTAAAAAAATAGCGTGAGGTACTAGAAGTAACCAGCCTATGACAGGTTTGTGTCATCATAATGAGATGGAGGGGGCATTCATTCATGTAGTGAAAGGCAGCAGTCCCCCTCTCTTCTCCTCTTTTCCGGGCCTGCAGCTGAAGTACTGCCACTCCACTTCGGAGGATCCAGGCTGCAGATTAGCAGAACAAAGCAAGGCTGCGCCTCTCCTCTCCCCAGAGCCTGGCCGTCCTCCGGCTATAGCGCAGAGCTGCCTGCCTCAGAGCTGTGGAGCCGTGACTCCAGAGTCAAGGAATTCCCATTCTGTCATGGGAACCTGCCATGGCTGAGGACTGAGGAGGACCACTGCCTCTCCAAGCTCTTTTGTCTGAACGTGTTTAATTGGGGCCTGCCTTGAAAAGGATGGTGCTTTTAAGAGGAACTCCAAATGTCCTCTTTTTTTTAACACACACAATACAGACAAATCGCTCACCATTTAGGGGGGAAAAGAAAGTACTCCACACCTCAGAAAAAAAGTAGTCCTTTTGTTTACATTTGATTGTATTTTGGGAATTCCTAGATGGTATTTCCCAGGCTGCTGCTTGAAACAGGGAGGAGAGAGGAGGGAGAGGGGGAGAGGGAAAGGGGGAGAGGGAGAGAAGGGGAGAGGCTGTACTGTAGTAATGAGGCTTGTCACAGGGCCTGTGGACTGGCCAGATAACCTGACTATTAACAAGCTTTGTATCTGTGTGCAGAGATGGCAGTCAGCTGCTTCATATTAGGCCAATTTAATTAGGCTGTTTCAATAGAATTAATTACAAAGTGCTACAAGATTTGAATAGGGAAGGTGATTGAAGTAGTGTTTTTCTGTTTCCATAAAAGAGCATTGGGTGGCAGGTAGCCTAGCGGTTAGAGCGTTGGGCCTGAAAGGTTGCTGGTTCGAATACCCGAGTCGATAAGGTGAAAAACCTGTTGAGCAAGGCATTTCAAAAATTCTCTAATGGAATCTTGGATCTGTTAGCTATACAAACATTATATTAAACCTTTTCTGAAACTATTTAAGGGTTTCATTTGAATTTGCACATAATTAGCCTACTGTATGGTTGTATGGATGTCAGAAATCTGGTACACAAAAAAAATCTGCATAGAACCAAAAAGGGTACCATTGCTTGCTTCATATATGGCACCCCTAAAGGTATAGAACCATTTTGAAGGTTTCTTCAGACGTGATTAAAGAGAGAGTGGACAGTACACATTTACTATTCAATGTGAGTTCATTTAATTAAGATGAATGAATCTAGGATAATAATAATAATATTTTTTTAAAGATGTCACAAAACAACCTTCATCTATTCTGATGGTATATGAGGGTTTCAGTCAGTGTTTCTCAGCCCTGAGTTCATTGGTTGCTACAGTAGCACAAAAACAATGCATCATGGTTTGTCACATTTCCACTGTAGCGGTGCTGACTGTACTTTGAAGCATGTCTCACTCAACAGCCACTGATGGCAGCTACACATGAGCTTCTCTCTCTCTCTCTCTCTCTCTCTCTCTCTCTCTCTCTCTCTCTCTCTCTCTCTCTCTTCTCTCTCTCTCTCTCTCTCTCTCTCTCTCTCTCTCTCTCTCTCTCTCTCTCTCTCTCTCTCTCTCTCTCTCTCTCTCTCTCTCTCTTTCTGCTACAGCCAAACCCTTCCCTTCCTTTTGCTTTGCTGCCTCCTCAGCCTTGCTCTTAATTCCCCCAAATGTCATATACTCTGAGAAATAACAAGCCAGTTCAGTCTCAGACATGTGTACCTAGTGTAGTGTACACCGCAAGCATTCTCCCCTATATGATTTGACAGTACAAGGCCGTCCACTGCTCTCAGATATAAATGTTGCTCTTTGATATACTGTACATGAGAGCTTAAAAAGATGATGGTATTTGCGTTTGCCATCTGACTGAAAATGCAGGATTTTTCCTGTAGGCCTCAGCACAATCTCTCTCCTGCTTCTGAAGTCTAAAATCTCCCAGAATATTTGATATGGAGATAAACTTGAAAAAGGGAGAGAGAAATGTACATATCTCCCTGTTGCACAGCTGCATGTGGTAGGTAATTTTTTTTTGATCAGTAGAGAATAAAAATGTATTTGAAACCAGAGGATGCTTACAGTTCTATTAAAGGTGTTTTGTCACAACACAGGCAGGCAAGCAGGCAGGCAGGCAGGCAGGCAGGCAGGCAGGAGGAGTTGCTGCTGTTAATATTCAGTCTGTTTTATACGTTAAACATTCCCTTCCTATTAATCTAAACATACTTTTATTAGACAACAACGTCATGTTTATTTATGATGTGCTTATAGATGTGTAATTTATGCCTTATGAACATAGAGTTAATATAAATTAATGCTTACCGATTTCTGTGTTTGTGGATGTTGCATTCTGCTTATAGGAAAGACCGATTTTTCTACATTCATGGTCCAAATGTGTTTCTTGCTGTGATGGTCTAACAGAACTCATCTAGTAGAGTCTCCTGAGCAGTCAGTGCATTTAGCCAATTTTTCATTGCTTTAAGCAAAAACTTTCAGTCAAGATCTTGTGTAAAATATTATGTGCATCACTACTGGCGTGGCATGTTTGATTAATTGTGCTAGACGCTGCTGGCTGGCTGGCTGCTGCAACCTGTTTGACTTTGAAGGAATGCTGGATGGTAACAGATGGAGAGACTGAAGGAAGGAGCAGCTCCTGCCAAGTGCTCACTGAGGGGGAAACAATTCAGGGGGTTAGCCTAGCTATCCGACCAGCTACAGGAGGTTAACAACAATACCATTAGTCTGATCATACCCATTTTCACATTTACATTTTAGTCATTTAGCAGACGCTCTTATCCAGATCGACTTACAGGAGCAATTAGGTGCTCCCAATCATGTCAACATATTTTTCACCTAGTCGACTCAGGGATTTGAACCAGCGACCTTTCAGCCCAACGCTTTTAACCGCTAGGCTACCTGCCGGCCTACCCTACACTCTTAGAAAAAAAGGTGCTATCTAGAACCTAAATGGGTACTTCGGCTGTCCCCATAGGAGAACCGTTTGAAGAACCCTTTTTGGTTCCAGGTAGTACACTTTTGGGTTCCATCTAGAACCCTTTCCACAGATTGTTCTATATAGAACCCAAAAGAGTTCTCCTGGAACCAAAAACGAGTTGATACATTAGGCTAGTTATACAGTAGGCTAGTTGATACAGTAGGCTAGTTGATACAGTAGGCTAGTTGATTCAGTAGACTAGTTGAAACAGTAGGCTAGTTGATACAGTAGCCTAGTCCATACAGTAGGCTAGTCAATACAGTAGACTAGTCGATACAGTAGACTAATCGATACAATAGGCTATTCGATACAGTAGGCTAGTCCATACAGTAGGCTAGTCCATACAGAAGCCTAGTCAATACAGTAGACTAGTTGATACAGTAGACTAGTTGATACAGTAGTCTAGTCCATACAGTAGGCTAGTCCATACAGTAGACTAGTTGAGACAGTAGACTAGTTGATACAGTAGTCTAGTCCATACTGTAGGCTAGTCCATACAGTAGACTAGTTGATACAGTAGTCTGGTTGATAGAGTAGACTAGTTGATCTAATCAGTTTAATATATTCATATACAGTACTAGTACAGTTTGAAATTAATGAACATTACATCATGTTGTCTATACAGTATTTGGAAGTGAATTGAAGGTTGGTTCTCTCTCTAAGATGTAGTGGAGCAGCCTGGGCCTGCCTGTCATTTTCTATAAACATGACAGTGTGTTTTATCACAGGCTGCTCACTGTAAATCTATTCATTTGGATTGATTCTGTTCTAAGCAGATCTGCCCTATTCCAGTTGGCCCAAATGGCACCCTATTCCCTAAATAGGGTACCACTTTTAACCGGGGCCCATAAGGGTCTGGTCAAAAGTAGTGCACTATGTAGGGAATATGGTGCCATTTGCGACACAACCTGGGTGTGTCTGTCAGATAGAGTCTCTCTCTCCAGCCTCCTTCCCTCTCTGCCTGACAGCTAGCAGCATTGATCAGAAGATAAACTGGCAGCCTTTTTGCTCTATAATGGCACTTAATGGTTATGGGCTCCCCATCACGATCCTCCTCAAAGCAAGCGAAATGGCACTCATCCTCTATGGGTGATGGTTTGTGAAAATCATTGATGTACATTCACTCAGTAAGTCATGGTGATGTGCTGTCATGGATCGGTATTGTGTTCTGCTATTTTTCTAATGTACATATCATGCAGGAATGGTTGTGACTAGATGGAGTACAGCTACGACTTTTGGTAGCAGATTAGGAGAGCATTTTAGCTAACCCTAACCCTTTTCCTAACCTTAACCTATACCACCTACTGTAGTAAAAATCTGCAGGAATGATGGAGCTGCGTTCGTTTGTTATTAAATGCAGTGCAAAATGTGTAGTGGGTGCATGTGACATTATGTAATGAAATAGAGTAATAATTTTTACTGTGGTAGAGCCTACTTGTACACACTGCGTAGTGAATTCGCCTTCCACCACCCCCTCCCAATCTTATTTCTCTCTCTCTCTCTCTCTCTCTCTCTCTCTCTCTCTCTCTCTCTCTCTCTCTCTCTCTCTCTCTCTCTCTCTCTCTCTCTCTCTCACACACACACAAAGGGATGTGTACCCCTCTGACAGAAGCTGTGACATCTAGGTCCATTAAGTCCTTGTGAGATGGAGCATGTCCAGTATCGAATCAGTCTCTCTCTCTCTATCTCCTCACCCCTCCTCCCACGTCGCCCATGCAGGCAGGGACTAGCAGCCCAGAGACACAGAGGGGGTTTGGGTTCACAGTGTCTTGTTCCCCCAGGGCTGGCTGACCATAGACTACCTGAGTGGCATGCATTAATTTGCCAAAGCAACACTCCATAATGGCTAACTGAGTGGAGTGTATCTGAGCTGCGGGACTGGGAATACACACACAACACACACGTATACAGCTACAAAAAGGTACAAAACATTTCTGACAGAAACTGGGCAGGAGGTTAATAACAGCACATTCATAGACTGCTGAAGGTCAAAATGTCACCATCTCACATACAGTAGTTAGATCATTTTGTAGTTTCCATTATTGACATGCCAGTATTTCAAGCACTTGCTTCATCATTTTCCCAGCATTGGAATGCTTGCCACTTACGGTGATGTCACATGTATTTCCATATGAGTTAAGCTAATCTACATGTCCACTAACTATTTTATACATTCAACTTCTACTGATCAGACACTGTAGCAACGGGAAGATATGATGTGGGTGCCAATCTGCCGCCTGATTGGATAGCAGAGTGCAAAATCTTATTCATCCCTTCCTGTGGGATTTAAGGTGGGATTTCTAGAGCTCCAGTATTTGTGCCTGCTTTTCATGAAGGAAGAAATAATTATCTTCCTTCTTCTAAAGTATTACACAACCCTCCTCGCTCTATCTGTTGGATGTATCAGGGATACATTAAAATATACTAATATACAGTTTGTATTATGATTAAAGCCCCAGTGAAGTAAAAATGTGGTGTTTTGTATCATATTGTACAACCGATGAAACTAACACTGTAAAAGTGTGTTATTTCCTGATAGTTGCTGGTTGAAAATACAATCTACACAGGACCTTCTAATCAACCTGTTTTCATGGGCGGGAGTTTTGGCTTGCTTAGTGACATCACCAGGAGGTAAATTGGTTAATACACTCGTAACAGAGGTTCCAAATCTCTCTGCCAGTAACAGCTAGTTTTACATTTCCCCTCCCCACTCAATCCACACCCAGAAAATCCTAGCTAAATTGTTGCTTGAGAAATCATTTTTTGCTACAAAAATATTTTTTGTCAATTTTAATGGAAAACTATTTCAGTAAGGTACTTAATTGTTACCCAGAAATTATTTGATATTGATATAAAAACGGCTGCTTTGGGCCTTTAAGTGCAAAGATTCAATCATATCCTGCTGCAATCAGTGTAGGCCTACTCACTCTTGGGAAAAGGATGTGTCTACGATGTAATACTGTTAATTTGTATTGATTTTACTCTGGACATGCTGGGTGTGTGTGTTTCTTTCTTTCTGGTGTTATCAGCTCTATTCCCTGTGATTTATTTAGAAAATAGTATTGAATTATTTTTCATTTTCAAGTGTGTTTGGTTGGGATATGCTGTCCAGAGTGTTTCTCAGTAATTTCACTCTTTTTGTTGTTACTGGAAGGTTGTTCTCTTACCTGTTTTTGGACAGATGCCCATTGCTTTTCTCTGCCAAGTGTGTTGGCTTTCTCCACCCTCCTTATTTTAGCCTCTCTCTCTCTCTCTCTCTCTCTCTCTCTCTCTCTCTCTCTCTCTCTCTCTCTCTCTCTCTCTCTCTCTCTCTCACTCTTTCTCTCTCTCTCCCAATTACAAATTCCTGTATTATTCATCTGAACAATTCCTGAATGCCACTCTAGTATCTGAGAGCCCATCCTCTCCTCCCTTCTTCTGGGTTTATGTACTCCGTGATGGTCTGTCAAGTACCGTTAAGAGTCCCAGTTAACAGCGACTCCTGCAGATGAAAGATAGTAAAGTTATACAGCGTTCACTCACTTTCTCTCTTCTCTCTCTCTCTTCTCTCTCAGTCACATTTATTTCACACCCTATCTGGCCATCTAATGTACCTTAAGTTTGTTGTCCTACATAAAAAGCGTTAAGTGTGGCAAGTAATACAGAAATGATTAATGGAAAAGGCATCATGTTGTAAAAATGTGTGAGAGCTATAAATACACTTCTTAAAGCCCAGATATAACATCATATATCTTGTTGTACAATAGTAGCAAAATGCCAGGTTGCAAACCGTTGAAAAATTATGTTATTAGGAGAAACAAAAAACTTGAGAATAGAGAAAGCCATCTTAAAGCTAAATTCTAGCAGTGCTATGAATACCTCCAATTTATTGACAAGGTCAGTTCTTCACATTACGTTTATTTCATGAATTAACACCTTTATTACTTCATCTATGAAACATGGCTTGAATCACCTTTACAGAATCCTAGCACTACACTACACTACATTACACTACACTACACTACTCTACACTACACTACACTACTCTACTCTACACTACACTACACTACTCTACTCTACACTACTCTACTCTACTCTACTCTACACTACACTACTCTACACTACTCTACTCTACACTACACTACTCTACACTACACTACACTACTCTACTCTACTCTACACTACACTACTCTACACTACACTACACTACTCTACTCTACTCTACACTACACTACACTACTCTACTCTACGCTACTCTACGCTACACTACACTACACTACTCTACTCTACTCTACACTACACTACACTACTCTACACTACACTACTCTACTCTACACTACACTACTCTACACTACTCTACTCTACTCTACTCTACACTACACTACTCTACTCTACACTACACTACTCTACACTACTCTACACTACTCTACTCTACACTACACTACTCTACTCTACTCTACACTACACTACACTACTCTACTCTACGCTACACTACACTACACTACACTACACTACACTACTCTACTCTACTCTACACTACTCTACACTACTCTACACTACTCTACTCTACACTACACTACACTACTCTACTCTACACTACTCTACACTACACTACTCTACGCTACACTACTCTACTCTACTCTACACTACTCTACTCTACACTACACTACACTACTCTACTCTACTCTACTCTACTCTACACTACACTACTCTACTCTACACTACACTACTCTACTCTACGCTACACTACTCTACTCTACACTACTCTACTCTACTCTACACTACACTACTCTACACTACTCTACACTACTCTACTCTACACTACTCTACTCTACACTACACTACTCTACTCTACACTACACTACTCTACGCTACACTACTCTACACTACACTACTCTACTCTACTCTACGCTACTCTACGCTACACTACACTACACTACTCTACTCTACTCTACTCTACACTACACTACTCTACACTACTCTACACTACTCTACACTACACTACTCTACACTACACTACTCTACTCTACACTACTCTACACTACACTACTCTACACTACACTACACTACTCTACACTACACTACTCTACACTACACTACTCTACTCTACACTACACTACTCTACGCTACTCTACACTACACTACTCTACTCTACTCTACGCTACTCTACACTACACTACACTACTCTACTCTACACTACACTACTCTACTCTACTCTATACTACTCTACTCTACACTACACTACACTACTCTACACTACACTACTCTACTCTACACTACTCTACACTACTCATCCCATCCTCATCTGCCGCCCATCCTCAGTGCATGACTGGTAATTGCATGACTTGTAAGGCAGCCATAACAGTACATTGGAGCTGCTGACATGCCCCGGTGTTGTCATCCGTCATGTGAGCGAGAGAGTCATGAATTCAGCAGCAACTGCAATTCTCCACTGTGAATATTTCATAATACAATAAAAAAAATAGCTGTAAGGGCCTAAGCCTTCCCCTCATTGCTTTTAGCCTGGGCATTTAAGATGCATGAGAAATAAGCGTCCCCGTCTAGTGCGTGGGTAGGCAGACACTTTGTATTATTGTCAATAATGGCTCAGTTATAGCTTGGCGGCCGGGGAGACGAGAGGAGAAGAGGAAGGTGATGGAGATTTAGAGAGGCTTGCTGCGTTGTGGTGGATGGTTATAGGGACGTGATTTACATGATTTACCAAAGTGGAGCATCTCTGATTAATCACTCTCGCTCACTCAGTCCCGCCATATCTGGGTCCAACATGTGTTTATTGAGCAAGATATGATGCAGAAACTGAAAAGCGAACTGAGCAGGTTAAAACGTTTAGCCCTCCCCTCAGGCCTGTATAACAGCCTATCACACAGCTGGTTTACTGGTTTAGTGGACCAGCAAGATGATTAACTGACTGTTTTGTCAGCGTGGTGGTGTAGTGTGTGTGTGTGTGTGTGTGCGTGCCTGAATGTTTGGAGTTGTGTTTTCATCTTAACGATGAGGCAATGCTTGACATGTTTATGTGTGCTGTAATCTCCCGGCATCCTCTCTGCTTGTAGAATTCACTGGGTCCTCCTGGCTCCTCATACAGGGTCTAGCAGAGGCACAGTCACGCTTGAACTCATCAGGCCCCCATTTATCATGATTCTGCCCGAAAAGCGCAGGCCCTTTGAACCCCCCCTCTGCAATCAGTATTAACAGCTTTGGTCTGCAGAAAACATGCAACCCTGAACGGATGGGTTGGATGTTGGCTTGGACCGTGTTGCTTGTGTGGAGTAGCTATGCGGCTGGATAACCTTGCCCCTGTGTTATAATTTTACATCACTTGAAAGACAAATGCCTTTTATTATGGATCATGGTGGAGGTAAAGGTTCTGCCCTGCTCTCTTCCTCTGTGGGAGCTGGGAGCCTCACTGGGCTGCTCCATAGATTATCTATTATATTGACAAGATAGTGGAGTGATCACTCTAACTATGGAAATACTCAAAGATGGAAGGCAGGTGGGAGGAGGCGAGATCAGGTGGGACCATTCTAATCAATGAGAAGGCAGATACGCATGTAAACAACAGACACAACTCCGATATAAAGTCTATTATTTTCAGTGCATTCATAACAACCTAGCCATTGGTTGTTATGAATGCAACCTATCTCTCTCTCTCTCTCTCTCTCTCTCTCTCTCTCACTCTGTCTCTCTCTCTCTCTCTCTCTCTGTGTAACTCTGTCTCTGTCACGGTGCATCGGATATATGGGACGATAGACGGAGCGCTGGTGAAGTGTCATCCTTTTTATTGAATGAGGTGTTCTCACGAAGCATTCAAATCAAAAGGAGAGTGAAAACAAAAACTTACTAACAAGCAAACAAACAAAACACGGTGACTTACTGTGGCTGCTGGCAGTGCAGACAAACACAAGAACAATGATCCACCCACAGGTGGCTGTGTGTGGAGTCTAAATACTATCCCCAATCAGAGACAACGCTATACAGCTGTCTCTGATTGGGGATGATCATCTCCCTAATAATGTGTGAGAGCTTGGTTGTGTGCCTCTCTCCTCCCCTAGGTGGGAGTAAGAGGCCTTACCACAACCAAGCCCTCACAGTACCCCCCCCCTAAGGTGCGGACTCCCGACCGCACACATACAGTCCCCCCTCTCCTGAAAAGAAAAAATGTCCAAAACTAGGGGGGACATGGCGGGGTACTGAGGTGGTTGCTGGTGGGGGCTCCGGTTCCGGTTCCGGGCGTGGCACAGGCTGTGAGAGTAGCCTCCCTCCTACCTCTCCGTTGCACGCCCGATCCGGTCCGGACCCCGGCGCGGTGGTTCCCCCCTCAGTACTCCCGCCAGTCACCAAGTCCTGTCTGGACCCTGGTGCGGGAGCCCTCGACCCTGGAGAGGGGCTGACAACCGGCCCCGGACTGGGCACCGGTGGAGCGGAACTGCTCCGGCACTGGAGCGACGCAGATGACCGGCCCCGGACTGGGCACCGGTGGAGCGGACTGCTCCGGCACTGGAGCGACGCAGATGACCGGCCCCGGACTGGGCACCGGTGGAGCGGACTGCTCCATCTCTGGAGCGACGTAGACGACCGGCCCCGGACTGGGCACCGGTGGAGCGGATTGCTCCGGCACTGGAGTGACGCAGACGACCGGCCCCGGACTGGGCACCGGTGGAGCGGACTGCTCCGTCACTGGAGCGACGTAGACGACCGGCCCCGGACTGGGCACCGGTGGAGCGGACTGCTCCGGCACTGGAGCGACGCGGACGACCGGCCCCGGACTGGGCACCGGTGGAGGAGGCTCCAGGCCTTGAGCTGTGGCTGGAGGCTCCGGAACGCTGACCCTTGCTGGAGGTGGCGTGGCGCTGACCTTCGCTGGAGGTGGCGTGGCGCTGACCTTCGCTGGAGGTGGCGTGGCGCTGACCTTCGCTGGAGGTGGCGTGGCGCTGACCTTCGCTGGAGGTGGCGTGGCGCTGACCTTCGCTGGAGGTGGCGTGGCGCTGACCTTCGCTGGAGGTGGCGTGGCGCTGACCTTCGCTGGAGGTGGCGTGGCGCTGACCCTCGCTGGAGGCCTCGGGCTGCTGACCCTCACTGGAGGCCTCGTGCTGCTGACCCTCACTGGAGGCCTCGGGCTGCTGACCTTCACTGGAGGCCTCGGGCTGCTGACCCTCACTGGAGGCCTCGGGCTGCTGACCTTCACTGGAGGCCTCGGGCTGCTGACCTTCACTGGAGGCCTCGGGCTGCTGACCTTCACTGGAGGCCTCGGGCTGCTGACCTTCACTGGAGGCCTCGGGCTGCTGACCTTCACTGGAGGCCTCGGGCAGCTGACCTTCACTGGAGGCCTCGGGCTGCTGACCCTCACTGGAGGCCTCGGGCTGCTGACCTTCTCCGGAGGTCTCGGGCTGCTGACCTTCTCCGGAGGTCTCGGGCTGCTGACCTTCACAGGAGGCCTCAGGCTGCTGACCTTTACAGGAGACCTCAGGCTACTGACCGTCACAGGAGGCCTCGGGCTGCTGACCTTCTCCGGAGACCTCAGGCTGGATGCCGTGCCCACCCTGGGCACCGACGCAAAGGTGGTCTTCAGCCCTGCAGCTGGTCTGGCTGTCGGCCCCAGACTGGGCACCGACACGCTATGGAGCTCCTGCTCCACAGCGGGACTGAACGTCGTGCCCACCCTGGGCACCGACGCAGAGATGGTTCCCAACCCTCTGGTGGGGCTGAACGTCGTGCCCACCCTGGGCACCGACGCAGAGATGGTTTCCAGCCCTCTGGTTGGGCTGGCTGTCGGCCCCAGACTGGGCACCGACGCGCTATGGAGCTCCTGCTCCACAGCGGGGCTGAACGTCGTGCCCACCCTGGGCACCGACGCGGAGAGGGTTTCCAGCCCTGTGGTTGGGCTGGCTGTCGGCCCCAGACTGGGCACCGACGCGCTATGGAGCTCCTGCTCCACAGCGGGGCTGAACGTCGTGCCCACCCTGGGCACCGACGCAGAGATGGTTTCCAGCCCTCTGGTTGGGCTGGCTGTCGGCCCCACACTGGGCACCGACGCGCTATGGAGCTCCTGCTCCACAGCGGGGCTGAACGTCGTGCCCACCCTGGGCACCGACGCAGAGATGGTTTCCAGCCCTCTGGTTGGGCTGGCTGTCGGCCCCAGACTGGGCACCGACGCGCTATGGAGCTCCTGCTCCACAGCGGGGCTGAACGTCGTGCCCACCCTGGGCACCGACGCAGAGATGGTTTCCAGCCCTCTGGTTGGGCTGGCTGTCGGCCCCACACTGGGCACCGACGCGCTATGGAGCTCCTGCTCCACAGCGGGGCTGAACGTCGTGCCCACCCTGGGCACCGACGCAGAGATGGTTTCCAGCCCTCTGGTTGGGCTGGCTGTCGGCCCCACACTGGGCACCGACGTGCTATGGAGCTCCTGCTCCACAGCGGGGCTGAACGTCGTGCCCACCCTGGGCACCGACGCAGAGAGGGTTTCCAGCCCTGTGGTTGGGCTGGCTGTCGGCCCCAGACTGGGCACCGACGCGCTATGGAGCTCCTGCTCCACAGCGGGGCTGAACGTCGTACCCACTCTGGGCACCGACGCAGAGATGGTCTCCAAACACAGAGCTGCGCTGTCGACCCTCGCAGTAGGCTCCGTGTGAGGAATGGGTGAGCGCGCCACTGCTCTGCTGCGAGGCGCAGGCACGGGCCGTACCAGGCTGGGGAAACGCACCGTTGGGCTGGTGCGTCTAGCTGGCACGGGTCGCTCCGGGCTGGAGACACGCACCATGGGGCTGGTGCGTGGAGCAGGCGCGGGCCGTACCGGGCTGGGGAAACGCACCGTTGGGTTGGTGCGTTTAGCTGGTACGGGACTCACCGGGCTAGCGTTGCGCACCGATGGTTTGGTGCGCTGAGTCGGTCTCCTCCTCCTCCGACTCTGGACCGGCGCTGGAGGCACCGGACTGGGAACTGGCGCTGGAGCACGACTGTCCCTGTCGTGCCTACTCCACCGCCAATCCCCATCCTGTGAGGGCTCTTCCGGGAACCCCCACGAGTGAGGGAACAGAAGCACATCGTCGTCGTCTTCCTCCGACTCCTCTCTGTACTCCCGTTCCCACGGCTGTAGGGGCTCCTCCTGGAACCCCCACGAGTGCAGTGGTCGGGGCTCTTCTCCCTCGATCCCCGACCACCCCCATAGCCCCCCCCCCAAAATTCGTTTGAGGGGTTTTCTGGGCTCCAGGCTGGTCCTCAACCCTAGCCCGGTGACGTGTCCTCCGTCTCCGGCGCCTCGGCTGCTCCGGACTCCAGCCTTCCTCCACCGAGCGATAATAGGAGTGTTCCTCCTCGGTAATTTTCCCCATACCGAGGAGGATATCTCCTAACGTTATTCCACGCTGCGTCCCAGGGTGGTGGATCATTCTGTCACGGTGCATCGGATATATGGGACGATAGACGGAGCGCTGGTGAAGTGTCATCCTTTTTATTGAATGAGGTGTTCTCACGAAGCATTCAAATCAAAAGGAGAGTGAAAACAAAAACTTACTAACAAGCAAACAAACAAAACACGGTGACTTACTGTGGCTGCTGGCAGTGCAGACAAACACAAGAACAATGATCCACCCACAGGTGGCTGTGTGTGGAGTCTAAATACTATCCCCAATCAGAGACAACGCTATACAGCTGTCTCTGATTGGGGATGATCATCTCCCTAATAATGTGTGAGAGCTTGGTTGTGTGCCTCTCTCCTCCCCTAGGTGGGAGTAAGAGGCCTTACCACAACCAAGCCCTCACAGTCTCTCTCTCTCTCTCTCTCTCTCTCTCTCTCTGTGTAACTCTGTCTCTCTCTCTCTCTCTCTCTCTCTCTCTCTGTGTGTTGTTTTGCAGTTTTAAAGATAAGTTCCTGCAATTATATGCATCTTACCATGGCTGTGTTCTTTTTCTCAAACGCAATAACAAAATCAATACTGTTAAATTCATTGTTTTGGGAATTATCAATTCCCCTGACTGTTTAGCTTTTATTTTGGTGATTGTTAGTTCTCTAAGAATATATTACTTTATATTTGGTTTTAGTCATTTAAGTTTACACTGAAAGCTTTTTTCCATCCTGAAAATACATTTCTACAGCCCGACCAAGGGTTTCTATGATCATGTCACCTCTACCTTACCTGACACCCTAGAACCACTTCAATTTGCTTACAGCCCCAATAAATCCACAGACGATACAATCACCATCACACTGCACACTGCCCTATCCCATCTGGACAAGAGGAATACCTATGTAAGAATGCTGTTCATAGACTATAGCTCAGCATTCAACAACATAGTACCCTCCAAGCTCCGAGAGACTGAAAAACAACTTCTATCTCAAGGCCATCAGACTGTTAAATAGCCATCACTAGGCGGCTACCACCCGGTTACTCAACCCTGCACCTTAGAGGCTGCTGCCCTATATACATAGACATGGAATCACTGGCCACTTTAATAATGGAACACTAGCCACTTTAATAATGTTTATACTGCTTTACTCATCTCATATGTATATATTGTATTATATTATATTCTATTCTACTGTATTTTAGTCTATGCCACTCTGATATTGCTCGTCCTAATATTTATATATTTCTTAATTCCATTATTTTAGTTTTAGGTTTGTGTGTATTGTGTGTATTGTTGTGAATTGTTAGATTCTACTGCACTGTTGGAGCTAGAAACACAAGCATTTCGCTACAACCGCAATAACATCTGACCAATACATTTATTTGATTTGGTAGACTCCTGTCCTGACTACATCTACTCACATGTATAAACCATCTCTGATGAGTTCTGCACGTGTTAGTTCATTCCAAATTAGACTATTTTTCAACCATTTATGACTCATTTTCATACATTTAGTGCCAATAGACTTGATTATGCAGTGTATAAAAAATGTTATTATTTTGTTTTAAATTGAGATATATTGTCTTGAGTAGGCTATAAACTACCACAACAAGAACAGAATAAATCAAATAAGCCACAATTAGGGTTGTGGTCACAATCCATGTGTAATGGGCCAAACCACCGTTCTCTTATGGAGGAAATACTTTGAATCCTATGCCAAACCTCAAGAACAACAAGAGTTGTGTGTGTAAAATAACAATGAATCTAGGCTTGACACGATACCAAAATTTTCCAAACGATACGATACCAGGCCAAGTATCACAATACCAACATTTTCCAAATGATACGATACCAGGCCAAGTATCACAATAACGAGTGGCCTAGAGTCCTGTCCTGTTCGCCCCGTCCCCCGGATGCTTGTTCACGTTTTCTAAAAATTCTCCAAAAACCTGTCACTGAAATTCACACTTTTGCTCAATACAACACAATGAATTTAACTTCACACTGTTCAGTATATAATAGAATACTGCATAGAATGGCTGATTTGCTCATATTTGCAAAGGCCTACCTGTGATTTGGTTGGAGGAATGGGAGACAGAAATATATATCAGTGGAGGCTGCTGAAGGGAGAACGGCTCATAATAATGGCTGGCATGTCGCAAATGGAATGGCATCATACACATAGAAACCATGTGTTTGATACCGTTCCATTCATTCCGCAACAGCCATTATTATGAGCCCGTCCTCTTGTGATAGACATGCATAATGATCTGCATGTCATTGCGTCAGTAAGGGGAAACCACTGCATAATGATCTGCATGTCATTGTGTCAGTAAGGGGAAACCACTGCATAATGATCTGCATGTCATTGTGTCAGTAAGGGGAAACCACTGCATAATGATCTGCATGTCATTGTGTCAGTAAGGGGAAACCACTGCATAATGATCTGCATGTCATTGTGTCAGTAAGGGGAAACCACTGCATAATGATCTGCATGTCATTGTGTCAGTAAGGGGAAACCACTGCATAATGATCTGCATGTCATTGTGTCAGTAAGGGGAAACCACTGCATGAAACCTTCTTTCCTCTTCAGTTAACATAGGCAGATACACTCTCCCTCCCTTCCTCACACACACTAACTGTCTCCCTCTCTCTCATAAACACACACACCACTCTCCCTCTCCCACAAACACACATACACACACTGCTCCCAACTTTTAAAATGTTAAGCACCAGACTGAATTTAAGGAGAACCAGAAATAAATAGATGTTTGATATAGTTTAGGCTTCCATTAGGCCTGAATGAATCCTACCATTTGAAGCACATCTCATGAGTAGCAGAACATTTTCCGTTCTTCCTGGGCCAATCAGATGAGCCCAAAAGTTTCCAGGGTGTTAGCTAGCTAGGTAACTTGACTGAACAACGTTGTTTGACTGAAAACAGGCCGCGACATGGTTTGTGAAACATATATAAAATGCGTGCGAATCCCGATAGAAAAAATAAATCTGGGTCGTATCCTTTCAACTATTTAGGCTAGAGACAAGCCGTTTTCTTTGCTGTAAAGCTGCAAGCATGCCTGTCGCGAAGCTGTGCTCCGTTTTTCCTCTCTGTGACACTCAGAGGCTGCATGACAGTGAACTTGCAAAGCCTACTCAGACTGGTCTGTGCTCTTGGTTATAACAGGTGATGAAATTACACAGTGTATCAACATTGCTCGCTTTGCGTTCTGTTCCAATGTAACAAATGTAGAAATCTAACTACAGAAGACTCATCTGCATCCCCGCTCGCCATCATGGCTAAATTATATTTTAAAAACTGACGGAGGAATAGACGCTCGTGAAGAGCGAACGGAGAAGCAGGGGAGTGAGGGCTGGTAAGGGATGCGGCTGGCTGATTACAGCTGCCACATGTGATATGCGAATGAAAGTAAAGTGGATATCATTGGACATGCGCATACAAGACACTAGTGGCTATTGCTTAAATTCAACTGAATTGTTTTATAAACATTTTATAACAGGCGCCAGCAGGTTCTTTAGATCGGTAGGGCAGAAAAAGTCGGTAGTATCATATGAAACGGTACTATTGTATTCTAAAATGTTGGTATCATAAGTATCATGACTTTTTGGTACCGTGATATTACCGTTACCGTGGTGCCGGTCTACTGTGCAACACTAAGTGAATCCAATCCCAAACCTCAATAACAACAAGTGGTTGTGTGGGTGAAATAACGGAATTTAATTAAATTCTCGCTTTTTCTTTTTCTGTTTTTATTTGCCAATTTCATGTTTGTGTATGAAGCATTATTTTTGTTGAGATGGACAAGATAAATGGTTAACAATCCCTCTTTGATAGTGCTGAGCATTGATTGAACTGGTGCATAAACACACACACACACAGAGGTGCAGGCAAAGCAGCTTGGCTTTGGTCCTACTCAAAACACATCCAAGGCCAGTAAACTACATGCTTTAGTCACCCTGTCGCAACAAGCCGCCATAAACACACACACACACACACACACACACACACACACACACACACACACACACACACACACACACACACACACACACACACACACACACACACACACACACAGCTCCTCCTATCTCCTTCCTCCTCTCCACTTGAGACATTCTGTATGTGTTGTACTTATTAGCGAATAGCAGAGGCCCGAGTTGGTTCTGGTTACGCATGAAAGTGAAATGTGACTTACAAAGCTTGTCATGTATCAAAATGGCTGGCAATTGTTTTAAAAAATGTTTTAGCTATGAAACAGTCTAGCCATGCTTTTCAGCTGAGCTGCCCAGAGATGGATTGCTTTCTGGAGTTTTTGACAGGTGTAATTGTTAAGGCGTCATCTGTTCTTGTTTGCACAAAATACATTTTAGCCAACTCTAGGACTTGCCTGCTAATCTTTCTCCCATCATTCTATTCTTTGCTTGCCACTAGACAAATCCCCTGTTATTAGACCAGATGGTGGAGAAATCCATTCTCATGATAAGTTGCTTCTAGTTTGCATTTAGATAACCTGCAAAAAATGTTACAATTTACTACTCTGCCTCCAACCATAATTTCCCCTTTTCTTAGTATAGATTTGACTTACTTGAAACAAATTATATAAATCTTGATGAGTATTTTAATATATGGGGTAAAGCAACACACAGCAAACAAACAAAACAGGGTAACACATTAGCAAGCAGCATCGAACAGCTGACAACAGAGTCATATACACAGAGCTTAATCCCTTATTGATGTCACTTGTTAAATACACTTCAATCAGTGTAGATGAAGGGGAGGAGACAGGTTAAAGAAGGATTGAGACATGGATTGTGTATGTGCCATTCAGAGGGTGAATAGGCAAGACAAATATTGAAGTGTCTTTGAACGGGGTATGGTATTAGTCAAGAACTGTAACGCTGCTGGGTTTTTCACAACCAAGAATGGTCCACCACCCAAAAGGACATCAAGCCAACTTGACACACAACTGTGGGAAGCATTGGAGACAACATGGTCCATCATTGTGCTATTTGTTCGACACCTTGTAGAGTCCATGCCCCGACGAATTTAGGCTGTTCTGAGGGCATGTTTTGAACACTCAGTGTATATAGAGGCCCAATTTCTTCTCGCAAAAATTCTATTCACTCACTTATCTCAAAGGAAAGAGTTTTCAGCCCCCTTAACATTTCAAGCACTGCGTAGTCACCGTTAACATTTCTCTCTGCATAGTACCGTTTCTAAAAAGAGATTTTAACTGAACACTGTACAATTCAGTTTAAATGAACAGTGTGTGTTTCTGGAAATTAAGAGTTCTAGTTTAAATGCTTGAGGATGTGTAGAGACAATGTAAACAAGCTTTAACCCATCCCAGGTATAACTATAAAACATAGATATCTCCTGAAAGGTGCTTTGTGTATAAATTATCTGTCACCTTTTTCCATCTTGATGAGCAGTGATGGGTGTGAATTTGCATAATCCTTTTAAGGACTCAAATTATACTGTCACGTAGCAGATTTAACATGCTAGCAAGGATTCTATTGCTTTGCAGCTAATTAGTATGTGAATTACAGCACATTTACATTTTTACTGCTGCTCAGTTCCCTCAGTTGAATACATTTGTCCGTTTCATGCCCAAAGAACAATTTGGATGTATTAATGAGTGGTTTCTCTGAAATTCCTGGAGGTTTAACTCTCTTAGTTGTTTTGGCTGGAGTGGAAATGACGGCTGAGGGCTCTGGGGTCGTTGAATATTGAACATGGCCATGTCGTCATACTCAGTTATTTATATATTGATAGCCAATTACACCATGTCACATGTTACAGTTGCATGTACAGTATAGTACTTACTGTAACATGCTGTGAACTGCCATAGTGCAGTTAGCTTTTATAATCCCAATACATGTTACACTAACTTATGAATGTGTTTGCAATATAGTTGCTTTTAGTACCTTATTTATAAACACTATAAGCACAGTAAGATAAAACATTGTTTTGTAAATTAATTGCAGCTTTAGTGTAGAATTGGTGATTAAAATATATTTCTTGAGCAGATTTACTGGGCAAATCAATGCCTCCAACCAGGTCTGGAAAATCTGAAATCAAGGCCTGTGTCCCAAATGGCAACCTGGTCTATTCCTTATATGTTGTACTACTTTTGACCAGGGTCAAAGGTAGTACACTATAGGGAATAGTCTGCCATTTTGGACACACAATTGGAAACAGTGCTCTGCTGTAAGTGTACACTCATGTAAAACTCACTCTAGCTGCAGCAGTCATGTTTCATATACCCTTGATTTATGGTTGAAGGAGAAGATTTGCATCAAAACATAAACTCATTTTGGAAAATGACACCATCGTAACACCTTTTCAGTTTTTCATACCCTTCAACCATATCTTAGGAATCCAGGATTTGCTTCGGTAGTATATTATTCTTTCTAACAGTGGTGTTGGAGTTATCATTTAAACAATATGAGTTAGAGGGTGCGTCCCAGATGGCACCCTATCCTCTATATAGTGCACTACTTATGACCAGAGCCCTATGGGGGATTTAGGGGATAGGGTGCCATTGAGGACCAAGCCATAGTGACCAGGTCACCAGATAGCTGGCTGCTGAGGTAGCTAGTCTACTTATCACACCTCTTGTTTTCCACCAGAACCTTTCAAACCAACAGGAAATTAAACAAGCACAGAGAAAGCAGTGTGTGTACCCTACTTCCACGTGTTATTTCAAATTGGATATCTCTAATGAAAATCAGAGGGGTCAGGAGGAGTGATAAAGGTTCTGTTGAGAGGCCTCCGGGAGCGACACGTTGTAATCATCTGATTTGGAAGTTTTGGGCCCATCAGTTGATTCTCTGTGTCCCAAATGGCATCCTGTTCCCTATTTAGTGCACTACTTTTGACTAGGCCCCATAGGACTTTGGTCAAAGTAGTGCACTGTATAGGGAATAGGGTTCCATTTGGGACGTAACCTTTGCCTGGATGTGGTTGGTGCTCACTGCAGCAGCCGAACACACAACTTCTGATCCCTGTCTGAAATCAAGGACAAATTGGCAATTCAACAGACTGAACTCAAAATGGTCACAAATGGCGACACTCAGACTAATTGTGATTAGAGCAGTACTTTGATTTCCTTCTTTCCTACCATTATTGGTCAAAATGAGGGCTTGGTCCTTTCTCTGTTGCCTTGCCATCATTTACCATCATGATTGTCTTCTCTTTCTCCTCTCTCCTCCCTCCTCTCTCCTCTTTCCTCTCTCCTCTCTCCTCCTCCTTTCTCTCTCCTTTCTTATATCTTCTCTCTCCTCCTCCTTTCTCTCTCCTCTCTTCTTTCTCCTCTCCCTTCTCTTTTCTCTCTCTCCTCTCTCTTCTCTTTCTCCTATCTCTCTCCTCTCTCCTCTCCTCTCTCCTCTTTCTCCTATCTCTCTCCTCTCTCCTCTCCTCTCCTCTCTCCTCTCTCCTCCTTTCTCTCTCCTTTCTTATATCTCCTCTCTCCTACCTGCTCTCTTCTCTCTACTCTCTCTTCTTTCTCTTCTTTCTCATATCTTCTCTCTTGTGTCTCCTCTCTCTTCTCTCTCCTTGCTCTCCTATCTTCTCTTATCTCTCCTATCTCCTCTCTTCTCTCTCTCTTCTCTCCTCCCTCCTCTCTCTTCTCTCTCCTCTGTCCTCTCTCTCCTCTCTCTTCTCTCCTCACTCTTCTCTCTCCTCTCTCTTCTCTCTCCTCCCTTCTCTCTTCTCTCGCTCCTCTCTCCTTTCTTATATCTTCTCTCTCCTCTCTTCTTTCTCCTCTCCCTTCTCTTTTCTCTCTCTCTCCTTTCTCTCCTCTCTCCTCTCTCTCCACTCTCCTTTATCTCCTCTCTCCTCTCTTCTCTTGATATTTCCTTTATTCCCCTACTCCTCTCCTCTGTTATTATTCCAGTAAATATTTAGGATGGTATTCAGTCAAGGTCATTGCTCTTTTTGCACTAGTGTGTGTGTGTGTGTGTGTGTGTCTCTTTTAGCTCTCAGCCAAGTGAGTCCAGATCATATAGTCAGGGCTGTGTGTTGTGTTTCTCCCATCCCACCGTTCTAGCAGGAACAACAGTGTTGACTAATGCTCTAATACGTTTGGATTCTCTAGCTGTCTTGTCTCTCTCTCTATTGCACTATACACTGCCCTTTCCCACCTGGACAAGAGGAAAACTTATGTGAGAATGCTGTTCATTGACTACAGCTCAGCGTTCAACACCATACTGCCCTCCAATCACTAAGCTAAGGACCCTGGGACTGAACCCACCCTCTGCATCCTGGACTTCCTGACAGGCTGCCCCCAGGTGGTGAGGGTAGGCAACAACACATCTGCCACGCTGACCCTCAACACGGGGGCCCCTCAAGAGTGCGTGCTTATTCCCCTCCTGTACTCCCTGTTCACCCACGACTGCGTGGACGAGCACGGTGGTAGGCCTGATCACTTATGGTGATAAGCCAGCCTATAGGGAGGAGGTCAGAGACCTGCCAGTGTAGTGCCAGAAAATAAAACTCTCACTCAACGTCAGCAAGACAAAGGAGCTGATCGTGGACTACATGAAACGTGAGGGCTGAGCTCGCCCCCATTCACATCAACAGGGCTATAGTGGAGCGGGTCGAGAGCTTCATGTTCCTCAGTGTCCACATCACTATGGATCTACCATGGTCCACACACATCAATACAGTCGTCAAGAGGGCACGACAAGGCATCTTCCCCCTCAGGAGGCTGAAAAGATTTGGCATGGACTCTCAGATCCTCAAAAGGTCCTCTACAGCTGTACCATCGAGAGCATCTTTATTTAATAAATTAACCTTTATTTAACTAGGCAAGTCAGTTGAGAACAAATTCTTATTTACAACGACGGCCTACCCCAGCCTCCCCTGACCCGGACGACGCTGGGCCTATTGTGCGCAGCCCTATGGGATTAGAAACGTGTAATATCTGAAAATGTAGCTAGCTAGACTATTTTACCCATATACATCGATGGACGCTTCTCCCTCACGGATGCCATGGTTGTCTTAGTTTGAAGATGTAATCCGGAGACAGCCTTCTGTGTGTTCTCTTTTTGACTCTGTCTGCATATTTGCAATCAAACGCCAGAATTTTCTCCATCTTCTTAGCTATCATACTCTAATTCCACCGTGCATTCTATGATTTCAAAACTCGGTCCTCCAGAAAGTAGAGAGCAACACCTTTGCAATTCTACTATGTGATATCTTTAAATAAAAAGCAGCGTTAGAAAGGATTACCTACACATACTGACCAGCTCATGTTATAGACAGAAGTGTGCTACATGGCAGACCAACCCGAACCCATCTCTCGCATGTCCAGCCCACCCATTATCTCAGCTAATCATGGCTAGTGGGAAGGTTCCTGTCTTTTTCTGTGGCTAAACCAACTAGGCTCGTAATTTAACAATTTTATTCGTATTTACAGATGGCATACAAGTTTGTTATTAAGGCACATGAAAGTTCACATAGACCCCAGCTAACGAAGTCATAGAATGTACTGATGCACCAAATCTGGAACCAACAGGACCCTGAACAGCTTCTAGCCATAAACCATAATTAACAAAATAGCTACACGGACTATCTGCATTGACCAATTTTGCACAAATGTTTTTGTCTCATCACATACACTGCTGCTACTGTCACTTAATTCCTAGTTATATGTACATATCTACCTCAATTACCTCGTACCCATGCACATCGATTCGCTACTGGTACCCCATGTACTGTATATAGCAAGTTATTTTTACTCATTGTATATTTATTATTACTTTTATTATTACGTGTTTTACTTTTCTATTATTTCTCAAAAACGTTTCTTTCTGCATTGTTGTGAAGGGCCAGTGAGTGAGCATTTAACACCTGTTGTTTACGAAGCATGTGACGAATTGATTTGATTTGATTTGGCTACCTAAGCAAAGATCTTATAGCTCCCAAATGGGACGATTCCTTTATAGTGCACTTTTTTTTTTTACCAGGGCCCATAGAGCTCTAGTCAAAAGTAGTGTACTATGTAGGGAATAGGCTGTCATTTGGGACGTAGCCCTAGTGTTATACTGTACTTGTCCCTAAGGGAGATGCAGTATTTACTGTATAGTGAGGTGTTAGTGATCCTCCAGGAAAACAACTATCTTTGGTCTGGTCCTCCCCAGGCAGGGAACACCTCACAGAAGAGAGCTGAGAAGTTCTGTCAAAATACAGTCATATTGGAAAATATGTGGACATAGTTTTACAGTCACTATAAACAGTACTGTAATATTCAGTCATTCAGTAGACAGCCATTGGATGGCTGTAAACATGGAGCAGTCAGTATGATATTAGTTCAGGGTCGCCTTCTGAAGGGAGGCTTGCTGCTGTGTTGTGATTTAAATGGCTAAACAGCGGCTTGTTGAACGCCCCCCTTAAAGTGCTCGACTAAACAGTAGACCCTGCCGTGTTTGACGTCTTTACTAATTTGACATGGAGTTCAGAAACCCCATGATGGCTCTTAGAGCTAGGGATGTCGAGGGCCATGTTTTCCATACCACAAACATAGCTGCTCTTTGACTTCCACCTTACAGTAACATAGTTGCCAGACCAGACCAGACCAGGCCCCAGCCACGGTAAGAGAGTTGTGGTGGTTAATGGCTTGCAGTGTTTTTCTGCTTTAAAGCCTTCCAGCTGAGTGGCCGCAGATCGTTTTGTCCGCTCTGACGTGCGTGGAGGCAACCCAGCCCAGCCCATTACAGCCAACCCCAGACCAGCCCAGCCCATCTCAGTCCACCCCAGCCCTTCCCAGCTCTTCCCAGCTCTTCCCAGCCCTTCCCAGCCCTTCCCAGCCCTTCCCAGCCCAGCCAACCCCAGCCCAGCCAAACCCAGCCCAGCCAACCGCAGCCCATCTCAGCCCATCCCAGGCCCTCCCAGCCATCCCATCCCACCCCAGCACCTCCCAGCCCCTCATCCCAGCCCATCTCACCCCTTCCCAGCCCAGCCAACCCCAGCACAGCCCACTCTGCTTTCCTTTCCCTGTCTAGTAGCCAACATTAGCCTCAGCCAGCCAATCATTACACAGGGAGCCCTGCCAAAGTTTTAAATACCAGGAAATAACACCACATGCAGGGCAATTATTTTTGTGAAAAATTACTCAGGGTTTTTATTTGTGATAAACCTTCTTAAAGGAGAAAGACGATGCACAGCCGGCCCTTTCACGGAGCGGAGGACTCATATTTATGGCCTGCTTTGCAAAGAAACATTGATATGCTGTCTGGTTGAATATTAAGTTTTACTTTATTTTAAAAAGCTTTAAAAATTATTCACCAAATTAAAGGAAAACATCTTTGTTTATATTTTTATAAAAAAGGTAAAGAAATATATTGGAATGTAGAGTGTAAATGTAAATGTATACTGTAGGGTTGTCTATGATGCTCTCATCACACCAACACACACTGTCACACACACACACACACACACACACACACACACACACACACACACACACACACACACACACACACACACTGTCACACACACACACACACACACACACACACACACACACACACACACACACACACACACACACACACACACACACACACACACACACACACACACACACACACTGTCAAACACACACACACACACACACACACACACACACACATACACACACACACACACTGTCACACACACTGTCACACACACACGCACACGCACACACACACACACACACACACACACACACACACACACACACACACACACACACACACACACACACACTGTATTCGGAAAGTATTCAGACCCCTTGACTTTTTCCACATTTTGTTATGTTACAGCCTTATTCTAGAATTGATTAAAACAGGTTTTAAATTTTTTTTGTTCAAACAATAAATACAAATAAAACTGAACTATCACATTTACATAAGTTTTCAGACCCTTTGTGAAGCTTCGCCCCAGTCTGAGGTCTTGAGCAGGTTTTCATCAATGATCTCTCTGTACTTTGCTCCGTTCATTTTTCCCTCAACCCTGACTAGTCTCCCAGTCCCTGCCGTGGAAAAACATCCCGACAGCATGATGCTGCCACCACCATACTTCACCGTAGGGATGGTGCCAGGTTTCCTCCAGACGTGACGCTTGGCATTTAGGCAAAAGAGTTCAATCTTGGACCAGACCAGAGAATATCACGGTCAGAGTCCTTTAGGTGACTTTTGGCAAAATCCAAGCGGTCTGCCATGTGCCTTTTACTGAATAGTGGCTTCTGTCTGGCCACTCTACTATAAAGGCCTGATTGGTGGAGTACTGCATAGATGGTTGTCCTTCTGAAGGTTCTCCCATCTTCACAGAAGAACTCTGGAGCTCTGTCAGAGTGACCATCGGGTTTTTGGTCACCTCCCTGACCATGGCCCTTCTGCCTCCCGATTGCTCAGTTTGGCCGGGCGGCTAGCTCTAGGAAGAGTCTTGGTGGTCTCGGGAGCTCTACAGACAATTCATTCGACCTCATGACTTGGTTTTTGGTCTGTCATACACTGTCAACTGTGGGACCTTATATAGACAGGTGTGTGCCTTTACAAATCATGTCCAATCAATTGAATTTACCACAGGTGAACTCCTATCAAGTTTTAGAAACATCTCAAGGATGATTAATGGAAACAGGATGGACCTGAACAAAATTTTGAGTCTCATAGCAAAGGGTCTGAATACTGTAATTAAGGTATTTCAGTTTTTTATTTTAAATACATTTTTAATACATTTGGTCGTGTTGTCATTATGGGGTTTGTAGATTGATGAGGATTGTTTTTATATAATCAATTTTAGGGAAGGGGTCTGAATACTTTCCGAATGCACTGTTCACACACAAACACTCTTTTACTGAAACACAGGGTTCAGTCCTGTCTTCCTAAACCTAGGATGTCTTTAGGAGAGGTAGAGAGAGAGAGAGGCAAACCTTGTTGTCCAGAGAGGAACTGAATAGACCGAGCAGGCTTTATTCCAGCAATAAATATGTTTTTAGTGTACTTGGGTGTCAACATGGGGCTATAATGTGTGATATTATTGAGCACTTGGACTGGCTGACAGAATGAGATGCCTCACAGGCTGGCTGGCTGCCTTGAGGTTTAAAGCTGCAATATGTAACTTTTTGGGCGACCCGACCAAATTGCATAGAAATGCCAGTTATAGGTCTCTCATTCTAATTGAAAGCAAGTCTAAGAAGCAGTAGAAATGTTCTATGTGCGCTTTTACTCGGCTTTGTACACCAGCTGAAAATACATTATTTTTTGTTATGGAAAATATATTTCACCGCGGTTTAGATGGTACAATGATTCTCTACCCTATACTTGCTTGTTTTGTCACATAAACTGAAATTAGGCAACATTTTTGCAACCAGGAAATGGCAGAGTGTTGTTTGCATAGTGCACCTTTAAGGACAGCAATACATACACTGAAAGGCTCCATGCAATATGTTTTACTCTATTTTTTATGTTTAACTAATATGTCCCTAATCGTTATTATTAACATACTGTATACATTGTATTTACAGATCCTTGTTTGGAAGTCATTGTTACTGTACAGTTTACACATGCTATTTATCCACCTGCTCATTGACGGAATGTTTTAAACTGATCAGCCCTACTGTATTTATCTTCGTAGGGAAGTTAAAACCCTACACCCTTTCTGCATGGAGGAATCAGCGGAGGAGGCCGTAGTTGATGCCCAATTCATTTCCAAATTTCCCCAGTAAGTTGGAAGTCTTATTTAACCCATTCATCGAGGACAATAAGTGATTTAAAACATTGTTTATTTATATCACCAAGATCATTTTTAGAGTTTGCATAGCTTTTGATGTCCTTTGATACTTGTTAGCCCGGCCTAGTGCTGCTTACGAAACAAAATCAATGAATGGAGCAAAACTAAACCTCTTAGATAGAGGAAGAGAGAGAGGGTGAGGGGGTGCTGTGGGATTATTTAAGATACTCTTTGAAGAGGTAGGGTTTAAGATGTTTTAGAAAGATGGGCAGTGGAGTCTGCTGTCCTAGTTCCATTGGGGTGCCAGTACAGAGAAGAGCTTGGACTGAGCTGACCTCCCATAAGGGTGGGAGGACCAAGAGACCAGTGGTGGCAGAACGTATTGCTCGGGTTGTGGTGTAGGGTTTAAGCATAGCTTGAAGGTAGAGAGGGGCAGTTTTTCTTGCTTCTCCGTAGGCAAGTACCTTGGACTTGGGGTGGATGTGAGCTTCGACTGGAAGCCAGTGGAGTGTACGGAGGAGCGGGGTGACATGGGAGAACTTGGGTTGAACACCAGGCAGGCTGCAGCATTCTGGATAAATTGCAGGGGTTTGATAGCACAAGCGGGGAGCCCAGCCAACAGCGAGTTGCAGTAGTCCAGACAGGAGATGAAAAGTGCCTGGATTAGGACCTGCGCCAATACCTGTGCCGCTTCCTTCTTTGATGTTTGCAGAGAACGACAGGGTGTTGTCCAGGTTCACGTCATGGTTCTTTACACTCTGGGAGGGGGACACCGTAGAGTTGTCAACTGTGATGGAGAGGTCTTGGAGGGGGCAGGCCTTCCCCAGCAGGAAGAGCAGCTCTGTCCTGTCAAGGTTTAGCTTGAGGTTGCAGGCCGACATCCAAGCTGAGATATCTGCCAGGCACGCAAAGATGCTTGTCGCCACCTGGGTGTCAGAAGGGGGGAAGGAGAAAAAAAGTTGGGTGTCATCCACATAGCAATGATAGGAGAGACCATGTGAGGATATGACGGAGCCGAGTGACTTGGTATGTAGAGAGAAGAGGATAGGGCCTAGAACTGAGCCCTGGGGCACACCAATAGTGAGAGTACGTGGTGCAAACACAGATCCTTTCTACGTCACGTGGTAGGAGCGGCCTGCAAGGTATGATACAATCCAAGAGTGTACAGAGCCTGATACGCCCAGCCCTGAGAAGGTGGAGGAGGATCCGATGGTTCACGGCGCCAAAGACAGCGGATAGATCTAGGAGAATGAGAACAGAGGATAGAGTCAGCTTTGGCAGTGCAGAGAGCCTCCGTGACACAGAGAAGAGCAGTCCTGGTTGAGTGACCTGTCTTGAAGCCTGACTGGTTAGGGTCAAGAAGATCGTTCTGAGAGAGGTAACGAGAATGTTGGTCAGAGACAGCACGCTCAAGTGTTTTGGAAAGAAAAGAAAGAAAGGATACCGGTCTGTAGTTTTTGACGTCAGAGGAGTCAAGTGTTGGTTGGAGCGACTAGTCGCCCGACCTCACTAGTCGCAAGATTTCATCTGGAGAGAGAGGGGAGAAAGAAGTCAAGGTGTGGGGTAGTTCTGTGTCAGTGGGACCAGTGGACTGAATGAGGAGCGAATGTCATCAACCTTCTTTTCAAAGTGGTTGACAAAGTCATCCGCAGAGAGGGAGGTGGGAGGGGGTGTAAAATGAAGGAGGGAGGGGAAGGTGGAAAAAAGTTTTCTAGGGTTAGAGGCAGAAGCTTGACATTTTGTTAGCTGGTTCTGATGCCCGGCCACTAGCTGTGGAGAGAATTGAGTCCCCCACTGAGAGTAGAGGGATAAAGCAGGAGGTACTCTCACTCACTCACTCACTCACTCACTCACTCACTCACTCACTCACTCACTCACTCACTCACTCACTCACTCACTCACTCACTCACTCACTCACTCACTCACTCACTCACTCACTCACTCACTCACTCACTCTCTCTCTCTCTCTCTCTCTCTCTCTCTCTCTCTCTCTCTCTCTCTCTCGCTCTCTTCTCTCTTTACCTCTCACCCTCTCTCTCTGCTCTCTATATCTTTCTCTCTCTATGCTCTCCCTGCTCTCTCTCTCTCTCTCTCTCTCTCTCTCTCTCTCTCTCTCTCTCTCTCTCTCTCTCACACTCACTCACTCTCTCTCTCTCTCTCCGTTCCCTCCATCAGATCAGATTCTTCATGGCACTTCCCACCCACTCTCTTGCCAGCCATTCAGATTAGTCCTCATAAAGAGAGATCCAGAGCAGAGAATAGCTGTGTTTCCCACAGAGCAAACTCTAACTGACCGTGACTGCAAAATGCTGCTCACCCAAAGTTATTCTCCTTTCAAGACGTATTGCTTGGCAGGGCTTAACAATATGTACTCTTTTATCTTTGTTTATGGAACATGTGTTCAATAAGAGTTATCATAGTCATCATATTTAAGAGGGAGGGAGGAGAAGGAGGGAGAGAGAGGGAAGGGAGGCCTTTCTCTTCCTCTCCTCTCCTCTCCTCTCCTCTCGAAAACCCAGGCCCAGCAGGGTTTTCCCTGGTTACGCCATGATGTGGCCCTAACCTTAGTGTGTTTTCACTATTCACCCAGATACAGTATGTACAGTGCATTCAGTATTCAGACCCCTTGACTTTTTCCACATTTTGTTACGTTACAGCCTTCTTCTAAAATGTATTACATTGTTTTTCTTCTCTTATCAATCTACACACAATGCTCCATAATGACAAAGCACAAACAGGTGTTTACAAATGATGGCAAATTTATATATAAAAAAAACCCCTGAAATATCATATTTACATATTCAGACCCTTTACTCAGTACTTTGTTAAAGCGCCGTTGGCAGTGATTACAGCCTTGAGTCTTCTTGGGTATGACGCTACAAGCTTGGAACAGCTTGTTTGGGGAGTTTCTCCCATTCTCCTCTGCAGTTCTTCTCCAGAGAATCTTGTTTCTCATGGTCTGAGTCCTTTAGGTGCCTTTTGACAAACTCCAAGCAGGCTGTCATGTGCATTTTACTGAGGAGTGGCTTCTGTCTGGCCATTCTTCCATACAGGACTGATTGGTGGAGTGCTGCAGAGATGGTTGTCCTGGAAGGTTCTCCCAGCTCTAGAAAGTGTCTTGGTGGTTCCAAAATTCTTCCATTTAAGAATGATGGAGGCCGCTGTGCTGTTGGGGACCTTCGATGCTGCATAATTTTTTTTGTACCCTTCCCCAGATCTGTGCCTTAACACAACCCTGTCTCTACGGACAATTCCTTCGACCTCATGGCTTGGTTTTTGCTCTGACATGCACTGTCAACTGTGGGACCTTATATAGACAGGTGTGTGCCTCCACTGTTCCGGACCACACTGGTCCAGTTCTGGACCATCCTATGGGACTATATGAACCCGGGTCTGTAGTAACGCCTCTAGAACTGCATGCGATGCAGTGCCTTAGACAGCTGCGCCACTCGGGAGGCCTACTGTTTATTATTTTGAATAAATTTGCCATTATGTCATTATGGGGTATTGTGTGTAGATTTATGAGAATGTATAAACAATGTTTAATCCATTTTAGAATAAGGCTGTAACGTAACAAAATGTCTGTATACTTTCCGAATGCACTGTATGTGTGGGATGGCTGACTGGTGCCCCTGGTGCTTGTTGGTGCCAGACCTGGAGTTGTTATGGCGTCTCTGGCAGCACTTCCCGGGCTCCCGAGTGGAGCAGTGGTCTAAGGCACTGCATCTTAGTGCTAGAGAAACCACTACAGACCCTGGTTTGATTCCAGGCTGTATCACAATCCTGTCGTGATTGGGATTCCCATAGAGCGGTGCACAATTGGCCCAGGTTTGGCCGGGGTAGGCCGTCATTGTAAATTGGCCATTGGCCAAGACCTGACACATTCTTGATCTGTTTCCAGACTCTGGATAATTATAATTAAAACGTTTTTTGGAAGACTAGCCTCCATTGCAGTGCACCTGGCTGGTTGGAAGACTTCCTTCTCTTCCACTGTACCAGATGTTTGTTGTAACAGAGAGGATGTGTACCTTATGTAATCTCCCCGAGGGCGGGAGAAAAAAAAGATAAATAATTTGATTTATATTTTATTGTTCATTAGTAAGCCTAACACACCAGAAGTACTGACAAGTTTGTTGTGTCAAGTTCTGGTTTGATCTCTACTTGTTGTGACATGAACCCACAGAATCATCTCCCAGATGATGAAAGCAGCAGTCTGCGCCAGCGTTGTTCACTGTTTCCACATCTCTGCTGCTGCCTGCAGGGCCCTGACACTCACTCTCTCCTCTCCTCTTCTCTCTAAATCCTCTCCATGCTGTTTCTTTCTGTACATAATCCACAATTAAGGTGAGATTGCAGACTTTGTAGTTAACAGTACGGCACGGTGCACCAGCATGGGAGAACATTTTTATATTTTTATTTTTAGAAACCGTAGCTACCAGCGATGCAAAGCAGGAGGAAATTGCAGTTCTCAGATACATTTTATGTGGTGGCATGTTTTAGTAAAAGGTTGTCAACAAAATGAGCAAGGAGACTTGTTCTATGACCTTTATCAAGGAGTCCTGTTCTATGACCTTTAGCAACGATACTTGTTCTATGACCTTTAGCAAGGAGACTTGTTCTATGACCTTTAGCAAGGACACTTGTTCTATGACCTTTAACAAGGAGTCTTGTTCTATGACCTTTAGGAAGGAGACTTGTTCTATGACCTTTAGGAAGGAGACTTGTTCTATGACCTTTAGCAAATAGTCTTGTTCTATCACCTTTAGCAAGGAGACTTGCATCTAGCTGATCTAGAGTGTAATCATTAGTCCAAATCGAGAGTTTCTATTGGACAAATTCAGGTAGGTCTATCCTGTTTTGTCACACTGTTTTTCAACAGAATCGCCGGAATTAATACACCCCGATCACCCACACACACAGTTCACTTTCATAACAGCCACATACAAATAGCATCATCACTTTGTTCGTTGTATAATTCCTTGCATCTACACGCTCTCCTCCTCTCACCTTTTCCCTTCGATTGTGGAATTCAGAGCACAACACAACATCTGTCTGTGACCAGGCAAAGAAAACCTATCCAAAACAACTTCATATCATAACTGCTACACAGCCTACATCGTTGTTAGCATATAGCATATTAGTCATAGTCAACATAGCTTCTAGAACTAACGCGTTAGTAAACCCACTACAATCACATAGTACAGTGTACATCAAGCAGTTTAGTAGTTACATGGCGGGCCCCGGTGGTAATACATTTATAAGACCGAAAGCTTACCTTGACTTGAAATAGTTCCAGTGTTGGATAGCCTTAGCTAGCTAGCTAACATAAATAGCATTCCTCTCTGTTTCAGCCGCATGTTTGAGTAGGCTAAGTTAGCTAGCTGCATTAGCTAGCTAAGTAAGTAAAAGTGAATGTTAAAAAAATGTATAATATAAAAAAATTAAATATAGCTGGCTCTCTCTCTCTGCTGCTTTTCCTTAATTGTTTAAGAAATTAATTTGTTCAAAACTGTTCAACTATTGTCTTTCTCTCTCATTGAGTCAACTACTAAACACATGTTATGCACTGCAGTGCTAGCTACCTGTAGCTTATGATTTCAGTACTAGATTCATTCTCTGATCCTTTGATTGGGTGGACATGCTGCAAGAGCTCTGATAGGTTGGAGGATGTCCTCTGGAAGTCGTCATAATTATTATGTAAGTCTATGGAAGGGGGTGAGAACCATGAACCTCCTAGGTTTTGTATTGAAGTCAATGAACCCAGAGGAGGACGGAAGCTAACTGTCCTCCGGCTACACCATAGTGCTACCCAGGCTACTGTAGACCTTTATTGCAAAACAGTGTGTTTTAAGCAGTTATTTGGTGACGTGAATATACTGTATTTAGTATAGTTTTATCTAAAAATAATAACTTTTTAATGTTTCACTCCCCTTCCTCCTCTGCTCCAGATGTTTTATTTTATGAGGGCAGGAACTTGTCCCTTTCTATCTATAGTAATCGTTTGCGGCAAAATGACACTCTATGCAAATGATGGTTGAGGTTGTTTGCCCTGAAATAATCCCTGTAAAAGGAAAGGGAGGAAGAAAGGGAGATGAGATGACACTCTTAATTGGTGCAGAAGCTATTTGGCTGAGTTCCAGCTGTATCAATTGCTTTTCTGCTACTTTTATCAAGCAATGGTTTGTAACTGTTATTGTTCAGATTTTATTAACGAGATACAGACAGAGAAGCATTGATTTGCTCCAGTAGCACACAGACAATAATCATAATGGCACCTCTACTTGAAGTGATTTCGGAACGAATGCAGGCGGCACAGGACAATGATGCAGCTCAGCTCCCAGTGGACAAATCTTATTTTCCATCTCTCCCCCCGTCCTTCCCTCCTTCCCTCCTGCCGTGACTGTCACTCTCCTAGAACCACTCTAGCCTTGCTGCATCGCCCTGCAAATCAAATACAGCATGACAGGGAATATTGTAGGCATAATGGAGAATCGCAGGAGAATGCACCACTGTATACACACAAATAGCTCTGGGCGTAATTAAACATTGCTGCCCCTGACCTGAACCACAGGTCCAGAGTAATAGATCTAGTACTATGACTATAGTTAAAGATAGAGATCATTAGGTAATGTACTGGGCTGAGCTGGGCTGCAGATGTGGTCCTCTCTCTCTACTGGTTTCTCTCTCTCTCTCTGTCTCAACCTACAGTATACAGTGCATACACACCAGTCTGGGTTTTCCCCTGTTTGAAGTACCTCCTTATGGTAATTTGGAAATACATGTGTGTAATGCTGTGCATATTGTGAAAGCACAAGAGTTGAGCTGTGGTTAAGACAGATTTATCCTCATTTGTCCCCTGCAATTCAATATGTATTTTCTGTACATTCTGCATAGTTAGATTTGCATATCAGACACTTTATAGATACTTGAATATTACTTGAAGTGACTATTTCAAGAGCTAGGCAGACAAAGCAAGAGAGCAAACAACCTCTTTGAACTGGGTTTTGTTTATGCCGTCTGTACTGCTTCAATCACGTCTTAGATGTTGTGTTTTAAACTTTCAAAAGTTGGGCTTTCTTCTCCTCTGAGTTTTCTCTCCCTCCTTGACTGAGGAGAAGGAGGACTGAACTGAAGTCTCATTCTCCTATCTCTCTCTCTCCATCTCTTCTGTGGCTGCTGCTGTGGTGTGCTGTCTTGTTTGAATAATGGTTGTGATAATTTCTCCCAGTCTAATAAGAGAGTGTGGTTGGGCCTGAGTAAACAGCCTGATTGGCTGCTGAAGGCTGCTGAAGGTCAGAGTGACAGCAGGTGACACATCAGTGAATTACAATGACAGTCATTGCTCAATCCATCATTTAGCACAGAAGAGGGAGATATATCTGCTTTTCTCTATCTCTTCTTTGACAAAGGAATGAATGATTCTCAGTCCAGAGTTGTTATGCATTCAGCAAGTATTTAAATGATTGTATCTGCTCTCTTTAACATGTATAAGTATTTTAGTGATTGTATCTGCTCTCTTTAACATGTATAAGTATTTAAATGATGTATCTGCTCTCTTTAACATGTATAAGTATTTTAGTGATTGTATATGCTCTCCTTAACATGTATAAGTATTTAAATGATTGTATCTGCTCTCTTTAACATGTATACGTATTTAAATGATTGTATCTGCTCTCTTTAGCATGTATAAGTATTTAAATGATGTATCTGCTCTCTTTAACATGTATAAGTATTTTAGTGATTTTATCTGCTCTCCTTAACATGTATAAGTATTTAAATGATTGTATCTGCTCTCTTTAACATGTATAAGTATTTAAATGATTGTATCTGCTCTCTTTAACATGTTGTAGAATTTAAATGGGATTTATTTGCAAGGTTAAAAACAGACTTCCTTTAGAAGAGAACAGAATAGTGGAATATTTCCTTGTACTTATCCTAGTATTTGTGACTTATGTCTGGCCTATTCTTAACGGTGACACATTGTAAAGCTGGACGACAACAGGAGGATAAAATAGATCTCAATGTGTATTGCAGTGACTTTCATTTCACAACAGACATTGGAATTGGAAACCAACTGACGTGATTTGTTCTCTTTAAGTGCGGTCTATAGTGTATTCTTTTAGCACAGAATATGTGACGTGAACAGTCTTGAGGTCCTGAAGTGGCGCCACGAGTATTTCTGTTTGCAGATTCAAGTCAGACACTGAAGTTTGTCAGCACTTGCACCGTCTGATCCGCTGAATCCTGATGCCTGGTTTCAGACAGCTGCACAAGGCAGCACCCACACAACCTAGCGATCACTGGGTTGTCTATCAGTCTACCTCCCAGTCACATACAGTCCATTTGGCAGCAGCAGTCACAGTGTCTCTCTGCATACTGGAAGTGGCACCTCTCACCACAGGTGAGCTAAAACATTTAGGAAGAGAAGAGAGACACTTTGCTTAAAGGTATCCCCCTTCATCCACCTACTGCTGCGCCACCCACTCAGTCTAACTGACTGACATCCTTATGATAAGAACACTTGAGAAATGATGCCACCACGGTGCTTTGTCTTCTTTATACACTGCAGTGTTTACCAACCATGTGGATGGGTATGAGGTGTAACAATGGAAGCCTTTACTCCTTGTAGCTGTGCATGTGGTGCTGGGTACATCGTCCAAAGGAGATGACCACTGAAGAGGGACTTTTGGGACATTGCTTTCCAATACTCTTTTGATTGGGATATATTGAACATACGGAGTAGAGCCACAAAACATGTGATTTCAACCAGGATCCATAGCTGTGTTCGAATACCCATACTAACATACTGTATACCACATACTTAATGAGTATATACTACATTCTATATACTATTAGTTCATCTTAGTATACTGTAAACGAACGGTATAGTTTCAGTTGAGTGCCTGTCTACCGGAAGTTGATGCTGTTGCTATGCAACCTCTTGCTAGCTTGTTAGCATAACAAGTTACTAGCTACACATTTTACGATTTCGGGTGTGTTTGTAAATTCAGTCTGCAGTGCCAGAGATTGTCCTGTATGCTCTGGCCGAGGAGTAGGGTTGATCCAAGCGTTCAACGGCAGTCAAGCACCCAAACTAACTGGCTAACGTTGGCTAGCTACTTCCAGACACAAATGAGAAAACACCTCACTCTGACCATTTTACTCGCCCTAGCATAGCTGGTTAAGCTGTTGTCATGTTATCCAGAGCGTTGGTGACTGTGCTGCTGGCAACAATTTAATTACACTTTTTTTGCCAACGTTTACTGACACCGGCCATATTCAACGGGTGTTGAGCGTTCGTAAATTAGACAGCCATAATTAACTCCAGTGAAACGCACAACGACTATACCACTTAGCTAAGGATGATGTGAATAATGAAGTCAAACGTTGGGTAGTTAGTTAGATAGCAGATAGTTAATATACTGCCTGGCAAGTTCAATGTATTAGTAGCCAACTAACGTTAACGATGTAAGGTAACGTTAACTGGCTAACATACCAGTACATACTGCTGTAATGCTATGCAGTTCGTAAGGATGCTAGCAAATTGCCAGCCAACATAACGTGTAACTTATTTGAAAAGTCATTACTTTATTACATTGCTCAACATTTTCTTAACATTTGTCATAATTAGTTCAAGCAATGAATTTGTATCCGCTTCAAATCTGAAAACTTTGTGAAGCCACGCCCATTTTCTGAAGAATTACATTATGGGCCCTAAAAGTGAGGAAGTAGTGTACACTGCTTGTATACTTCGTATTTTGGAGAATGTAGTACGACATCCGGGAACCTTTGGCATACTAACTATATCCATACTATGATCAATAAGCATACTACATACTCAATTTACGTCACAAATTGAACGGTTAGTGCGGTTAGTATGAGTATTCGAAACACCTTTAATGACCTACTTTTGACCTGGGAGGAACACCATAATATCCTCTCTCTCTCTCTCTCTCTCTCTCTCTCTCTCTCTCTCTCTCTCTCCACAATAACACATTCCTGTATTATTCATCTGAACAATTCTTGAATGCCACTCTAGTATCTGAGAGCCCATCCTCTCCTCCCTTCTTCAGGGTTTATGTACTCCGTGATGGTCTGTCAAGTACCGCTAAGAGTCCCAGCAGTTAACAGCGACTCCTGCAGATGAAAGATAGTAAAGTTATACAGCGTTCACTCACTTCCACAAAATATCAGTGCAACCTTTGCCTAATAGCGACTTGGCTTGGTGTCGAGTATACTGGTGTTCACTATGGAGGAAGTCTAGATTATCTGCATAAAGCAGTGTCCTGTATGGCCTGTCCTGTGTGGTGTTGACGATGGGGCAATGTGTGTGTGTGTGTGTGTGTGTGTGTGTGTGTGTGTGTGTGTGTGTGTGTGTGTGTGTGTGTGTGTGTGTGTGTGTGTGTGTGTGTGTGTGTGTGTGTGTGTGTGTGTGTGTGTGTGTGTGTGTGCTGCTCTCTTAGCTCTTATACCAGGGAATGTTAGACCCTGCCTGCTGGCTCAATTTGCAGCACTCATTAGGTAGTGGTTAAATATTCAGACAGACAGACAGACAGACAGCAAAGTTTGAATATTTTGAACTTGTTTTCCTCCATAGTATACTCAATTATACTCACAAGTCTTTCCAATTAATTATACATTTTGATGCAGTGCATGGCTCAACAGTAGCCTAACCATAATGTAGGTCCCCATAGTGTTATTTGATAAGGAAATGAGTTACATTACATCAGGGGCTCGGAGGGCCGCACTGAACATGTGTTATATTTCCTTGCCGTCAAAATTAGCAAAAATAAAATAAAATGTATTTGTCACATGCTTCGTAAACAACAGGTGTGGACTAACAGTAAAATGCTTACTTATGGGCCGTTCAACAATACTGAGAGAAAGAAAATAGAGAAATAATAGAAAAGTAAAACACGTAATTAAAAAAGTAATAATTAATACACAATGAGTACTGTAACTTGACTATACACAGGGTGCCAAGTCGATGTTCAGGGGTTTGAGGTAATTGAGGTAGATATGTACAGTACATATAACTAATAATAAAGTGCCAGATAGTAAAAAGTAGCAGCAGCCTATGTGAGTCCAAAAACTTAGTGCAAAAAAGGGTCCTCTATCCATAGTTTTGGGAGATTTCAATGCTGTCTGACTATCCAGCTTTTGTTTTGGCAATTATTAGCAACCTGAGGAAAGAGTAAAGAGACTATAAATGTACTTTCAATATAATTTCTACACAGTTTCGATTTGGTTTTAGTCATTTCAATGTAGACTGATGTTGATTTTCCACAGAAAAAAATATAATTAAAATCACACTTTTTATTTATTAATTTTTTCTCAAAATGGGTTTGCGGGCCGGATCTGTCACTCGGGCCTTGAGTTTGGCACATGCATTACATGATACGTTTTACAGTATGTGTGGAGTTTCAGTTATGCTGAAATCAGAAAGCTGTCTCCCCATTGGGAAAGCTGTTAGGGAAGGATGTTCACTCCCCACCAACATAACGAAGGGTTACCCACATGGCCACAGTCGATAGCCTTCCTACATAAGATGTATCTCTTTCCAGCACCATGCACCATGCAGTTATTATTGTAATGGACTGGCGGTACGAGGGAAGAATTTACCTGTAAATGTCACTCACCTCAGTCCTCCAGATGACATCGATAAAAAGCCTTTTAAATCAACTGGCCAGCCCTAACCACCAAATCCTGGAGTCAATATAAAGTCCTAATAAACATGTCAGCCAGGCAGGGGAGGGCTGGGGTCTGAGGAGGCCTGGGGCTTCCTCTGGGTTGATGTGGTTTAACAGTGGGACATGCTCCCTCCTCCCATGTCTGTGTGTGTGTGTGTGTGTGTGTGTGTGTGTGTGTGTGTGTGTGTGTGTGTGTGTGTGTGTGTGTGTGTGTGTGTGTGTGTGTGTGTGTGTGTGTGTGTGTGTGTGTGTGTGTGTGTGTGTGTGTGTGTGTGTGTGTGTGTGTGTGTGTGTGTGTGTGTGTGCGTGTGTGGTATAGCAGTGGGCGACTGCTCCTCACGGGGTCTGACTACTCTTATTCATCAGCCACTTACCACCGCCAGGCTCCAGCAAATTTCTTTTAATCATCACCGCAGAACCCAATACTCCTCTACTCTACTCTGCCTGCATGGTCTCTGTGCTCCTCTATTCATGTCTGGCAGCATGGGTCTCTGTGCTCCTCTATTCATGTCTGGCAGCATGGGTCTCTGTAGCCTCTGTATAAGTGATGGGTTGTTATTGTATATAAGATACTGTTGTCCTCCTGTCTTGTCAATTAATGACAGGTTTGAGGAAAGTGGTCCTCCGCAGGGGGTTTGTTTGTTCCGTGCAGTATGTCTCTGTTCGTGACTGAGGATGCAGACCTTGTTTGCTGTGTTTTTACACCCCCCCTTGATTTGAGCCCCTGTTACCTCAGAGGGTGAGCAGAGCAGAGATGTACCTGTTAACACATTCAGGGGGCTGGAGACAGAGAGAGAGAGAAGGAGGGGAGGAGAGGAGAGGAGAGGAAGGGAAGGGAAGGGAAGGGAAGGGAAGGGAAGGGAGAGAGGATAGGAGATGAAGGAAGAGGAGAGGAGGGGGAGGAGGAGAGGAGCCCCACCATCCACCCCCTGCAGACCTCATTCACACAGAGAAACAGAGGCATGCGGTGAGCTGAGTAGGATGAGGATCAAAGAGTCATCATGGCTGGATAACAATCCTCCAGTGATCTCTATATCTGTCTATCATGGATGGATAACAATCCTCCAGTGATCTCTATATCTGTCTATCATGGATGGATAACAATCCTCCAGTGATCTCTATATCTGTCTATCATGGATGGATAACAATCCTCCAGTGATCTCTATTTCTGTCTATCATTGCTTGATAACAATCCTTCAGTGATCTCTATATATGTCTATCATGGCTGGATAACAATCCTCCAGTGATCTCTATATCTGTCTATCATGGCTGGATAACAATCCTCCAGTGATCTCTATATCTGTCTATCATGGCTGGATAACAATCCTCCAGTGATCTCTATATCTGTCTATCATGGCTGGATAACAATCCTCCAGTGATCTCTATATCTGTCTATCATGGCTGGATAACAATCCTCCAGTGATCTCTATATCTGTCTATCCACCCAATTAGCATCACTGTAGTGGTATATCTCACTGCAGAGTAAGCTCTGTTTCTGACCATCCCGCCTTCCATTCTTCCTACCCCCTGGTCCAGCCCAGGAACGCCTAGCAAACACCAAGCCCCAATCCACAAGCAGCTTTCCTGAAGCAACGGAGTAAGGCGACCTGTCTAAGTCCAGCCTGTATGGGAAATGTGGGGGATTGTGGATTTTCGACCTGCATGACGGAAGTTAAAAATATGTTGAGAAAACAACAAAGGGGTCACAGGTGTTGCAGGGTTCACAGGGGTCACAAGGATCACAGGGGTCACAGGTGCTTGTGGTGCCGAAGTGGGAACAGAGAGGAAACAGTGTAAAAGTGACATGGTTTCAATCACATGGCTATATTTGTATGAAATCGTCTAAAGTCCACATTGGAGCATTTTATAGAGTAGAATGGGGCTGGTGAGAATAGTTTTCTCCAACGTGTGAAAAAAGTGTATAAATTCAACACAATGCTTGGTACAGTGTGTAATATAGTCAGCTTTAAAAAATGGGCCAAATCTCCCATTGCTGTCTGCAGTATACCTTTGTGCCCGTGAAACAAAATCCATTGTGCTGCTTTTTGTACCATTCAGGCCAGATAGAGTGTGTGCTTGGGATTGTGTTCATGCGTGTGTGTAGTTTAATTCAGTGTGCAGTGGGGAAGGGGTGCGGGGTTGGGGGGTGGGGGGGTGGGCTGACATTACCCATACCTGCAGGGAATCATTTGTATTAAATGACATGTGGCTTGCAAAAGGTGGTAAAGTGAAAGGCATAAATGTTGGGGGAGATAACTGGCTAGTGAGGGCTGTACAGTGCAAGCGACGCTCCCGGAGAGTGATGCTGCCATTTTCTTGGCCCGTAAATGCTTCCCCTATCAGAGTGAGATAATTTCTCTAAAGGTTTCTGCTGTTTAATAGGATGGTCTGAGCAGGTTCCTTAACAAACAGCTGAGAGTGTAGGACAGGCAGATTCAGTGCACAGGGCGTATATTACATCACTGGGACTGTGAGTTCAATAGCTTTTAATTGTGAGAAAGAGAGAGAGTTGAACCTGCATGTATTTTCTTGTGTTCTGAGTTGGAATAAAGCAGATGTATACCTGACAACAGCAATGTAATAATGTGAAAGTAGACAGGTACAATTAATCTGTGCCTTGCAATACCTAAATATTCCTCTCTAAATTATACTTGTCTTGATCAAACATCTAATGAAAACCAGTGTCCTCTATAAATCAATGACTCATTTATTTTACAGTATATACAGTATATTCTCTTTAAAATAGATGTGTTTCAAGCAAACTGATTGTCCCTGAATCCTGTCCTATACTCACCAAATACCTTACTTTAGTCATGCTCAAAATAATCCCATACAGATGCAGGATCTTAATTGATCACTCTTTTGTGGTTGAGAATATTGCAGCACAGCAGGAAATACAAACTTGTAGTGTATTTGAGTTTTAAAAAGGCTTCTAAAGTTTGTAATTTCCACTTTGATTTGCCCTAACGAAAAATGTATCAACCCCTACACATTTTTTATTATTATAATAATCCACATAATAATTGACATTTCCTGTTGCTGCAGTATTATTTTCCTGCTGTAGCAAACTGGCTCAAATTAAGATCCTAGATCTGTACATACCAACAATATGAAGTCACCCTGCCAATGAAGTGTCTCAATATCCATACAGAATGTGTCGACAATGTAAATGTTTTGCTGCCTGGTACATACTGTATCTATTGTTCATCTGCACCTCAACCCGGTTCAGTGATTCGCAGGGCATATGAAAAATCTAACTCTATATCAGTTCTGACAATGGCTCTTTGTGGGTGTGTAAAAATCTAATAATTCTCTGCAAAGATAGCCACTTACAGCTGGGGCTTTTTATGACATGTTCTGACATGTTCTGGGGGAGGGACTAAATCAACCCACCAACATCCCACACCATGTTTTCATGTAACTGTTGGTTGGAAATGATTGCATGCTTGCGTACATTACATTTTCTCTAGTAGTACAGTATCATTTAGAAACACCGTAATTACTGAATACTGTGAAAAATGTGACAAAGTGAAATTAGAACTGCTTCATCTATCTGCCTTAGATCAGTATGTGTAATAAATTATCTTTGTGGACTTTGAGAGGAGAGGATAGAGGGGCTCACGCCACAACCATTTCTACTGTGTATATATAAAGTACATAAATATTTACATATTTAAATATATGTACTGTATATATGGCTGTGGTCCATACTGTTATTTTCTCCTAAGAGATTTTCACGTTGTTTCTCCACAGCGACCCTTACTGGGAGAGGCCTGCTAATGCCAGCTCCTGTTCAGCCTCTAGGCCCAAGACACTCCACCTTGGAGGAGGGCAACAACATACCTCATCGCCATGGTAATAAATGTATCATTAACGTTTGCTATCATTCATGTGACCGACCAATGCTGGTTCATGCGTTTGGCAGACCAATACCTCACAAGGCTTCTTCTCTCCAAGCTGAGACCTTGAAACTGAGATATCGTTCTCAAAACAAGGGTCTGGGCGTACTGCCAAATTGCACATACTACAGCGAAGGATTTCTCCCAGGCGTTCAATCAGTCACTTGCATGAACACATACATGGGTTATTAGAAAAGCACAAGCAGAACACAGAAATTGGTTAATAGAAAAGCACAAACATAAAAATGTCCATCACACCTGGCTTTATGGCTCTGAGCATTGATAAATGATACAGTCCCTTTGTAAAACAGGGGAACCTGCTCTGTGTTGTCGAACTGGGGAAGATAAAAGGCTTCATAGTGGGTAACTAGTCAGTGCAATTGTGGGAAGTCAAGTTTTTTCATATTCCTCTGAGACTACGTCTCTACATCTTACAGCTTACAGCTTCATAAGTACATCTTTTCAGTTCTCCCCTCTTCCAGATCCTTTGTAGTAAAAGAGCTAGGCTTACACATTAGGAAATAAACATGGAGCATAATTCCTCTAGCCTCCCTCTCTCCCTCTGATGTACAGCACAGGGTTGAGGGTAGGATTACTGTCGGCCTCAATAAAGGGGATTTATTGATGTAACACTTTGGGAAAAAAGCAATTCTTAATAGCTCATTACAGTCTGTATGTATTATGAGGCTAGTCTCAGGCCTAGGCCCCCTTATGTGCTGCCTTACACACAGGCAGACAGGCCTACACCACAGGACAGTACAGACACTACAGTCCTGTAATCCTACACACACATTTTGAGTACGGCCTACATGATGGGAAGCATGTTCAGATTGTTTCTGGTTTGCAGTGCAGGGTGAAATTGAGATAAATGGCTGTGGGTGAGAAGGATAGCCACCTGCAGCCCAGGTTCCCCAGCACACCTGTCTCTTCTCGTTTACCAAGCTCTCTGAGGTGAACTAGCAGTCCACTCCACTCACCCCTGATCCCATCTCAATACCCTCTCCTCTTATGTGCTGTCTGACACACATACAAACACGCACACACACACACACACACCCTTCCTGGACAACAGCACACTGGGATTTAGCTATCGGCCTTGATGAGGGGCAGGAAGATTAGAATGAATCTCTCATTGTCTGTCTCAGTACCCGTCACCATTAATAGACTACAGTAAGGGCTGAGTGTCCATGTTAGCCCTTAGCTTAGCAGTAGATGTTGCTGTACATGGTAGTGGTGGTGCTGTCTACTTCATTCTCATTCATGGTACGTCAATGAAGCATTTGTTGCAGTGGAGGCTGCTGAGGGGAGCACGGCTCATAATAATAGCTGGAATGGAGCGAATGGAATGGCATTCTAACACCTGGAAACCATGGAAACCACATGTTTGCTGTATTTGATACCATTCCACCAATTCCGCTCCAGCCATTACCACGAGCCCGTCCTCCTCAATTAAGGTGCCCCCAACCTCCTGTGATTTGTAGGTACAGTATACCGATGTAATTATTTGATTCCTATTCAGAATGATCCTTGGGCTCCAATTTTCTGTTTTTGCCTATTTTCACCTGACATACAAGGGCGCACAGTTTGATTTAATGGACCACCATCTGACATCCTCCATTGTGTTTAAAAGCCATGTCTGTTCCCAGCTCTAGAAACCAACCTGATGTTCAAAGAAGTAAGTGAAGTTACCTGTTAAATTAGGAGAAAGAGAGAGACAGGACTTAAGACTGGACTTTAATATACCATGGGGCAGGTGTTCCTGCTGTACCTAAGGAATCTCTTTAGGGTATGAACGCTCTGAAAACACATACATCCTTCCTCTTCCTCTCCCCTTCTTTCCTGCTTAGCCAGAGCATGTCAAGAGCCAATCCATGTGTGTGTTTTTTAAATGGTGCCGTTTAGACACTCGTCTGTTGTCGGGGTCATAAGTCAGTCCTGAGAGTAAAGGAGAGAAATTTGATGGAATGTTAATATGAGTCACTACAATGGGTGTAGAGTCTCAAGCTTGATGTAATCATTGTGTGCTAGGAATATGTTACACTTTTGACTACTTTAATAGACATATGCAGTAAGTGAATTTGTCACAATAATTTTGGTGCTGTAATTTCTAAATGGTTCACTCGATATGGATGGAAATACCCTATCCCAATATTTACGGAGGGCAATGTACAGTCATGTGAAAAAGTAAGTACACCCCCTGGAAAGTTGTGAAAATGTTATGCAATTAAAATAAACAAAAATGCCTTTTCCTTATGGGGAAAAAGTTAGTACACCCCTACCTTTACCATCACATAAAATGGCTAAAATTAGAATTAGGTGTACCAAAACAAGTGCAAATGATTAGAAAACATTAGAGAGAAACTTAGGAGGGTCCAGCCTTCCACAAAGATACGAAAATTGGTCTGGTTTAGTCTTAACCATATGGGTGTGTGGTAACAAAGACCATGACAGACGAGAAGAACACAAAACAACTAAACAAAAAACAAACAAAGCATGATTGACACTATAGTTGTATGCAATTTAGTTTAGTCACACCCTGAAGTGTATATAGATACAGTAGGCATGCTCAGGTTGGCTCTGTTGGCGGACAACGCCAAGAAGCAAGAGCAGCAGCTATATGACACATTTTCAGGGTAAAGGGAGGCTGAAGGCCGGGTGTTTAACCATGTTTGTATTGATTTGGGATGACTATATTATGTTAGCTGTGTGTTTTGCCTCCCAAGCGTTCTCCTTCCTCTTCCTCTGTATTCCAAAGAGGTGATATCAGCGTGCTCTCTCTGTCCTTCCTCTGTATTCCAAAGCGGTGATATCAGCGTGCTCTCTCTGTCCTTCCTCTTCCTCTGTATTCCAGAGCGGTGATATCAGCGCGCTCTCTCTGTCTGATGCCTTATGAACATTGCATGAGCTTACTCCTGGTATATGGTAGCTACTACGTTATGACTTTGTTGCTACATTTTTCCTTTGATGTGTTCTGACCTACTTTTCCCTCACATTGTAAAGTTATATGAATTATTTTTCAGTTTTTCAGTACCCCTGCCATTCAATTATTTAAACGGCTTTCTTTTCCTTTTTTCTTCTTCATCCACCTGTTTCTTTCTTTGTCTGCCAGTCTTTTAATAATGTATTGTATAGATTTCCTGAAGTTGCAGTCTGACTTCTGACCTGGGTTCAAATAGTATTTGTTTTCTTTCAAATATTTGTTGTGTTTGCTTGAGTCTGTCTGGGGTGTACACAACAGGCAAGCCCAATCAAGCATAGTTAAAGTATCTAAAAACAAAAACAAAAAAATGTTGATCTTACTTGAAATACAACTGCTAATGGTGATTATTTTACTGAGGTAATTAATACAATCAAATGACTGTTTTTTTGATTGGTTTGATTGTCACCTAGGTTAACTAACCTACGGTACTCCACTTCAAGAGTACTTTAACGTTGCCTTGGGCCATTTCCACTGAGCTACTCTCTGCTCTGCCTCACAGGAGCCTGTTATAGGAACACAAAGGGCCGCATGTACATCAAACTACTTTATTAATTTACGTCAAGACCTGCGAATAAATAGCCTAAATAATTAAACGTATTGGTTAGTAATTGTAGATATTTAATTTAAAAAAATATATATTTAAAATAAAAATATCCTGGGGTCTAAATTCCATCATGCTAGTTAAAAGCAGCCTACCTACTGTAGCATAGCCCCCGATGTTATACCATTAATTTACTTTCTTTGCAGGAGAAGAGGGTTAAGTCAGAATTTGTAATTTACTATTTTTTTTCAATTAAGTTCATACAGGTCCATGCAATGTGTAATTTGGGACATTCTTTGAATGTGGCGTTGCAGCCGTTGTAGACGTGGACTAGCTGTAGTTACACAGCTGTTGCCGCGGTAGCGTGATTGGCACACGTATTTGGCACAAACCATGTGCACTATTCATTATCTGCGTTTGGTAGCATTTCAAACATAATTCATTGATTCATATGCCTGTAAGGCTTTTCTATAATATTGGGGGGTCCAAAATTCTGAAAATTATAGTTCACCCTCTTTTATCAAAAGGGTGAACTACACACACACAGATTCGAAGTGCACCCCCCCACACACACCTACACATCTATCATATAGCATCAGGGATAGTGTGTTATGTTTAGCTGCCAGCTCCTGACAGCTAGTCACCATGCCGGTGGGTCCTGCTCATTGTACCATGAATAGACATGCCTTCTAGTCTTGCATGGCATGTGAAGCCTGGGCCGGCTCTGGGTAATGGTCTCTCCAGCCACAAAGACCAAAGTCACAAAGTCAGTCAACAAACACGTGTAGCCCGTCTCTAAAGCTCCACCAGGTTTCTGATGTGCTCGCTTTGGAAATCCATTAAAGGCTTTTGGAATAGAATAGCAGACTTTTGGGGGGGGGGGGGAAGTGTGCTTTCTTTCAGCTTGTTGCCAAGGTAACTACTAGCGTCTGGGTCCGTGATACGAGACTGATAAAATGTATCTGTCTTGTGTGTCTTATTCAGTCGTCAATATGATCAGCAATCAAAGCCAAGGCATGTTTGAACAATCTACGTTTTTCTCCATGTTCTCACTCCTTGGCATTGTATACGCCAAACTTTATTTGAACACATTATGCTCTGACAGTCATTGTTCTCTGACGTACACTACCGTTCAAAAGTTTGGGGTCACTTAGAAATATCCTTGTTTTTGAAAGAAAAGCAATGTTTTTGTCCATTAAAATAACATAAAATTGAATACAGTGTAGACATTGTTAATGTTGTAAATGACTGTTGTAGCTGGAAACGGCTGATTATTAATGGAATATCTACATAGGTGTACAGAGGCCCATTATCAGCAACCATCACTCCTGTGTTCCAGTGGCACGTTGTGTTAGCTAATGCAACTTTATCATTTTAAAAGGCTAGTTGATCATTAGAAAACCCTTTTGCAATTATGTTAGCACAGCTGAAAACTGTTGTGCTGATTAAAGAAGCAATAAAACTGTCCTTCTTTAGACTAGTTGAGTATCTGGAGCATCAGCATTTGTGGGTTCGATTACAAGCTCAAAATGGCCAGAAACAAAGACCTTTCTTCTGAAACTCGTCAGTCTATTCTTGTTCTGAGAAATGAAGGCTATTCCATGCGAGAAATTGCCAAGAAACTGAAGATCTCGTACAACGCTGTGTACTACTCCCTTCACAGAACAGCGCAAACTGGCTCTAACCAGAATAGAAAGAGGAGTGGGAGGCCCCGGTGCACAACTGAGCAAGAGGACAAGTACATTAGAGTGTCTAGTTTGAGAAACAGACGCCTCACAAGTCCTCAACTGGCAGCTTCATTAAATAGTACCCGCAAAACACCAGTCTCAACGTCAACAGCGAAGAGGCGATTCCGGGATGCTGGCCTTCTAGGCAGAGCTGCAAAGAAAAAGCCATATCTCAGACTGGCCAATAAAAAGGAATGATTAAGATGGGCAAAAGATCACAGACACTGGACAGAGGAAGATTGAAAAAAAAAGTGTTATGGACAGACAAATCTAAGTTTGAGGTGTTCGGATCACAAAGAAGAACATTTGTGAGATGCAGACCAAATGAAAAGATGCTGGAGAAATGCTTGACGCCATCTGTCAAGCATGGTTGACGCAATGTGATGGTCTGGGGGTGCTTTGGTGGTGGTAAAGTGGGAGATTTGTACTGGGTAAATGGAATCTTGAAGAAGAAATGCTATCACTCAATTTTGCAACGCCATGCCATACCCTGTGGACGGTGCTTAATTGGAGACAATTTCCTCCTACAACAGGACAATTACCCAAAGCACAGCTCCAAACTGTGCAATAACTATTTAGGGAAGAAGCAGTCAGCTGGTATTCTGTCTATAATGGAGTGGCCAGCACAGTCACCGGATCTCAACCCTATTGAGCTAAGAAGTACCCATCAAGCCAATCCAACTTGTGGGAGGTGCTTCAGGAAGCATGGGGTGAAATCTCTTCAGATTACCTCAACAAATTGACAACTAGAATGCCAAAGGTCTGCAAGGCTGTAATTCTGCAAATGTAGGATTCTTTGACGAAAGCAAAGTTTGAAGGACACAATTATTAATTCAATAAAAAATAATTATTTATAACCTTGTCAACGTCTTGACTATATTTCCTATTCATTTTGCAACTCATGTCATGTATGTTTTCATGGAAAACAAGGATATTTCTAAGTGACCCCAAACTTTTGAATGGTAGTGTACATGGCTTGGCTTCAAGACATTAAGGAGATCCATTTGGACAGCTCTACATTGTAGCTTTATGGTAATACAGTTAGCATATCAAGTAGGACTAGATATAATGTTATATGGCAAAATAAGTTTTAATATGATCAATATACGGTCTTCTGGGGACGGCATTCATATTAAAATATGCAGAGCATTTATAAGTGCATCAGCTTTAAATTAAGAAAAAAGGAAAGTGTCATCCCAACCGTGACAGAATGAATTGATGTCGATGAAATGCAGAATGCAGTCAGCTATGTCAAAACATTATTTTCCATGGACTGGCTGTTTGCTTTGCGTTTGGCTTGACTGTTGGACTCGATGTAATTATATGTCAATCTCAGTAACCAAATCACTATGTAAACATGAGATCTGGAGCATGGTAAGAGGAGAGGAGGGGAGGAGGAGGGGCTAGTCAAATAAAAAAACAAAGGAGGGAGCAGTGTTGACACAATTGACTACTTTGTGTTTTTGCAAGAATGCATGAAGCGTCTTAAATATTTCAGAACGTATCAACCTTGAGCATGCTGATGCAATGGATCCTCAAAAGTATCTTCCTTCCCCCTCCCTCCTTCCCTCCCTCCTTCCTTCCCTCCCCGTTCACCCTTAAAGTACAGTTTCAGTTCATTTGGAACTTCAGCTTCTTGTTAACCAGTAAGCTTGGTTAGAACCATAGAGTTTCCATCCAACCCTAGTCAACTCCAGCCTACAGCTTTTGTACACAATTACAGTGTAGCACAGAACACTTTCCTGAAAAACAGATTCTATCTCAAGGCCATCAGACTGCTAAACAGGCATCACTAACACACCATAGGTGGCTGCCTATAAACACTGATTAGAAATCACAGGCCACTTTAAGGAATAGAACACTATCCACTTTAATAACGTATCCGTATCGGCATCCCTCATCTCTATGTATGAACTGAACTCTACACTATTCTACGGTATCTTAGTCACTCAATTTGTGTGTACATATTGCATCACCCATCTCATATGTATACACTGTATTGTACTGTATACTAAGCAACTGACTGCTAAACAACCATCTCTAGCACATCAGAGGCTGCTGCCTATAGACATAGATTAGAAATCACTGGCCACTTAAGGAATGAAACACTAGTCACTTTAATAATGTTTCCGTATCTTGCACTACTCATCTCATATGTATAAACTGTACGCTATACTATTCTTCAGTATCTTAGTCACTTAATCGTGTTTACATACTGCATCACCAATCTCTTATGTGTATACTGCATACTATAAAGCTTACTATGCCACTGTATCTCAGTCCAATGCCGCCCTGATATTTATGTATATATTCTTAATTCATTCCTTACTTAGATTTATGTGTATTTGGGTATATGTTGTGAAACTGTTAGATATTACTTGTTAGATATTACTGCACTGTCGAAGCTAGAAGCACAAGCATTTCGCTACACCCGCAATAACATCTGCTAACCACCTGTATGTGACCAATACATTTTATTTGATTTTAGAAAGCCAGTCAATGAGGGACCCTATAGTGGTCAATCATTAGTTCAGATGGATGTGATGAATTATGTGTTCTACTGTACAGTATTAAAAACAGATTACCTCAACTTCATTACTTTATTTCTTTCATGGCCTTAAAAACAGTCCTGTCGCTATTGGATGAAAAGGAACGAGCAAACCTAGCTTACTCCTCTGTACCTCCCATTTAACGAGGCGAGGAGAGGAGAGGAGAGGAGAGGAGAGGAGAGGAGAGGAGAGGAGAGGAGAGGAGAGGAGAGGAGAGGAGAGGAGAGGAGAGGAGAGGAGAGGAGAGGAGATCACCCAGGGACATGTTGAATGAAAAAATAAGAGAAGAGAAGAGGGGAGCAAAGGGAAGCAGAGGAAAGATGATGAGAGGATGAGGAGAGGTCTACATACACTAATGCAGTGTACTGTAATTGAACCCTACCCCAGGCTACCCTAGCCCAGTAGTATCCAGTATCCATCAAATCAAATCAAGAAAAGCCAGCTCAGGGAGGTTGTGGTTGAAAGATACAACTGTGAAAGCGTTTCTTAGATTGCTTCTGCTGTCAGCTGAACTCTATCACGGTGGGAGAGTGGCACTAATAGACATGGTGCGTTTATAGGCCTTTATTTCCTATGTGTTCGTTCACACAATCACAATCACTATCTCTCATAGTCCCACTCTCTGAAAGATCTCAGGCAATTTCACTGTTATGATCCCACTTTTTAGATGCTGCCGTCCTCAACATCGAATCAGAGTGAGATGAAATGTTTGAGCAGGTTTAACTCTTCAGCCATGTACATTTGAATGGTTAAGTTTTATAGATCGATTTAATAATCAGTCATAAACAGCAAAATAGTTAGTTATATCATCCTGACTTCTTTTAACAGTAATTGAAAACTCAAATAGGCTAGTTTTGGATACAATTTACTACCAAGGCCATGGCACTCTTTGAATATGGACAATTTATATATTTTTTTTTTCTTCTGTTGTGACAGACACATAGAAGACAACAAAAACACTATATTTTATTAATTACAACATTTTTAGAGCAAAATACTGGCATTCAAATTAAATTAGCAAATGGTGTCAGGTGTGATGTCCACATGCTACAGTGCATGTGGGTATGGAAAGATGTATTTTATTAATACTGTAAATAAATGTTAAAATGGCTTTCCATATCTATACCAAAGTTTCACCTGCTTCTCTTTCTTTCTTTCTTTCTCTCTCTCTCTCTTTCTTTCTCTCTCTCTCTCTCTCTTTCTTTCTCTCTCTCTCTCTCTCTCTCTCTCTCCCTCTCTCTCTCTCTCTCTCTCTCTCTCGCTCAGCCCCACCTGCACAGACATGCCTGCTGCCTCTTACTCTAAACCTGGGTCTCTGCCAGCCAGCCCATCAACTCAGGCCCAGGCTATCAGATTAGATTGGTCCATTCCTCAGTCTCAGTCTCCATCCAGTCACTCTCTCTCTCCATGTATTTATGCTCGGACGACGGCAGTTAGCAGGGATTGTATTCCGTTTCCCTTTTTCCCCACACCTAAATATCAAATCCTAATTTACCATGGCCAACAAATTTGAGTTCTAAACATTGAGCAGGCCATCTGTCTTACACATTAGAGGAGTTCCACGGGACAGATGGAAAGGTGAGAATACTTGTCCTTGGATAAACACCTTCTACAACTGACGGCCACGGCACTGGGCAGGGCCAGTCTCTGACCTGGCCAGTCAATCTATCACCTTACTAGCATACAGTATGGGAATGTCACAAATGACACCCTATTCCCTATATATTACACTCTGGTCAAAAGTAGTGCCAAGTAGGGAATAGGGTACCATTTGGGACGTAGATATGTGATTGACTGTATGCATGTCTTCTCTGTGCCACAGTAATCACTGTGCTATTGTCATTAGTGAAGGTTGTTTTATGAGGATATTAGAAATGTCCTAATTAAAGCTGTAACATGCACAGTAGAGCGATAATTTTTCTGTTTTTAGATCCTATAAAATAAACCATATCACATTTACAACTCCATTAATAAATCCCACGCACAAGGTTATGCGATTTTTAAAGCTAGCTTATATTAGACCCGGCTACTTTGTGTTCAGGAAAGCATAAGGAACCGTTTTGTAAATGCTAGTGTCAGTTACTACTTCTGAGCTGAATCGTTGCCGTTGGGAGCTAAACATTAGCTGACAAAAAATCTCTCTTTCTCCACACCTCCCCCTTCCATTCATTCCTTCTCCTCTGCCTCATGATCTGCTGCTTTCTTAATTGTTCATGATGGTCTTTAAAAAACAATTACATAATTACTCTCTCTCTCGTACCAGATTAGAAGTTCTCGTTAGAGCCTCATAAAGTCACTTCCTTCAATGAAGCTGAGGAGATAAATGAACTGAGCACCAGATACTGATACCGTACCAGTCTATCAGAAGCACGCTATCAGACTCTAAAACACAGACTCCTATACCCATCTCATTGTCCCCATGCACTTTCATGTATTTCACTGTTCTTTAATATGACTTAAGACAGAGGGGAACTAGTCTTGTAGAATTGAAGAATTGTTGAATTCTAGCCTTAGAATTGATTGATTAAAGTCTTAAAATGTATAAAAATTTAAGCGCTGTAATGAATGGCCAGTATTGTCTGTGGCGTTTGTGTGGCATCATTTCCTGTACTTTCACCAATGCCTGTGATTCCTGTATGTGTGCCACATCCAGGATTCCACCTTACTGATACATTCATGAAAAGCAATAATGTGATTTTTTATAAATCATGTACCGTTCTATATCCAGCAATATCTTTTATGGCTTGCAATATAATGATGATACAGTCAATATTATGAATAGGCCCTGGAAGTGTAGCTAGTGTGGGCCAATATGAATTCTGATCAGGAGTTCAGATAACTGACATATTGTTTCTGTGGTCTTTTATCATTCCCCAAGCAGATCTTCTGTTGTCTTCCGCTTCTGTTTTATGAGCACATTATACGAATTACACCTGCAGCAAGCACCATAAATTATATCTATCTAAGGCTCACAAACATTTATTTGTGATGCACAAATAAATAACACAACTGTGAGTGGTGGAGAGAAAACAAGTGGAAGGATTTCACTTTTTTAAAGTCCTGTCTGTGTTTGTTGTTTGTTCTTGTGATCAGGATAGAGACACAAAGCAAACCAGAGTAATTTAACAAGCATGTGGGACAGACCGCAAGGCCGGCCAGACCTCATCTCTGTGAAGAACTGCCATCAGACAACTTCAGTAGCGAGAGAGAGAGTGAGAGAGAGAGAGAGAGAGAGAGAGAGAGAGAGAGGGTCTGGGGTGCATTTTTTAAGATGCTCATTTTCTGTTTCTCATTATGAATCACTAGTCAGGCCATTGAGGCCTCAGACTCTCAAAGAGAAGCCATTGTGATGAAATATATGTCTTGTTGCTGAAGGACTCCTCTTTTTACCCTTCCTCTCTTTTCATTCTATTGTCTCTCTAAACAATGATTATCATCAGCAGCAACTCAGAGCGTGTAGCAAATCAAGGCAATCCGACAGAGCCACCACACCACTGCATCATACATCAATTATTCAGTCGCTATTGCTTTGTACAAACAAGCGCTCTGGTGGAGAGAGAGAGAGAGAGAGAGAGAGAGAGAGAGAGAGAGAGAGAGAGAGAGAGAGAGAGAGAGAGAGAGAGAGAGAGAGAGAGAGAGAGAGAGAGAGAGAGAGAGAGAGAGAGAGAGAGAGAGAGAGAGAGAGAGAGAGAGAGAGAGAGAGAGAGAGAGAGAGAGAGAGAGAGAGAGAGAGAGAGAGAGAGACCTCTGCACAGCCAATTACTTGAAAATGTTTAGTTCATTTATTATTGAATAAGGTGTTAATCTTGTACAGGTTGTTGGTAGCTGACCCTATGAGAAGTCTATTGTAACCTGCTTTGATCATGCTCTGCTAGGCTGGCACGGAGCTGCCATTCCAGCTGTGGTATCCAGCATCCATGCGCAGTGAGCCAGAGGAGGGGTTTGGAGGGCCAGGGATGGCTGGGGAGGGCTGGGGGTAGCACCATGCTCTCCACAGGCCTCTCCACTTTAGATAGATAGATAGATAGATAGGTACTTTGAGATTTAGGCAATGAGTTCACCTGACTCTGGAGAAGTAGATAAAGGGCCTCATTGCCAAAATCCCAAAGTATCTCTTTAAGGATCCATGCAGGTAATTTGTTTGTGAGGAAGGTGTGCGAAGCTAACCCCACCCTAGGTCTTGACATGGCCTCAGGGCAGGTTGGTGTGCTCTCCTTCCTCACCCCCCTCTCCCTTCTGACCTCTGCCATGCTGCATAGTGGCTGGAGGACCTGACACGTGGTTCTGGGTTTACCCCATGGCCTGTAGTGTAATGTAGTATCAGCTTGTACAGCCTTGGCCTAAAGATACAGGAGGAGCTGCCTTGTAACCAATGGCCTGTACAGACTTAGTTTAAGATGTTGAAAAAGTAGCATTTTGGTGTCAAGTGTTCAATACAGTACAGCTGTGTGGACTGTGGAAGGGTCCTAGTTCTCAGCTCATGTTGAGGACACTGGAGAGGGAAGAGGATAGTGTCATAGCGAAAGGATACTTAGTGTATTGTACATACTGTATTAAAAAGGTGCTACTGTCATATCTAGTAGGCCACTTCATTTTTTACTATTCTCTTTATTTCGGAGTGTCTCCTTAATAAGTAAAGTAACATCATGAATCTGATATTGAACTTCAGAAGCAAGGGAGCCAGACTCAGTCTGTCATATGAAAGCCTCTGTGAGTTATGGATTACATTTGCCTGAGTAATAACCACCAGTATATGTACTATGTCATGTACCATTTTGAAAAATGCCTTCTTTGATTTCGTTTTTTAAGATCTTTACTGTTTGTTTACCCCTACTACATCTTTAAATCACAACAATGTTATCAGACAGATTTTGACTACAACACCCACAAGCCCCCTGAAATTAATTAACAGCGATAGAGCGGTTCAACTGAATGCTGCTTTTCCTTTAAATGGGGTTTAGAGAGACGTGGGGGGCTGTCAGGGGAGAGATCTCACTCTCTGTCTCCTCCGTTTTGGCTGGTGGCCAGTGAGGAGAGAGGAGTAAGCTGTCTCAAGGATACAGAGCCGTGGACAGAGAGCGAGGGAGGGAGAGAGAGAGAGAGAGAGGCTGGCTCAAGTAATTATGTGGCTCCCAGGTGATGAGGGCTTTTATGCCATTAACAGTGTCTTTCTATCCCTGCTCACAGTGTGCCAAGTCTTTAACAAGGGACTGCTGCTAATTTCAGAGATAATATTGAGCCGTTCTACCTCAGCGACTACAGCAGGTGCCTGGACAAGACACAGACAGATAGGGATGGCTTGAGGAGTGGAGGAGAGGAGGAGTGGAGGAGAAGAGGAGTGGAGGAGTGGGGGAGAGGAGTAGTGGAGGAGTAGAGGAGAGGAGTAGTGGAGGAGTGGAGGAGTGGGGGAGAGGAGGAGTGGAGGAGTGGGGGAGAGGAGGAGTGGGGGAGAGGAGAGAAAATGACCATTGTACTATATATATTTGTTATTCTTTCTGATTGAAGCAAGCGATTACTGGGACAGACAGGTTCAGGGAAAGGTAGAGGAGATGATGAGCGTTCGTCAAGGAGCCGTCGCCCCCTCCTGAGCCTCACTCCCCCTCACCCCCCTTCTTTCTCTATCCCTTTCTCTCTCTGTGATTCTCGCTCTCTCTAGCGCATCTCTTATCTATCTCTGTATAGCTACCGGGCTCCCCCCTCACAGCCTTGGCTGGCTAGGAGACTCAATCTACCATCTTTGGGAAGGGGAAGGGGGGGGATTTATGTGGCGGGCTCTTGAGTGCAGCTTTGAGGGGTTTTGATGTGGTTGGCTGGTTGGCTAGTTGGCTGGTGAGATACTGCAGAGTATAGATTGACGTCATACACAGACAGGCAGGCAGAATATATGATGCGTTTTTTATTCATAAATATGGGGGTTTGTTAGCTAGCCAACATTGTTACAGATTAGTCCCCTAGCTTCATTGGCTGCGTTTAGACAAGCAGCCCAATTCTGATCTTTTTTTTTCATCTAATGTGAAAAGATCTGATCTGATTGGTCAAAAGACTAATTAGTGGGAAGATGTTTTGTTTAGTATAGGTATTTGTGTGTTTTCATATTGGCCCATGAGAAATGTTGACATGAATATCTTGTTGTATGTTGCTGTTGTGATGAATGTTGCTTAGTAGAAATGTTGACATGAGTTTCTTGTTGTATGTTGCTGTTGTGATGAATGTTGCTTAGTAGAAATGTTGACAGCAGTATGAGTATATTGTTGTATGTTGCTGTTGTGATGAATGTTGCTTAGTAGAAATGTTGACAGCAGCATGAGTATATTGTTGTATGTTGCTGTTGTGATGAATGTTGCTTAGTAGAAATGTTGACATGAGTTTCTTGTTGTATGTTGCTGTTGTGATGAATGTTGCTTAGTAGAAATGTTTACATGAGTTTCTTGTTGTATGTTGCTGTTGTGATGAATGTTGCTTAGTAGAAATGTTGACAGCAGCATGAGTATATTGTTGTATGTTGCTGTTGTGATGAATGTTGCTTAGTAGAAATGTTGACAGCAGCATGAGTATATTGTTGTATGTTGCTGTTGTGATGAATGTTGCTTAGTAGAAATGTTGACATGAGTATATTGTTGTATGTTGCTGTTGTGATGAATGTTGCTTAGTAGCTCTTGTTCTCTGTTTTTGGACGCCCCTCTCGTAGATTGTGCTCCAAATGGCTCTCTTTTCTCTATATAGTGCACAAAAGTAGTGCAATATATAGGAAATATTGTGCCATTTGAGGCACAGCTGCAGAGATAAAGATAAAAGGATGGAGCCCCTGCTAAATGAGAGAATTATATGTAATGCTCAAAAGAATAAACACTGGCCTGCAGGCCTGCTGTATAGAGAAAATAATAAACTAGCCTAACTCTGGCCTGCTGTAAAGAGAAAATAATAAACTAGCCTAACTCTGGCCTACTGTAAAGATACAATTATAAACTAGCCTAACCCTGGCCTGCTGTAAAGAGAAAATAATAAACTAGCCTAACCCTGGCCTGCTGTAAAGATAAAATAATAAACTAGCCTAACTCTGGCCTGCTGTAAAGAGAAAAGCCTCTGCTCTGCTCCCTACCCTCCAATTCCCAAACACAAGAAGGATTTAACCACTGCCTATTTGTTGTTATTAAAGGGATATACAGTAGCTTATCGTTGTATTTGTGATCAAGGAGGTGCTGTCTGTCAGCCAGACTTATACAGTAGCTGTCCGATAGATAGATCCAAATAATTTCACCATTGATCATAACTTTATGTTGATCTGGTGAATAAACTAAACATTACCCAGAATCCTTCAAACATCCCACAATCCCCTCTTTCTTTCTCTCACTGGCTTTGTCCCAAATTGCACCCTATTTCCTATAATAGTGCACTACGTTTGACCAGATCAAATGTATTGTACTATATAGGGAATATGGTGAAATTTGGGACTCAAAGATTAGTGCGTCACACCATTTAACAGGATTTCCCTTAATGGAATGGTATGGCAGTAATGTAAAAGGCTGACAGAGGGTATTGTGTTGGCGATGGGGCTTTCAGCCACTGCTCTTGCCATGTAATCGCATTGCGTCAGATTTACCTGTAGCTTGCCCGAATGGCTTTATTCACCGTTAACAGGATTTGCCTCGCCTGCTGTGGCGATGGATTCACTGAGCGGGCGGAGCTGTCGTCACTCTTTACCAGGTCTCTTAATTACAGGCTGATGCCACATCCCTGCAGACAACCAAGAACCAGAAGACACCATATCCCTGCAGACAACCAAGAACCAGAAGACACCATATCACTGCAGACAACCAGGATCCAGAAGACACCAGATCACTGCAGACAACCAAGAACCAGAAGACACTATATCACTGCAGACAACCAGGATCCAGAAGACACCAGATCACTGCAGACAACCAGGATCCAGAAGACACCAGATCACTGCAGACAACCAGGATCCAGAAGACACCAGATCACTGCAGACAACCAAGAACCAGAAGACACTATATCACTGCAGACAACCAGGATCCAGAAGACAACCTTGCTGATACCAGCAATTCTCCTCACTCACACCTGATTTTCCCCATAAACCCTGGGATTCAAACTGGCCCACCTCTCTAACCTCAAGGCTACTGCATTTTGGCCATCAAGATTTCATCACAACCACCATAACACTGTCTCTCACCACACTCTCATCTGATGGTGGAGATGTTATTAGCCATTCTGGACATGTCTGTCTCATAAGGAAAAGTGGGGATACTAGTCAGTTGTACAACTGAATGCATTCAACTGAAATGTGTCTTCTGCATTTAAACCCAACCCCTGAATCAGAGAGGTGCGGGGGGGGGGGCTGCCTTAATCGACATCCACGTCTTTGGCGCCCGGGGAACAGTACGTTAACTGCCTTGTTCAGGGGCAAAACAACATACTTTTACCTTGTCAGCTCGGAGATTCGATCCACCAACCTTTCGGTTACTGACCCAACGCTCCTACCTTCCAGGCCACCTGCCGCCCTTATAAGGTCTGATTGTGCAAGGCTGCAAGCCAGCCACATATGCCTCTGTTTAGCGCTAGTAACGTTTGTTTATTCATATTTTCTACAGAATGTAGCGGTCGGCTACTTTCCCTTTACTGCACACCAGACCATAGCAATATTGTATTAAATTAATAGATAATGAGTATGTTGGGTTTTCCATGCTTGAGTTAAATGCAAAGAGAAGAAGAAATTTAAGAAATTTCCCCCTCAGGGATCAATAACGTATCCTATCTATCTATCTATCTATCTATCTATCTATCTATCTATCTATCTATCTATCTATCTATCTATCTATCTATCTATCTATCTATCTATCTATCTATCTATCTATCTATCTATCTATCTATCTATCTATCTATCTATCTATCTATCTATCTATCTATCTATCTATCTATCTATCTATCTATCTATCTATCTATCTAAATAACCAAATCTGCAGCAAATTTAAGGCAGATTCCAATGCAAATAGAAAGTAAAATGTGTTGGTGGGCCCTCCAGTCCCTCTTCAAGGTTTGGATAAGTCCATTGTAAAAATAGAGAAGTAATTGGTTTCGTCCCAAATGGCACCATACTCCCTACATAGAGAGAGCGAGAAAGAGAGAACTGTATGGCTTTAAATTAAAAGCATACAGGAGAGAGACTATTAATCAAAACAGCAGGTAATATCTGTTTCCGGTTTCAGTCCCTGGATGCAATTATTTTGATTTTATGGACACGCTCCACTAGCGTGTGTGTGTGACTCGTGACTCTGTCACTGTCTTCTCAGTTGGCCCATTCTGTCTATGACCTGCCTCAAGCAGGCAGAACACAGGACATCTCTACACCATAAGCATGCTCTCACACACGCACGCACGCACGCACACACACACACACACACACACACACACACACACACACCTACACCTACACCTACACAAAACCCAAAGTAAAAGACGCAAAAATGAAACTTAAGAACAGGAAGCATAGAAATAACAGATTAGACTTGCTTTCATTGAGAGACAGATCTATAACTCACATTTCTATGTGAGTTTGGTTGGATCGCCCAAAACGTTACATATTCAAAAGGTTTATATTCTCACACACTAAAACCCTGTTCTGTGTTAAAATAGTACCAACTGTCAAGTTGTCTGTTACTGAGATGTTTTGCTTTTGTTTGTTTGGCTTAATAATGCAATGTGTGTGTTTATACCACAGGCATAACAGATTAGCCTGCCCTGCATGAATTGATTAATACGTTTATACTTAATTCCTTGAGTAAATCTGATTTACTTATTTTATGCACTCTCTCTTCTGTTTGTTTGCCATTGTGGAGGGATTTTTTTTTACTTGTGTGTTTAACCGCATATGTAGTAAATTTAATCCAACAATAAGACGATTCCCTTTGTAATGACGATATGGAGGCTCAGGGAAATGGTATGCTGAAGTTATTAAGAGTGTACACCCTGCTCCATAGACACTGTTGATTTAGAATACTGAGTAGGTTTAAATAGCCTGACAGAAGACATTATGTTATTTGGGCTTTGAATCATATCGCAATCAAGATAAATAATATATTGACATTTAATCTTCACCTCCCATGCAAACTTGTGTGTGTGTGTGTGTGTGTGTGTGTGTGCATGCCTGTGTGTATATATGTTTGTGTATAGGTGTCCACTCTGACCCTGTCCCTCCTCATGAGAGAATGTGAATTACAGGATAGGGGTAAGCAGTCTCAGTCTCAGTGTGAGACCTTGTTCCATCCATAATAGGGGTAAGCAGTCTCAGTCTCAGTGTGAGACCTTGTTCCATCCATAATAGGGGTAAGCAGTCTCAGTCTCAGTGTGAGACCTTGTTCCATCCATAATAGGGGTAAGCAGTCTCAGTCTCAGTGTGAGACCTTGTTCCATCCATAATAGGGGTAAGCAGTCTCAGTCTCAGTGTGAGACCTTGTTCCATCCATAATAGGGTTAAGCAGTCTCAGTCTCAGTGTGAGACCTTGCTCCATCCATAATAGGGGTAAGCAGTCTCAGTCTCAGTGTGAGACCTTGTTCCATCCATAATAGGGGTAAGCAGTCTCAGTCTCAGTGTGAGACCTTGTTCCATCCATAATAGGGGTAAGCAGTCTCAGTCTCAGTGTGAGACCTTGCTCCATCCATAATAGGGGTAAGCAGTCTCAGTCTCAGTGTGAGACCTTGTTCCATCCATAATAGGGGTAAGCAGTCTCAGTCTCAGTGTGAGACCTTGTTCCATCCATAATAGGGGTAAGCAGTCTCAGTCTCAGTGTGAGACCTTGTTCCATCCATAATAGGGGTAAGCAGTCTCAGTCTCAGTGTGAGACCTTGTTCCATCCATAATAGGGTTAAGCAGTCTCAGTCTCAGTGTGAGACCTTGCTCCATCCATAATAGGGGTAAGCAGTCTCAGTCTCAGTGTGAGACCTTGTTCCATCCATAATAGGGGTAAGCAGTCTCAGTCTCAGTGTGAGACCTTGTTCCATCCATAATAGGGGTAAGCAGTCTCAGTCTCAGTGTGAGACCTTGCTCCATCCATAATAGGGGTAAGCAGTCTCAGTCTCAGTGTGAGACCTTGTTCCATCCATAATAGGGGTAAGCAGTCTCAGTCTCAGTGTGAGACCTTGTTCCATCCATAATAGGGGTAAGCAGTCTCAGTCTCAGTGTGAGACCTTGTTCCATCCATAATTAGACCTTATATTCATGTCCATTCTGCATCATTCTATAAGAAACAGTGAAATAAGCTCCAGTCTAGTTACTGTGAGCCTGATGCATTACCACCCTGAGAAGGGCCATAGAGACGCTGACCCTCTGAGCACACACACACACACACACAGACACACACACACACACACACACACACACACACACACACACACACTGACCCTCTGAGCACACACACACACACGCACACACACACACACACACACGCACACACACACTGATCCTCTGAGCACACACACACACACACACACACACACACTGATCCTCTGAGCGGTAAGGAGGACAATGGTAGATCTCCTCTGCATGTTCCTCCTACTGCTGGCCATCACAGCAGGCTGGCAGGCCCACTCCTCTACCTAGCTGGTTCCCTGAGCCACGGATGTTGAGATTCCCAGTAAAAAGGGGATTATTCTCATTCACTAACAGCAGGGTTTTATCCTGCATAATTTGCTGGCTATTATTTCTCCAAATGACCGCATCGTTGTAGTTTAATCAATATGTAGCAAGACGGCTGATTAATGCCTTGGCTTGCCTTTCTCTCTTCATAAGCCTCACTCTCACTCTCTCTCCTCTCATCTTTATGTTCCCTCCTTTGTGTTACAGCAGGTATTTATTTTAATGGCTTCAATGCCACAGCGAGAGGTAGAACAACAACAACAACAGAGAGAAAGAAAGCGGAAAAATTTAAAATGAGTCCAGATGTATTTATTTTTTCTCCTCCTATTCTTATTCCTCTTTTAATCGGCTCTTAAGTATTCCAATTTACTTAAATCACAGGTTCCATTTGTTCTTTCAGTGAATTTCTGTTACCTAGGTAATTTAGGAGTGTTGGTCACAAAGCCTACCTAACGATATGTCACGGTGCGTAGGCAGGAACCAAGGCACAGAGCTGAAGTACACAGACATTCCTTTATTTGGTTCAACCAAAACAACAATCAAGGCACGGACGCAACGACAAACTGATGTGCAACATGCCCAAACAATAACCCACACACAGGTGGGAAACTCAACAACTTAAATCCCCAATTAGAGACAATGCAGGGCAGCTGCCTCTAATTGGGGACCAACAAAAACAAACATAGATCCGCCTAGAGAACCCTACTGTCAAGCCCTGACAGTAACCTCCAGACACCATAAAGATGCCTAGAGATCTTACTCTAGTCAGGACCTGACACTATAATAGAGGCAGGAGCTTCTACAGTCCAGGTGCTACAATGGTTATTAGTGTGGTTCTGTGTTGGTCCAGCAACAACGTTACTAGACTAAATGTGACAAAGGCCTTTTCAATAACGTCCAGAAATGCCTTTATATTTTAAATCAACACTACGGTGTGAACTTCAAGTGGATTGAATTGAATTGAATTTATTTTGGGTAACAGACATATGGAACAAAATGTACAATGTGGACCAAGAGGATATCACTTGAAAGTATTAATTAAAACGCTTGTTTCCAAAGTGGTCCTTGATGGTAAAAACAATAACACATGTAAAGATTAAAAGACAAAAACAAAAATGACAAACAACCATAAATACATTTATTTATATTGACATCCTAAAAAGTGGTACTACTCACTGCACTTTTCCCTAACCTTAAAAATCAACTGTATAAAAATGTAATATTATAATAACCATGCACCTGATAAAATGTTTAGTTTTGTGAATTTTGCAGGAAACATGCACCACGCGTCACAGACATACACACATCATAGATACATGCTCACATACACATACATATACTGTATGTACAGAGCTTTTGGAAAGTATTCCGACCACTTCCCTTTCCCACAGTTTGTTACGTTACAGCCTTATTCTAAAATTTATAAAATTATTTTTTTCCCTCATCAATCTACATCAATACCCCATAATGACAAAGTGAAAACAGGTAATACCTGATCTACATAAGTATTCAGACCCTTTGCTATGAGACTCAACATTGAGCTCAGGTCCATCCTGTTACCATTGATCATCCTTCAGATGTTTCTACTATTCACATGTGGTAAATTCAATCAATTGGACATAATTTAACTACCTTCCTAACCTTACTGCATTTTGCACTACATTTGCACACTCTGTATATAGATTCTCTATTGTGTTATTGACTGTACGTTTGTTTTGTGTAACTCTGTGTTGTTTTTTGACGGACTGCTTTGCTTTGTCTTGGCCAGGTCGCAGTTGTAAATGAGAACTTGTTCTCAACTGGCCTACCTGGTTAAATAAAGGTGAAATAAAAAAAATAAAAAAATTATATAATAGGAATTGTCTCCAAGACAGGATTGTGTCGAGGCACAGATCTGGGGAAGGGTACCAAAATAATTCTGCAGCATTGATGGTTCCCAAATACCTGAGCTGGATGTCAGCTCAGGTATTTGAACCAGCAACCTTTCGGTTCTAACTGCTAGGCTACATGCCACCCCTAATGACAAGCGTCACATCTGGAGGAAACCTTGCACCATCCCTACGGTTAAGCATGGTGGTGGCAGCATCATGCTGTGTGGATGTTTTTCAGCGGCAGGGACTGGGAGACTAATCAGGATTGAGGCAAAGATGAACAAAGCAAAGTACAGAGGGATCCTGGATGAAAACCTGCTCCAGAGCACTCAGAACCTCAGACTGGGGCGAAGCTTCACCTTCCAACAAGACAACGACCCTAAGCACACAGCCAAGATAATGCAGGAGTGGCTTTGGGACAAGCCTCTGAAATTCCTTGAGTGGCCCAGCCAGAGCCTGGACATGAACCTGAGAGACCTAGAACTAGCTGCGCAGCGATTCTCCCCATAGATAGATAGATAGATAGATAGATAGATAGATAGATAGATAGATAGATAGATAGATAGATAGATAGATAGATGATAGATAGATAGATAGGTACTTTATTGATCCCCCGGGGGGGAAATTTCATTATCAAGCAGCTACAACAAAAACACAGGGCAGGTGCAAAATGCCACAACGAAAGTACACAAAAGACAGATACACGGTACATGATACATAGAGCGGCAGTATGAAAAAGTATAGAAATACAGGATATCTGGAGTGCAAAAAAAAGCTATAAAAGGACATTGCGTAGTATGAGTGGTTGGCTGAATATGTACACTATACATTGGTGGATGTTGGATGGTTAACTATACTATACAGGTTGATGGCAGAGAAATACTTCAGTAGCTAATGCGTATGATATGAGCGAGGGTAATAATAGTTTACTTAATAGACAGACTGGGTAAATGAACAGGTAAGTGAAAATTTTTCATGGTTAAATTAGCTGTACAGTTAGGTATACAGTTATATTTACAGATAAGTGAATACTTGCATGTTTACACAAACTGTACAGGTAAATGACAGGAAGAGATACTTTAATAGCTAAATGTGTGTATGATATCATTGGGGTAATAATAGTAATTCCCTTAAAATACAGTCCTTAGTGCGCAGGGTTTAATTACAGACAACTGCACTTATTGCACATTTGATATACTAAAAGCAATGAGAAAAGGTGCAACTGGCAGGATACTAATATGCCTTCCTGAGTGAATGCCTAGGTCCAATAATTACTTACAATATTGCATGTGATATAATATAACAACTGTACATGGGTATGTATATACAGACCTGTATGAATAAGTAGGTCCTGAGTGGATGAGTGCTGACGGAACAGAGTTACTCACGGATGGATGCATAATTGTTAAACTAGGTCCTAGCACCCCAACAGTTCCAGATCTATGTTGCCGACGGCACGGCACCCCGGTGAGGCATTATATAGTCTCATAGCCGCCGGCAGGAAGGACCTCCTGTGGCGCTCTCTGGCACACCGTGGTGGGATCAGTCTGTGACTGAAAGAGCTCCTCTGCGTCATAACCATAGCGTGCAGAGGGTGGGTGACGTTGTCCATGATGGCCAGCAGTTTGGCCAGGATCCGTCTCTCCGCCACCTCCTCTAGAGTGTCAAGGCTCATCCCCAGGACAGAGCTAGCCTTCCTGATCAGCTTATTTACCCGAGAAGCATCACCGGCTTTGATGTTAGCTCCCCAGCACACCACTGCAAAAAAGATGGCACTGGCCACCACAGACTGGTAGAAGGTATGCAGTAGTTTACTGCACACGTTGAAGGACCTGAGCCTCCTCAGAAAGTAGAGTCGGCTCTGGCCCTTTTTGTACAGGGCCCCGGTGTTACCAGCCCATTCCAGTCTGTTGTCCATATGGACACCCAAGAACTTGTATGACTCAACCATTTCCACATCCATCCCCTTTATAGGGACTGCAGTCAGTTGTGCCTTGGTTCTCCTGAAGTCCACCACCATCTCCTTAGTTTTGCTGATGTTGAGCTGAAGGTGGTTCTGCTCACACCACAACACAAAGTCACTGATTGTGCTCCTGTACTCCTCCTCCTGCCCACCCCTGATGCACCCTACAATTTGACAGAGCTTGAGAGGATCTGCAGAGAAGAATGGGAGAAACTCCCCAAATACATGTGTGCCAAGCTTGTAGCGTCATACTCAAGAACACTCAAGGCTGTAATTGCTGCCAAATGTGCTTACAAGTACTGAGTAAAGGGTCTGAATAAGTAAATGTGTTATTTCATTATTATTATTATTTTTTTTTTTTTATTTGCTAATATAAAAAAAAAAAAAAAAGCTTTTGCTTTGTTATTATGGGGTATTGATGAGGGGGAAAAATACAGTGGGGAGAACAAGTATTTGATACACTGCCGATTTTGCAGGTTTTCCCACTTACAAAGCATGTAGAAGTCTGTAATTTTTATCATAGGTACTCTTCAACTGTGAGTGAAGGAATCTAAAACAAAAATCCAGAAAATCACATTGTATGATTTTTAAATAATTAATTTGCATTTTATTGCATGACATAAGTATTTGATACATCAGAAAAGCAGAACTTAATATTTGGTACAGAAACCTTTGTTTACAATTACAGAGATCATACGTTTCCTGTAGTTCTTGACCAGGTTTGCACACACTGCAGCAGGGATTTTGGCCCACTCCTCCATTCAGATCCTTCAGGTTTCAGGGCTGTCGCTGGGCAATACGGACTTTCAGCTCCCTCCAAAGATTTTCTATTGGGTTCAGGTCTGGAGACTGGCTAGGCCACTCCAGGACCTTGAGATGCTTCTTACGGAGCCACTCCTTAGTTGCCCTGGCTGTGTGTTTCGGGTCGTTGTCATGCTGGAAGACCCAGCCACGACCCATCTTCAATGCTCTTACTGAGGGAAGGAGGTTGTTGGCCAAGATCTCGCAATACATGGCCCCATCCATTCTCCCCTCAATACGGTGCAGTCGTCCTGTCCCCTTTGCAGAAAAGCATCCCCAAAGAATGATGTTTCCACCTCCATGCTTCACGGTTGGGATGGTGTTCTTGGGGTTGTACTCATCCTTCTTTTTCCTCCAAACACGGCGAGTGGAGTTTAGACCAAAAAGCTCTATTTTTGTCTCATCAGACCACATGATCTTCTCCCATTCCTCCTCTGGATCATCCAGATGGTCATTGGCAAACTTCAGACGGGCCTGGACATGCGCTGGCTTGAGCAGGGGGACCTTGCGTGCGCTGCAGGATTTTAATCCATGACGGCTTAGTGTGTTACTAATGGTTTTCTTTGAGACTGTGGTCCCAGCTCTCTTCAGGTCATTGACCAGGTCCTGCCGTGTAGTTCTGGGCTGATCCCTCACCTTCCTCATGATCATTGATGCCCCACGAGGTGAGATCTTGCATGGTGCCCCAGACCGAGGGAGATTGACCATCATCTTGAACTTCTTCCATTTTCTAATAATTGCGCCAACAGTTGTTGCCTTCTCACCAAGCTGCTTGCCTATTGTCCTGTAGCCCATCCCAGCCTTGTGCAGGTCTACAATTTTATCCCTGATGTCCTTACACAGCTCTCTGGCCTTGGCCATTGTGGAGAGGTTGGAGTCTGTTTGATTGAGTGTGTGGAGAGGTGTCTTTTATACAGGTAACAAGTTCAAACAGGTGCAGTTAATACAGGTAATGAGTGGAGAACAGGAGGGCTTCTTAAAGAAAAACTAACAGGTCTGTAAGAGCCGGAATTCTTACTGGATGGTAGGTGATCAAATATTTATGTCATGCAATAAAATGCAAATTAATTATTTAAAAATCATACAATGTGATTTTCTGGATTTTTGTTTTAGATTCCGTCTCTCACAGTTGAAGTGTACCTATGATAAAAAATTACAGACCTCTACATGCTTTGTAAGTAGGAAAACCTGCAAAATCGACAGTGTATCAAATACTTGTTCTCCCCACTGTATTTTATAAATTGTAGAATAAGGCTGTAATGTAACAACATTTTTAAAAAAGTCAAGGGGTCTGAATACTTTCCGAATGCACTGTATACACACACACACACACACAAACACACACACACACACACACACACACACACACACACACACACACACACACACACACACACACACACACACACACACACACACACACACACACACACACACACAGGCAGCTCTGAGAACATCAATGTCACCTGGGACACAGAGCGTGATGGCAGCCTTAATAAGGGCATTGGACATCCGTGGCAATAGACCATCCCCTTCACAGACTGATAGGACACTCTGATTGGCAGACAGACCTTAAATTGTATTAGTGGGGAGAAACAACCTTCTAAGAACAGTTAGAATTAACCACACCCCTTGACTTTTTCCAGATTTTGTTGTGTTACAGCCTGAATTTAAAATGGATTATATTGAGATTTATTATCACTGGCCTACACACAACACCCCATAATGTCAAAGTGGAATTGTGTTTAAGAAATGTTTACAAATTAATTAAAAATGAAAAGCTGAAATGTCTTGAGTCAATAATTATTCAACCCCTTTGTTCTGGCAAGCCTAAATAAGTTCAGGAGTAAAAATGTGCTTAATAAGTAAGATAATTAGTTGTATGGACTCACTCTGTGTGCAATAATAGTGAGCTCTGTACCCCACACATACAATTATGTGAGGTCCCTCAGTCAAGCACTGAATTTCAAACAGATATTCAACCCACAAGACCAGTGAGGTTTTCCAATGCCTCGCTAAGAAGGGCACCTATTGGTAGATTGGTAAATAAAAAAAGCAGACATTGAATATCCCTTTGAACATGGTGACATTTTTAATTGCACTTTGTTGGTGTATTAATAAACCCACTACAAAGATACAGGTGTCTTTCCTAACTCAGTTGCCGGAGAGGAAGGAAACCGTTCATGGATTTCACCATGAGGCCAATGGTGATTTTATAACAGTTACACAGTTTAATGGCTGTGATAGGAGAAAACTGAGGATGGGTCAACAACATTGTAGTTACTCCACAATACTAACATAATTGACAGAGTGAAAAGAAGGAAGCCTGTACAGAATAAAACATATTCCAAAACATGCATCCTCTTTGCAACAAGGCACTAAAGTAATACTGCAAAAAATGTGTCAAAGCAATTCACTTTTTGTCCTGAATACAAAGTGTTATGTTTGGGGCAAATCCAATACAACACATTACTGAGTACCACTCCATATTTTCAAGCATAGTGGTGGTTTTATCAGGTTATGGGTATGCTTGTAATCGTTAAGGATTGGGGAGTTTTTCATGAGCTTGAATCATTTTGAAAAGAATAATGGGCAAATGTTGCACAATCCAGGTGTAGAAAGCTCTTAGAGAGCTGTAATTGCTGTCAAAGGTGATTCTAACATGTATTGACTCAGGGGTTGAATACTTATCTAATCAAGATATATTACTTTTTTATTTTTAAACATTTTCTTTGACTTTGACATTACAGATATTTTGTGTAGATCGTTCAATTAAATCAATTTTAATCCCACTTTGTAACATAACAAAAATGTATAAAAAGTAATGGGGTGTGAATACGTTCACTGTATATAACATTTTTCAATATAGTAGTATGGTGTTACAGATTTAGTATCTTAATTTCAGCCAGTTTGCTACAGAAGTAAAATAATCCTGGAGCAGGAAATGTGAATTATTATGTGGATTATAATTCATGGACATTTTTGCAGGGATCGATTCATTTTTGGGGAAAATCAAGTCTGAAATTTTTAAGTGGAAATTAAAATCTTCAGAAGCGTTTTTTAACCTCAAATACACTACAAGTTTTAAATGTCCTGCTTTGCATCTCCTGCAACAGGGTGATCAATTTAAGATCCTACACCAACCTGTACATTTTCATTATTTTATTTAACTTAGTCCTGCATGTTGGAGCTCGAAGCCTAAGATTTTCATTGTACCCTGAAATCACACCTGCAACCCTGTACATGTGACTATGGAACACTGAATCTGAATTATTATTATTTAAATACATGATACATTTTGTGAACATCTTAGTGTTGTCCGTGCTATCTGGGATCCTTTGGATGCCCCAACTCTGACGTTACCCCATTGAAGTTGAAATGTAAAATGGTTAAGGTTAGAGTTAGGGTTAGGAGTCCTTACGGCCCCTCTGCAACCTGGGTCTGTCTTCCAAAAGCATCTCACGGTAAGACTTCTGATCGAGGATCAGGCTTCCACTGTCCATTTAATCGTGTTCATTATTATCTAAAAGGCTAAACTGAGGCTATATCAGCACTCCTTCTCTGAGACGCTTTGTGAAGTTGGGCCCTGGTGTTGTCCAGTGTTGGTGTTATTTAGAGTGAGTGGAGTGAGGCCTAACCTGAACAGTGTTGGTGGTATTTAGAGTGAGTGGAGTGAGGCCTAACCTGAAGATTGTTGGTAGTATTTAGAGTGAGTGGAATGAGGCCTAACCTGAACAGTGTTGGTGTTATTTAGAATGAGTGGAGTGAGGCCTAACCTGAACAGTGTTGGTGGTATTTAGAGTGAGTGGAGTGAGGCCTAACCTGAACAGTGTTGGTAGTATTTAGAGTGAGTGGAATGAGGCCTAACCTGAACAGTGTTGGTGGTATTTAGAGTGAGTGGAGTGAGGCCTAACCTGAACAGTGTTGGTGGTATTTAGAGTGAGTGGAGTGAGGCCTAACCTGAACAGTGTTGGTGGTATTTAGAGTGAGTGGAGTGAGGCCTAACCTGAACAGTGTTGGTGGTATTTAGAGTGAGTGGAGTGAGGCCTAACCTGAACAGTGTTGTTTTTTATAACCCCTCATTGTCTGCTGGGGGTTTGGACAGGTTTGATGACACAGTGTGACCAAGTTGATGAGAAGTTCAATTATGTTACTAAGGAGAAAGCATTTTCTATCATGGGAAAGAGAACCTAATGCAGTGACCCCCCCCCCCCTCCTTTTACTGCTGCATGGGGAGAATAGAGTCACAAAAACAATTGATTGTTTTTGTCATTTAATCCCCTGATCAGTGGTGTCATCCATTTCTTCAGGAGGAGGGCCCTAATCTAAAGTGTCATTTCTGCTCTGGCTGTCTTTTCGACACTGATTAAACCAATTACTTCAGTCCTAAATGATAATTCGCACACAAGTTTCAGCCGCTTGATGTGGGTGGTTGGCTGATTGGTTAAGTAGAGCGATATCTTAGACACCTCCATTCATTTCATTGGCCAATGACCCTGAAGCTCCTTTATTGTGTTTACTGCACAAGCACATCTAAACATGTGGTTTTGCTCGAGAAAGACATTAGGTACTGTAAGCTGCCAGCCTCTTAGGATATTCAAAGCGACAACACATGCTTTACTAGCGTTACGTTTAGTCTGGTTTGTATTATTATAATAATGTTCATATTATAAGTTAGGCCTTCAGTATATAAGCTAATGGACTCCAAATGGATGCTTGCTTCCTCTGTGTTTTCAAACCCTGTTACTGCAGTGAACAAATAGCCTGTTCTGTGTACATTTCATATCTGTAATCTCGTCCTCTCAACAGTCGTTTTCCATTTTAACAATGCTAACTGTACTCTAGGGTTCTCTTCTAGACGTGGGAAGCAGGAAATGTGAACACAATGCAACTCTCTATTCCTACACACAGATCCCTATCAGCCACCCCACACATTGCTTGATTTCCCCACTGGCATTTCTCTGTGTGGGCCATAAGCATTCTATTCTCAAGTAAACATTCACCAGTATGGATTTTCTCTCCATTATGTCATTGAGATTTGTGTATGGGATGTGGGTATGCTTGGTTTCGAATGAGAATACAGAGAATTGTTTGAAAATGGTGCAAAAAGAATGCGGTGAGGTTGTGCCACCGTTGTGGACCAGATGGTTTACTGTAGTAGTGTAGGTGATGGAGATGGTTCTCTCTACACAATGATCAGTTTCCTGTTGATAACCAGGCTTTTTTGTGACTCAAGGGGAATGACAGATTTTGAAGCTGTCCTGCTTGTAGTTGGATGGGCATTTGATTTCCATAGGGTTGCGTGTTTTTTTTCACGGGACCTCCTATATGTGCATGTGCTTGCGTGGATTTTATAGCAGAGACATCGTTTAACTGTAAAAATGTATTACCTTTTAATGTGGCATGAACACAACCAGTCATGATGTTTTCATCGGATTTTCAAACAAATCACTTCAAAAAGTAGGTTACCTCCGCACGTTCGTCCAAAATAATTCCAGCATCCGAACAGTGCACCCGCCAACTTTCCTTCAATTCGCAAGTGGCTGAAAGGATCTCACCGGAGAAAGCATCCAAGTGAGTGAAACAGCGCCGTTTGTCTCTATAAGTGTAACCCATCTATCTAATGCTCTTTTGAACCAGACAGCATCAGATACAGGGGCTACACATACTGAGACAGAGGGGCGCTGTTTCACTTGCTCGGATGCTTTATCTGAGATTGATGCGTCTTTTGCTCCCTATCACAGGTCAGTCTCTTTTTAGACAGCTGAAACACTAGTGGGAGCAGCATAGTATTAGCTCTGTGGTTGATATGTGAGCATGATGGTCATGCAATAGTAGTACAGTATATGAAGTATGCAGTGTGCAATTATGGCAGGTAGCCTAGCGGTTAGAGCGTTGGGCCAGTAACCCAAAGGTTGCTAGTTTGAATAACCGAGCTGACAATGTGAAAAAACCTGTCTGTGTCCTTGAGCAAGGCACTTAACCCTAATTTGCTCCAGGGGCTGACCTTGTAGGTAGGCCGTAATTGTAAATACGAATTTGTTCTTAACTGACTTAAAGGTTAAATAAAAAATAAAAATACAATTATGCATTAAGGCCCGAGGAGGTGTGGTATATGGCCAATGCGGAGTGCCTAAATAAAGCCCTTAGCCGTGGTATATTGGCTATATATCACAAACCCCCGAGGTGCCTTATTGCTATTATAAACTGGTTACCAATGTAATTCGAACAGTCAAATGAAATGTTTTGCCATACCCGTGGTATATGGTCCGATATACCACAGCTGTCAGCCAGTCAGCATTCAGGGCTCGAACCACCCAGTTTATAATACAGACTATGGGGTAATATACAGTACACGTTGCAATATGTAGCGGGCTGATCACCAACTTAGTATGTGATTACCTTATGAGGGACGGGTCACAGTCTGGGAAAAAACAAGTTTACATAATTTTTGTTTCCAGTACATAAAGTTGAAGAACAGAAAGCACATTATGTGGTGTGCAGTGCACCACTTAACGACCTTTGTAACCTCTGTTTAACCTGAAACCAAAACCAAATACAGCCAAAGCTAGTGACCTCATTCCTGTCTTCTGAAAGGTACTTGAAAAGCCATTGGGATTTAATGTCATGTTTATAAAAGAAAGTGTTACATTTACTCTGGTAGAACATGATACATATCGTCTTTCTGCTGTACTAAGGTCACACAACCCCGGCACATCAAGTTTGTGGAACAAATGTAATTCTGCAGCTCTGTTGCACTTTGCCTCCAAACAACCATTACAAGTAGCTGTATATATTGTCTGAGCAGCAGACCATCAAATGGTGCTTTTCTTCTTGCAGGGGAGCGGTCGAGATGATCGAGAATAGCAATCTGCTACTTAGATGTAAAGGCAGAGGACAAATCTATATTTGGCAGTGAAATTATCTTATTACTTTCTTAATGCTCACAAAAGCTAACATAAATTGATCTTGACAACTATGACTACGATTAGTGACCCACAAGACATTATTTGGCTGAATGAAGGTTGTGGGAAGTGGTGCTTGGTGAATTCTCATTTGAATCTTGTATGCAGTTCTAAATGCATGAATTCCTTTTGGAAATCTTCTTTTGAACCTATATACTCTATAAGTAACCAACATCTATCAGAGGGTGGGTGGGTCTTGTCTTGATGTTTACGCCCTGGCTTAATGATGTTGGTTTTAGCTTGAATCACTGATAAGTAAACAACAAAACAATGTGAAATCAACAGTCATTTTTCATCTTCGGGTGCAAAAACCCCTGCCTTCCCTCATCTTTCAAGTCCATTTGAACTGATTTTGCATTTGTACTGGTAAAAAATTAATATAGCTGTCGACGAGTAGGAACCCAGAGGTTCCTGTGTGATTTATTGCCAACTTAATTCAAAATGGCTTCGGATGATGAACACCATGGAAAGTTGGTAGTTGTGTTATGGAAGTATGGAACTGTCTTCTTGGAGTTATATCATATGAAATAAATAACACAGCGACTGAAGCGGACAGAAGTGTTTGACTGGAACGATGCGAGCCAATAGACTATAAGAAACCATGCGTCCTTCAATAGGTCATGGGATCTACTGTCGCTGGAAATAAAGGACTTATCTATTTTAATCCTATTGTGACACATCTGAGAAATATGTACCTTCAGTATATTGGTTACTCTTACCAGTTCAGGCTTCTGACATGAATAAATTAATTGAAGTAGAGAGAGAGAGACACAGAGAGAGACACACAGAGAGAGAGAGAGAGAGAGAGAGAGAGAGAGAGAGACACAGAGAGAGACACACAGAGAGAGAGAGACACAGAGACACACAGAGAGAGAGAGAGAGAGAGAGAGAGAGAGAGAGAGAGAGAGAGAGAGAGAGAGAGAGAGAGAGAGAGAGAGAGAGAGAGAGAGAGAGAGAGAGAGAGAGAGAGAGAGATATTGCAGTCTTTTTCGAAGAAAAAAAAAGGCAGCAATCTGAAAGTCATTCAGCAGGCTGTCTCGTGAGACTCACGGCCAAAGCTAATCACAACTTCGACTCACTTCTAAATTCCAATGACTGAATCAATTGTGGTGAGCATTCCCACTGGAGTAGAGCTAAGTCACTAACGGCCACTACTGATTGTGGCCTGGTGTGGTTTGTACAATATCCCTGTAACCTAGACTTAGTCCACAGTATGACAACAGTCAGGAGCATCCTGACTGGTTGCATTACTACCTGGTATGGCAGCTGCTCGGCCTCCGACAGCAAGCCATTACAGAGGGTAGTGCAGTTTTTTAGGAAAAACATTTAGCAATGGAAAACGAAAATCTGTGCTCTAATTACACAAGTTCTAGAAGTATCTCCCTGTTTCAAAACCTTTCAAAATATTTACTTCCCTTACTTAACACGTCCCTGGCCTTGCTTGCTAACCTGCTTATGGCAGTGTGCTTCTTGGTCGAACTCAGGTCCTTACATGCTGCAAATTCAAATGTTTGCTCCCCATTGAACATGGTCTTAACTGCTGAGTTGAGGTAGTACTTCCCCATATCAAGATGTCTCTGGTCTTAACTGCCGAGTTGAGGTAGTACTTCCCCATATCAAGATGTCTCTGGTCTTAACTGCCGAGTTGAGGTAGTACTTCCCCATATCAAGATGTCTCTGGTCTTAACTGCTGAGTTGAGGTAGTATTTCCCCATATCAAGATGTCTCTGGTATTAACTGCTGAGTTGAGGTAGTACTTCCCCATATCAAGATGTCTCTGGTCTTAACTGCCGAGTTGAGGTAGTACTTCCCCATATCAAGATGTCTCTGGTCTTAACTGCCGAGTTGAGGTAGTACTTCCCCATATCAAGATGTCTCTGGTCTTAACTGCCGAGTTGAGGTAGTACTTCCCCACATCAAGATGTCTCTGGTCTTAACTGCTGAGTTGAGGAAGTACTTCCCCACATCAAGATGTCTCTGGTCTTAACTGCTGAGTTGAGGTAGTACTTCCCCATATCAAGATGTCTCTGGTCTTAACTGCCGAGTTGAGGTAGTATTTAACTGCTGGTATTTAACTGCTGAGTTGAGGTAGTACTTCCCCATATCAAAAGGTTTCTAAATGTTTCATCCCTACTGAGCACAACCCCTGGTCCTAACTCCTGTCTCTTCTCTTTTCCCCACCAGGTTGCAGGCTCTGAGGAAGGAGAAGTCCCGGGATGCGGCTCGATCGCGGCGGGGGAAGGAGAACTTTGAGTTCTACGAGCTGGCTAAGATGCTTCCCCTGCCTGGCGCCATTACCAGCCAGCTGGACAAGGCTTCCATCATCCGCCTCACCATCAGTTACCTGAAGATGAGGGACTTCGCCAACCAGGGGGACCCGCCTTGGAACCTGCGAATGGAAGGCCCACCGCCCAACACCTCCGTCAAAGGTAAGCTCCATACGCCATCATGGTCCAGCTACCCACAATTTAGTTCAGTTCAGTCTACAGATGTAGGATATTAATTTGATTACCCTGTTGCAGGAGAGCGTTTAGAACGTGTAGTGTATTTGAGGTTTTAAAAACAAATCTGAAGTTTAGAATTTCCACTTTCCATGCCATGGAAAGTTGGTAGTTGTGTTATGGAAGTATGGTACCTGTAGACTTCCAGTCATTGCGCTAACGCTAGTTAGCATTGGCTCGAGAAATTACCTCTAACTTTGTTCATACTGCACACAGAGACATACAAATTGTATCCACGAGTTCATCTGACTCTTAGTAAGTAGAAATATCCCTTTAATGTTTTACTGTACTCAAGCCTTCACTGAATGTTAGAGTGGTGGTGAAATGAGGAACTCTGGCACCTCTGGTCTGGCCACAAATATTGAAAATGTAAACATTTTACTTTGATAAATTTAGCTTTGAGCCTAGTACATGCAACAAGTCTGAGTATATTCAAATGTAACCAAATTATTATTAGGTATTTTTGCAGTGCACTTAAAGGAGATACATCTCTGTATATTTTAATAGGGTATGCTGGAGTAGGAATAAAGATTGCAGAAATGTTCAATCAATGCGAGCTGTTTGCTCTGCAGAGGCACACACACACGCGCACGCACTCATACACGCACACGCACACACACACGCACGCAGGCACACACGCACGAGCGCACACACGAACGTGCACACACGCATGCACGCACACACATACACACACACACACCAGATGGCATCATTGTTGTCTTGCTTTGAAGAGACACATGCATTTTAATTAGAAAATGTATACAGCTGAATTATTTGGGTTAGAGCAGGCTGCTCGATTTCCTCCTTATACAACTTAGACTTATAGCCTACACTTTGCATTCAATCACAGATGATTACACAATGCTGCTGGGGGGGCATTGAACCAGCAACATTTTACATTTGGATATTTTAATGACTATACTCACCAAGGTAACGTCTACCTCTGCTGCATGTCCTGTCTTTCTATCGACAGACAGATAGTGCCAGTCTTTATTGAATCACTAACTCACCACATTTAATTTGCACTTCATTCTGAACAGAGCGGCGTATTGATCCCATCCTTTTTGTTGCTGTGCATCGCCGATAGCTAATTGAGATGGCTTACCATCTCCCTCTGCCTATGAATGAATCAGTGTTATTTCTGAATAGGCTACGTTTGATGAGCCTGACCCGGAGCTTCCACAGCTCCCAGACACATTAGGCTATAGAGGCTGTAGGTAGGATATGGAAACTGGAAGAGGATGTGGAGGGGTCATACGTTTTGATTGATTTACAGATGTCATACACACACAGGAACCAGGTTTAGTAATGCACTGCATGGTAATGCAGGAGTAGAGGGAGAAGGGCATGCTGGGTTATTGTACAGTATCAGACGAGGGAGAGGCCAGGCTCTTTTTTCTTCAGAGTTGTTTGTGCCACGCAGATGAAGGTTAGCACCATACAGCAGATGAAGGCTAGCACCATACAGCAGATGAAGGTTAGCACCTTACAGCAGATGAAGGGTAGCACTATACAGCAGATGAAGGTTAGCACTATACAGCAGATGAAGGTTATCATCATACAGCAGATGAAGGTTAGCACCATACAGCAGATGAAGGTTAGCACGATACAGCAGATTAAGTTGAGCACCATACAGCAGATGAAGGTTAGCACCATACAGCAGATGAAGGTTAGCACCATACAGCAGATGAAGGTTAGCACCATACAGCAGATGAAGGTTAGCACCATACAGCAGATGAAGGTTAGCACCATACAGCAGATGAAGGTTAGCACCATACAGCAGATGAAGGTTAGCACCATACAGCAGATGAAGATTAGCACCATACAGCAGCAGAGTCGTACTGTTTCTGATTCATGGCCGGCCCAGTTCATTTGGCAGACACAGTCTCTCAATCAATTTGCCTTGTGCCTTAACATACACACCCGTGTCTGTGTCACAATGAATATGTTATTATAGGAGATTTGCTGGGGGAGAAAACTGAGCCGACTTCTGACAAGGCATGTCTACTTAATAACTGACGATTGTAACCTTTAGGGAAATCTCAGTAGCACTGCGCCGGTTTTGCAAATCCACTCTTGCTTTAGGAATGGATCTTTGCTTAGGGAAAATTATCATTATATTGTTGTTAGATATAAAACATGGGTTAGAGATGGCATTTGGACGGCGGTGATGTCTGTCCGAGTTGCCAAATGTCATTAAAACCATCCGCTTCTGTGGAATACAAAACCAAGGTGACAAAGTTGAGTGTAGGGTGCTCGGGTAAGTAATAAAAGCGGTAGCCGATATTACTGGCATCAGAGCTAAAGGAATTTGACCTCCACTTCTCTCTCTCCAAACAATGTTGATTTATTATCATAACTTCTAGCCTCTCCTCTCTCACCGCTCTCCTTTCTCTCCTCTTTGCCTTCTATTGACCTTTACCGTAATTGACCCATCAACATTTTTTCGGAGCGTTTTAACCAAAATTTGCTAGTCTCTGTCATAGACGGTTCACATCTGTTGAAGGACACTGCACAAACAAGCGTGACCTTTCTCTTGTTTGAAGGCTGGTGCACGCCTCCTGACCCCCACCAACCCCTCCGCCACCTGGGCATATTATTATTCATGCATGCAGAGCAGAGAGGAGCAGCGAGGAGGAGGAGCAGAGAGGAGCAGAGCAGAGAGGAGTCAGTAAAAGAGAAATGCTCCGAGACCTTCCATCACCAAGACGTCCTTCCACCATTCATGTTTTACTATACATACAGTACATTCAATGTTTACCTGTTTAATCTGGGAGATTTCAAGTCACGCAACTGAATCATTCAACTCCCTTGAATACAGTGTTGTTTGGTAGCCTTACGTTGGATTAGGGTGCCTAGCAGTTAGACTGTTGGGCTAGTAAGGTCGCTAGTACGAATAGCCGAACTGACAAGGTGAAAAACCTGTCGATGTGTCCTTGAGCAAGGCACTTGACCCTAATTTGCCCCAGGGGCGCCATACTACTATGGCTGACCCTGTACAATTCTCATTGTAAATAAGAATTTGTTCTTAACTGACTTGCCTAGTTAAATAAAGGTTAAATTAGGGGTCAAGCATCATCTTCAATCAGAGAGGCTCTTTAGTCTATTGGTCTATATGTCAGTTTGTACTATTTGCTGTCAGACACCTGAATGGGCTCAGCACACTGCACATTAAAACTCTTATTGTGTGTCCCAAATGGCACCTTATTCCCTATGTAGTGCACTATTTTTGACCCGGGCCCTCTGGTGTAGTGCACTACATAGGGTATAAGGTGCCATTTGGGACACATACACAACCTTAGTTGTGTTAATTATAGAGAGAAGAGATGCAACAGTGGCATTTCTGTACTTATGATCCATCCAGCTCTTACAGATTTGACGGTTTTATTACTTAGCCTGCTGCTAGCGCTGATAGTTTCCTCTGTTATGGGTGAAATGACCAACCATTACAACCCATTTCACATAGTGGCAATATATTTACCACTTTGATGTTTTACAACAGAAAAGGCTAATATCATGAAATTTAAAAAATTGATATGACGTTTATACTGTTAAGGGTTAAAGTTTCTTGAGAAATTATGTGCATTATTTTTGATAATTAATTTTTTTTTTATCACTGTGCACTTCACGTAAGTGTTGTACCTGTCACTTGGTCATTGCTGTAAAGCAACTATTAAAAGAATGGAATCAGTGCCAAAAGCCCATGTACTTGCTCCAAAGGACACCGCTTTGTCAGTGACTCTTCACATTGACCTTGAGGTGTCTGCATGCTACTTTTTCTACAATCTAGCCACCTCCCTCCCTCCCTCCCTCCCTCCCTCCCTCCCTCCCTCCCTCCCTCCCTCCCTCCCTCCCTCCCTCCCTCCCTCCCTCCCTCCCTCTCTCCCTCCCTCCCTCCCTCCATCCCTCCTTCCTTCCCTCCCTCACCACCCAGCACCATTGATATCTTACCAGTCTTTTCACAGCAAATAATGAACTCCTTCCCTTTCCCACTGCTTGGGGGATATTACCAATTTGCCACCCACCTGATGAAGGGGGTAGTCTAATATGAACAACTATAACTCTGCATAACAAATGGTGTTAAACACGTTATCTGGTTGATGCCTTTGACCGCCTGGCAGAGCGATCTAGCTGTAATCCCTAAGTGGCCGAGTCCCTCCATGTGAAGTCGTTTTGGGTGAGAAGGTTGGTGCTGAAGAGGGCATTGATTAAAGTGCACTTTCCCTCTTGGACACTGTGCCATTCACACTGTTGATGGTAATGAGGGCATTAATGGGATGTGCCCCAAATGGCACCCTGTTCCCTATATAGTGCACTTATTTTGAGCAGAGCCCTATGGGCCCTAATTAAAAATAGTGCACTATTAAGGGAATAGGGTACCATTTGGGACGTAGCCATGGTGTTTTTGCATCACAATGGACACTCAGGACACAGAGGATAAATGTGGCATTTATGCACCTTTTGGAAAA
>CM042405.1:10845924-10955924 GCA_023634145.1 Thymallus thymallus | reverse complement strand
CTCTCACCTCATAGATAAAAATCCCCTTAGTCTGTGTCAAATTATGCACTATTGCTGCAGAATTACAGTATATACATATATATATGTATATGTATAATACAGTATATATCTTACAGTATAACTTTAGTTAAAAATATAGAGCCACACAGTGGAAACAAACTGAGGTAGTATTTCATTACTGTGGTGAGTAGAGTACTGCAGCACCTGCGTTATCTATCCACCCTGAGCCTAGGTATCACCTCTCCTCATCAGGATAGGGCCCAGGTATCACCTCTCCTCATCAGGATAGGGCCCAGGTATCACCTCTCCTCATCAGGATAGGGCCCAGGTATCACCTCTCCTCATCAGGATAGGGCCCAGGTATCACCTCTCCTCATCAGGATAGGGCCCAGGTATCACCTCACCTCATCAGGATAGGGCCCAGGTATCACCTCTCCTCATCAGGATAGGGCCCAGGTATCACCTCTCCTCATCAGGATAGGGCCCAGGTATCACCTCTCCTCATCAGGATAGGGCCCAGAGATCACCTCTCCTCATCAGGATAGGGCCCAGGTATCACCTCACCTCATCAGGATAGGGCCCAGGTATCACCTCTCCTCATCAGGATAGGGCCCAGGTATCACCTCTCCTCATCAGGATAGGGCCCAGGCTCATAACAAAAAGCTAGAGCTCCCTCCCTCTCCTCATCTAGACATACTGTAGCCAAATAATTTAATGTATTATTTTCATTAATTTATTTTATTATTTAAAACCTATTTACATTCTTGAAGAAAGTAACATCTTAAAGTAATATCTTACACAGGATCACTGAGTCTGACTCACCTCTGCTACAATCAGAGGAGTACTTTACCCCTGGTCAAAGGGAACAGACTACAAATATCCCGTCTCCAGCAGTGTGGAGGTGAATAGTTATCTGCTCATGTTGTCGTTCAATGTGAGTCTCTGTTGACATAATATGTTGGTGGTAGGCGGGCTAGATTAAAAAGTAAAACCCAAACAGCCATTGTGAAATGACACATCTCCATGCAAGATGCATGATGATTATTTTGTCTTACCTTGGACAGGAATAGCCTGAGGAACCCAATCCCAATAGAAAAAGAAAGAACATCTTTGGGTTTCTTAGGGCGTAATAAGACGTTTTTTCCTCTCCGTCTCTGTGATTGAGCCTATACAAAATCACTTTATTTCTCTGGGTAACTCAGAATAATTGAAATACAGACAACTTTTGGTTCCAATTTACCAGCAATAAAGTTGTAATAGGGTTTTCTCTGCAATTTTACCCTTAATGCACTCATTCTAAAGAGCAGTATTTTGCCAGTCGAACAAATAGCATCACTGGAGCTTACGACCAGTAATTGTCCCACATTGATGCACACATTAAACTTTTTAAATCGATTCTATATGTACACTGAACATAAATATAAACGCAACATGTAAAGTGTTAGTTCATGAGCTGAAATAAAATATCCCAGAAATTTTCCATATGCACAAAATTCTTATTTCTCTCAAATTTTGTGCACAAATTTGTTTATATCCCTTTTAGTGAACATTTCTAATTTGCCAAGATAATCCATCCACCTGACAGGTGTGGCATATCAAGAAGCTGATAAAACAGTATGATCATTACACAAGTGTACCTTGTGCTGGGGAACTAAAAAGCCACTCTAAAATGTGAAGTTTTGTCACACAACACAATGCCACAGATGTAGCAAGTTTTGAGGGAGCGTGCAATTGGCATGCTAACTGCAGGAATTACTACCTCATTGAATTACTAAGATCTTCAACAATGCATTATACAGTATATAATACATAGGCAATGCATTGCTCAAGTCCCTTAACCATTCCAAAATATATATATGTATTTGTTAGTGTCTTTTATTGTTAGAACCAAACATCGATATGATGTGCAGTATCATCATCAACAATCCCAGCTACCGTGGGTCCTCCATACCAACAGTATATTCTCAATATTACCAGTGGACAGACTAGGTTGTACTGTAGTGTTATGAGTGTGTAGCTAGCTGTGATTCCATACATTGAAACTAGTTCAGTGGAGTTTGCCCTCTCCACTGCTCTCTCCCTGTAGTGCTGTACTGAATGAGCTGTAAAAACGGGTAACGACACTTATTTTAATTTTTTTTATTTAACTAGGCAAGTTAAGAACACATTCTTATTTACAATGATGGCCTACATTGTTCTTCAGGGTCAGCCATAATGGTTATGGCACCCCTGGAGCAAATTAGGGTTAAGTGCCTTGCTCAAGGGCACATCGACAGGTTTTTCACATTGTCGGCTCGGGTATTCAAACCATCAACCTTTTGGTTACTAGCTCAACGCTCTAACCACTAGGCTACCTGCCGCCTATGATGCCTTATGATGTTGCTGAATGCAGTGCTCGCTCTGCTCCGTTGCCAGTGAATTCATGATTCAAAAATTCATTGTTTTCTGGATTTTGGGTAAACTTGTCCCTTAAACTGTCTGTTTGGCCCATCTCCTTCTGCCTGGCAGGCAGCTGGCTGCTCCTGTAGTATAGACGCATTCAGCTAATCGATTACAAGCCCCGAGACAGGGGAGATGTCTGACAGCACTGTACTAAGATGAAATTAGTCAGAGTGACGGTGGTGTGGGTAGGGGGGTAACCCACCGCATGGCGGCCACAGGTGACCGGTCTCCTCTGGGACTGTGGTGCAGGGGCTGCTGGGTAGAGGGGACATCATGTGCTAAGCCCCATGTAATTAGGACAATGTTTCTACAAGATTCCCAAATTATCACCAGAGAGCAGGAGAGAGGAAGAGAGAGAGAGAGGGAGAGAGAGAGAGAGACCAAAACTCAGCTAATTTTCTACCAAGGGCAAGTCTTTCAGAGGAAAATATGACAAAGAGAGGAAAGAGGCAACATGGAGAAACAAACGGGTCTGGGTTGGGCGAAGAAGGGAGAAATGCTTTCAAGCAAAACTTGGCAGAAATTACACAAAATTATTCAGCTGTTGGTGAATGTGAAATCACACTAATTGCATTTTGCAGTAGCCTGTAGCTGTGGCTGAAAAGCCAAGGTTAGACACAACTCTGCCTGCCCACTGTGGAGAGAGCAGAGCACCTCAATTGATTTCACAGCTGATATTCCTCCGAATTTACATTTATTTTACATTGCACGCTGGGGCCCCTTTTAAATGTAAATGTGGTGTAAACTGCACTTGTTGGTTGGTCCTCGCTACAAACAAGGCAGGAAAGTGTTGGCATGCCCACGTGGAAATAAGCAGAATTTATTTAAATGTATTTCAAAAGAAAAAGAGAAAATGCTGCCTGTGCTGCAGTGGTCTGAGGGAGAGTAAACCGAGTAAACAACACTCCTAAGCTGTGTTTGAATACCCATACTAACATACTACATACTTAATGAGTATATACTACATACTATTAGTTCATTTTAGTACACTTTAAACGAACGGTATCGTTTCAGTTGAGCTTACTAGAGCTTCGCCTTTCTACCGGAAGTTGATGCTGTTGCTATGCAACTTCTTGTTAGCTTGTTAGCATAACAAATGACTAGCTAAACGGGTGTGTTTGTAAATTCAATTTGGAGCGCCAGAGCGTTGTCAGATTGTCCATTTGTAAAATCAGAGCGTTTCGCTCTCGGAGCGGACACTGGCAGAGGAGTAGGGTTGATCCGAGGGTTCAACGGCAGTCAAGCACCCAAGCTAACGGCTGACGTTGGCTAGCTACTTCCAGACACAAATGAGGGAACACCTCACTCTGACTATTTTACTCGCTCTATCAGAGCTGGTTAGGCTGTTTTCATGTTATCCAGAGCGTTGACTGTAACCTTCTGCTGACAACAATTTAATGACGCTTTTTTTTGCCTAAGTTTACTGACACCGGCCATTTTCAACTGATGTTGTTGTTCGTAAATTCATCATTTATTCTGCCTGAGAGTGCTCTGAAATCGGAGTAGATAGCCAGAATTAACAATGTCCATTGCATAGCACAACGACTATACCACTTAGCTAAGAAGTATGTGAATAATCAAGTCAATAAACGTTGGGTAGTTAGTTAGATAGCATATAGTTAATATACTGCCTGGCAAGTTCGATGTATTAGTAGCCAACTAACGTTAGGTAACTAGCTAACATACAGGTACATACTGCTGTAATGCTATGCGGTTCGTAAGGATAGCGTAACTAACAAATTGTGAGCCAACATAATGTGTAACTTATTTGAAAAGTCATTACTTTATCACATTGCTCAACATTGTCTTAACATGTGTCATAATTAGTAAAAGCAATGAATTTGTATCCGCTCTCGTCGGACTTCGGCTGCATATTTTCCCACATTTTCTTCAAATCTGAAAACATTGTGAAGGCACGCCCATTTCATGAATTGCATTATGGGCCCTAAAAGTGCGGAAGTAGTGTACACTGCCTGTATACTTCCTATGACACCCGGGAACTTTTGGCATATTAACTCTATACGTACTATGACCAATAAGCATACTACATACTCAATTTACAGTTGTCGGAAGTTTACACTTTGGTTGAAGTCATTAAAACTCATTTTTCAACCACTCCATAGATTTCAGGTTAACTAACTATAGTTTTGGCAAGTCGGTTAGGACATCTACTTTGTGCATGACACAAGTAATTCTTCCAACAATTGTTTACAGACAGATTATTTCACTTATAATTCACTATATCACAATTCCAGTGGGTCAGAAGTTTACATACATTAAGTTGACTGCCTTTAAACAGATTGGAAAATTACAGAAAATTCATGGCTTTAGAAGCCCAGGTATCACCTCTCCTAGTAAACAACACTCCTGCTAATTGTAAACAACACTCCCAGTAAACAACACTCCTAGTAAACAACACTCCTAGTAAACAACCTCAGAGTAAAGAACACTCAGAGTAAACAACACTTCTAGTCAAACGTACAATAGCCTTGTGAAGAATTTTGATTAGAACCTCACTGGCATTAAATACAAACTCTTCAAAAATAAAAGTTGTCATGCAGAAAGTACTTTCCTCAAGTCACCCAGCAATAATTTGAGCATCATAGTTTGTGATGCATCTGCAATTAGACAATAGACAATATAAGCAAAAGAAGTCCAACTTTAAGTATTTAGCCTAGCCACCTCATTATGTTAACCTTTCATTAGCCTTTAGAGTTTAGCTTTCAACAATTTTTGCATACTTTATATAACTGAATGAAGGCTTGCTTCCCTAATGGCATCCTATTCATTATATAGTGGACTACTTTTGACCAGGGCCCATAATGTATAGACTGTATCACAACCGGCCGTGATTGGGAGTCCCATAGGGTGGCGCACAATTGGCCCAGCGTCGTCTGAGTTTGGCCAGTGTAGGCCGTCATTGTAAATAAGAATTTGTTAACTTGTCTAGTTAAATAAAGGTTAAATAAATACAATAGAATAGGGTGACGTTTCAGACACAGGCAGTGAATCAGAACTATTTGAGGGCTTTTAAATGTTTTAATCATCATCACATAATTACCCCCAGTTTAGCCAACACCGGCTACACCCCTCCCTTAACACCCCCACTCGACAAAAAATAAGTAATTTTGTCTCGTTCCAAAGCGCATAATCACAACAATTACAAACCACTTTCTGGAGGTCAGTCACTTCTAACGCTGAGATCACCGCCAGTCTGCTGTTCCCTAGCAACTTCAAGAGAAAACTGTGTCGAGAGCCGTGCGATTAAGGCCCCGTTTGAAATCATCTAACGCTTGTTTGGAAAAACACAGAACTGTGTCTAATGTTCAAACAACTTTTCATTCTATCCTCTTTGTGAGTAATGGTTCTTCTCTGTGTTAAATCGGCTAAAACAAAAAGCACCACCCTTCTCAGAGGAAGCAATTGGTGGTGTTGTGTTTTTAGTAGACGTTCAAGGGCTGCGTCCGGAATGGCACCCTGTTTACTATATAGTGCACTACCTTTGACCAGGGCCCTTCTCAAAAGTACTGAGCTTTATAGGGAATAGGGTGCCAATTCCGACAGACACAAGGAAGACGTATCCAAGGAGTGCTGCACGCTAAGATGAGAACTTGCATATTCCAGATAGTTAATTAGGATAGAGGAAACTGATGTCACCACTGTATGTGGGCTTCTCCTGAATCAATACATGAGACGTAGTGTGCATTTTAAAAAGACAGGTCATTTCCCCTCTGTTCCTCTGGGTTTCTTCCGTCAATGTCTGGGTAGAGGGGACTATGAAGACACACTCACTCACTCACTAACTCACATATCATTTGTAAATGCAGCCTTACCTCTCCATTTCAAGTTAAACACAACGAAAAAGGAGGCTTTTCTCCTCTGATTAGTCAGCTGGTAGCTAGGTGGAAAATACCGCTACACACAGAGAGGCAGAGACCAGGGCCCGTGAAATGTGTTTGTATTCGCCTCATTACCTTATAAAGTAAGCTGAGAAAATGTGAGGAGCATCCCTGGTATTCTAGCTAGCGCCTGGCAAGTGTGTTTGTTGACATGCAGAGGGGTGTTTGAGGGGTGTGTGCTCCGGAGCCGAGGCCTCTGCACCCTCCATGCAGAGTCTCCCTCCTCTGTTCTCTCTTTACTTATTTACTCCTGCTGATAATGCAGCTGATCTGAGAACCCACTTCTCATCTACTGTACTGTAGAAGACAAGACCCACGTCTCATCTAAGACCATACATACTATTAGGTCCTTAGCATCAGCATAATATTCACCATTAGAATCTGGACACGCTGTCTCTGTTTCTGTCTCAGAAGTGTTTCTTTGATTTCATGATGCTCAGGACACAGGAAGCCAGTACTCAAATGTGGCCTTGGCTGCAGGAAATGGTCCTATTCTGCCTTCCCTGTTCTCTATTTAGCACATGATAAAATGTTTTCAGTAGAGCAGTTAAACAATTTTATGGCAGCCACCCTCAAAGCTGTAGAGTCTTTAATTTTCCCTGTAATGGTAGATTAATTTCAGGCTGCCTATTGCAATTCAGGACAAATTACTTTAAACTCATTCGTGGGGGGTGGTAGAATGAAGCAATCTCTCTGCAGGAGAAACACCATTGACATTTCTTTCGAGAGAGAGAGAGAGAGAGAGAGGGAGAGGGAGAGGGAGAGGAAGAAAATCTCAGCTAATTTTACACCAAGGGCAAGTCTTTCAGGGTTCTGTGCCATCTCTTTCTGTAACACACGGACAGTACGGTATGCATTGACCAATGTTCTTTTAGTGTTAATAAAATCACTATCTATCTGTACACAGAGGATGATAACAAGTGGACAAAGATCAGAGCTACAATATTATAGTCCTGGTTTTACCTTCAGGTAGCTGCTGCCACTGTAAATGAATGGAGCACAGTGTGTCTGTCTATCTACAGTGCATTCAGAAAGTATTCATACCCCTTGACTTTTTCCACATTTTGTTACGTTACAGCCTTATTCAAAAATTTTCCCTCATCAATCTACACACAATACCTCATAACTACAAAGTAAAAACTGTTTTTTAGACATTTTTGCTAATTTATATATATTTAAAAAAATTATCACATAAGTATTCAGACCCTTTACTAAGTACTTTGTTGAAGCACCTTTGGCAGCACCTACAGCATTGAGTCTTATTGGGTATGATGCTACAAGCTTTGCACACCTGTATTTGGGGAGTTTATTCTCTGCAGATCCTTTCTAGCTCTGTCAGGTTGGATAGGGAGCATCTATTTTCATGTCTCTCCAGAGACGTTAGATCGGGTTCAAGTCCGGGCTCCGGCTGGGCCACTCAAGGTCATTCAGAGACTTGTCCCGAATCCACTTCTGTGTTATCTTGGCTGTGTGCTTAGGGTCGTTGTCCTGTTGGAAGGTGACTCTTCGCCCCAGTCTGAGTTCCTGAGCGCTATGGAGCAGGTTTTCATCAAGGATCTCTCTCTGTATTTTGCTCCGTACATCTTTCCCTCGATCCTTACTAGTCTCCCAGTCCCTGCCGCTGAAAAACATCCCCACAACATGATGCTGCCACCACCATGGATCACTGTAGGGATGGTGCCAGGTTTCCTCCAGGCGTGACACTTGACATTCAGGCCAAAGAATTCAATCTTACTTTTGTACATATGGTATTTCTGGTTTTTATTTACCACGAGCCTGTCCTCCCCAATTAAGGTGCCACCAACCATGTTAAGATAGATAACCATATTACACAGTACAGGGAAGAATGAATATATAAACAGTACATATTAAACAATAGAGAATAAAATAAATGAAATAATAACCACATAACAGTTAACCAACATGAAAATACAAGATACATTAGAGTAGGTACCTCTGTAAGATGATGTGGTGCTATAACCTCACTGTAGTGGGCTCTTTCTTACTGCAGGGTATACTGTACTTCATGATAAGTCAGTGGTAGGTCATGTCTGCTTCCGGTTCCTTTTTAATCTACAGGACTTGTCCTGTATGTCCAGTGCTCCAGTGCAGTGAGCAGCAGCCCTCTGTTAAGGACAGCAGTGATAAACCTCTGGCTCCACTCCTTTGCTGTGTAAATATATATCAAGTCAGGTTAATATGATAAACCAGAGTCCCACCATCCGCTGTAAATCAAACCAAGGGCTACAGCTCGCCCTGATAGGGTGCATGCTACCTGAACTGTGGTGAATGTGTGGATTTGTATCAACCTGGCCAACGTCTGTCACAGCGGTGTGTTCGTGTTTATGTACACACACACACACGTGCATGTGTGTTTGTGTGTGTGCATGTTATCTTTGTTATCTCTCCCTGACCTCTCTTGTAGTAAATGGATAGAGGGCCCCTTCTAAATGAACGCTGACTATTTAACACAATGAAGGAACTAATTCTTTCCATTTAACTCAACATTAGCAGCTAGATGACTTCTACCCTAATGGTTTCTGATTCATTACTTCTCTCCTTTTCTCTCTCTTTCCTTTTCCCTCTTCTCCTTCTTTGAAAATCACAGTCTTAAACGGCACCCTTTATTCCTACATAGTGCACTACTTTTGACCAGAGAGCTATGGGCCCTGGTCAAAAGTAGAGCACAACATAGGGAATGGGGTGCCATTTGGGACGCAGGAATAATCAGGAAAGCCAAAGGATTCTACCCGTTTTATCTAATGCATAATGTTCATTTCAGACCCTTAATTACCTTCAAATAAAAAATTGGCTCAGCAGCTAGATGGATTGTGGGTAGGCAGGCATCAAACCACCCAGCATGTCCTGGGGTACCTCCCAAATGACACCCTATTCCCTATAATAGGGTACTACTTTTGACCAGAGCCCCTGGGCCCTGGCTGAAAGTCGTGCACTATAAAGGGTTTAGGGAGCCATTCGGGACGCATGTCCTGGAGATGTGTGCCTGAAAATGCAATTTGGTGGAGATGCGATGTGACTACGGCCAACAAGCCAGCAGTTCATTAATTTTTACTGCATGTTCAGGTAGTTTCCCTAGAGTGGCTCAGCTTCTGGTTCCTAGTGAAATCCACCTGGAAATTATAGCAGTAATACCTATACCTTTCTTACATGTTTCATGTCTACTTTCCCTTGTTCTACGAGTACTGGAGGGTTAAAATGTAATTGTAGTGTGTTAAAATGTTAATGTAGGTGTAGTGTGTTCAAATGAGGTGTAGTTGTAGTGTGTTCAAATGTTAATGTAGGTGTAGCGTGTTAAAATGAGGTGTAGGGAGTAGTGAGTCTTGATATGCTTGGCAGTAGACAGTTCAGTGTTAGTGTACTAGCAGCCAGTAATAACATTACATTTCTCTATTGCGCGATGAAGGCATTGGTCATTAGGAAGGGGGAGAGAGGGGAGTGTCCTCATTATTCTCCTTCAGTGGGATGTCTTGAAGGGTTGGAGGTGAATATAAGGCCAATGTCTACACACTCAAAAAACTCCTACGTTGTATTTGTGTTTCTTACAAACCAATAATTAAAGAAAAGACCCATAATGGAATGAAGGAGCTAGTACAGTGTAGTCCACGTGTGTGTGTGTGTGTGTGTGTGAGTGAGAGTGTGTTATTCTGACTTGGTTGTGTTCGCTCCTGAGTAGCAGCAGCTCTGTCTTCTTGTCCTCTGCTTCAGCCCCTAATGAGACCACATTACACTCTCTTTATCAGACACACAGCCACTCACACACATGCCGGTTGAGAGTTCACTTCACACACACACACAATATGCCAAGTCTATCTCCCATTCTCATCTACTGTACATTGTCTCTGAACAACTGGATCTAGGGAGATTATGTAACCATATTGAATATTGTAGCTTCTTGAAACCACAAAGTCCCCTGTTTGAATTGACTTGATAGGGTTCTAAGCTTAATCTGGGACTGTATGTAGTGTAAGGTTACAGTCTGTATGTAGTGTGAGGTTACAGTCTGTATGTAGTGTGAGGTTACAGTCTCTATGTAGTGTGAGGTTACAGTCTGTATATAGTGTGAGGTTACAGTCTGTATGTAGTGTGAGGTTACAGTCTGTATGTAGTGTGAGGTTACAGTCTGTATGTAGTATAATGTTACAGTCTGTATGTAGTGTAAGGTTACAGTCTGTATGTAGTGTGAAGTTACAGTCTGTATGTAGTGTGCGGTTACAGTCTGTATGTAGTGTGCGGTTACAGTCTGTATGTAGTGTGCGGTTACAGTCTGTCTGATGTACTACTTTTTGTTATTAGAGAACACACCCACATCGACTGTGTCTCACTCTCCCTTTTGATAGTCTGCCTAATACATGACAAGGTTATTTCTTTGTATTTTTTACACAGGTAAAATCCCATTAAGATCCAAATTCTCCTTTTACAAGGGACACCTGTTCCATTCTTAGCCGATGTTCTATGTTTAGTTTAACGGTTTACTCTGAAGCATTTCATATTATGTTATTATTATTATTATTTTTTTTTTTTTACCTTTATTTTACTAGGCAAGTCAGTTAAGAACATATTCTTATTTTCAATGACGGCCTAGGAACAGTGGGTTAACTGCCTTGTTCAGGGGCAGAACGACAGATTTTTACCTTGTCAGCTCGGGGATTTGATCCAGCAACCTTTCGGTTATGGGCCCAACACTCTAACCACTGGGCTACCTGCCGCCGTTATAGCTGGGACAGAATAGAGGGACCTGGAAAATATGTTGTATTGGTACCATAGTGACATGAATCAGGACTGAATGGCAGTTCCCCAGAAGCAGCTCAGTACAGTATCTCCCCTGCTGCTGAGAGAGAGAGAGGGGGGTGGAGAGAGAGAGAGAGAAACATAGACAGGGGGGGGTGGAGAGTGAGAGAGACAAAGATAGAGAGGGGGGGTGGAGAGAGAGAGGGAGAGAGAGGGGGGGGGTGGAGAGAGAGAGCGAGAGGGGGGGTGGAGAGCGAGAGCGAGAGAGAGAGGGAGAGAGAGGGGGGGGTGGAGAGAGAGAGCGAGAGGGGGGGTGGAGAGCGAGAGATAGGAAGATAGAGAGCGAGAGCGAGATAATGAGGGGGGGGGAGTCTGAGAGCGAGAGAGAGAAGGATAGAGAGAGGGGGGGTGGAGAGAGAGAGAGAGAGGGGGGTTGAGAGAGAGAGAGAGAAAGATAGAAAGAGAGAGAGGGGAGGGGTGGAGAGAGAGAGAAAGATAGATAGAGAGAGAGAGAGAGAGAGAGAGAGAGAGAAAAGATGGAGAGTAAGAGGGGGGTGGAGAGAGGGGGGGTGGAGCGAGAGAGAAAGATAGAGAGTAAGAGGGGGGTGGAGAGAGAGGAGGGGGGTGAAGAGAGGGGGGGTGGAGAGAGAGGGGGGGTGGAGAGAGAGAGGGGGTGGAGCGAGAGAGAAAGATAGAGAGTAAGAGGGGGGTGGAGAGAGAGAGGGAGAGAGAGAGGGGGTGGAGAGAGAGAGAAAGATAGATAGATAGAGAGAGAGTGAGACAGAGAGAGAGAGGGGGGAGGGGTGGAGAGAGAGAGAGAGAGAGAGAGAGAAAGATAGAGAGAGAGGGGGGTGGAGAGAGAGAGGGGGTGGAGCGAGAGAGAAAGATAGAGAGTAAGAGGGGGGTGGAGAGAGAGAGGGATAGAGAGGGGGTGGAGAGAGAGAGGGAGAGAGGGGGGGGTGGAGAGAGAGAGAGGGAGAGTGGGGGGGGGTGGAGAGAGAGAAAGATAGAGAGAGGGGGGTGGAGAGAGAGAGAGGGAGAGAGGGGGGGGGGTGGAGAGAGTGAAAGAGAGAGAGAGAGGGAGAGAGAGAGAGAGAGGGAGAGAGGGGGGGGGTGGAGAGAGAGAGAGAGGGAGAGGGGGGGGGGGTGGAGAGAGTGAAAGATAGAGAGAGAGTGAAAGATAGAGAGAGAGGGAGAGAGGGGGGGGTGGAGAGAGTGAAAGATAGGGAGAGAGATGGTGACCAGCTGCAGTTCATAGTCCTCCTCTCCCCTCCAATTTACCCTGCTGCAGTCTAGACCCCACAGACAGACAAAAGGAGAGAGTGATCTCTTACTTCCCTACATTCCTTTTTGTATCGTTTCATCGGTGGAGCGTTCCATTGTAGGGTAACTCCTAACTACTCTCCAGCTGAGACGTTCCAAATATTCCCCTGGTGCTAATATTTTTCTGCATGAATGAGTCATTAAACAGCCTGAAACAGACTGAAACAGGCTGAAACAGATTGAAACAGACTGAAACAGATTGAAACAGACTGAAACTGACTGAAACAGCAGCCTTTCTCTGTCTGAACACTATATGGTTCATGTTCTACCCAACCATGCAGTCACAAGCACACGCGCAAGCACACGGGGCACACACACACACACACACACACACACACACACACACACACACACACACACAGACACACATCATCCCCCCTCGCTTTCCGTCCCACCATCCCCCCTCGCTTCCACGACGACCCTCCCCACTGTGACATGACAGGTTGTTCAGCAGCCAATGAGGAGCTGATCTGCCTTACTGTCTGTATGACTGTAGGCATCCCTTTGTAGCTAGGCCTACATTACCACTGTCATGTCTACCACCTATTTATATATACCACCATTATATCCTAGCTCTCTCATTCTCTCCTCTCTCCCTCTCTCTTATCTCTCCCTCTCTCTCATCTCTCCTCTCTCTCTCCTCTCTCCCTCTCTCTCCTCTCTCCCTCTCTCTCATCTCTCCTCTCTATCTCCTCTCTCCCTCTCTCTCATCTCTCCCTCTCTCTCATCTCTCCTCTCTCTCCTCTCTCCCTCTCTCTTATCTCTCCTCCATCTCCTCTCCCTCTCTTATCTCTCCTCTCTCCCTCTCTCTCATCTCTCCTCTCTCTCCTCTCTCCTCTCTCCCTCTCTCTTATCTCTCCTCTCTCTCCTCTCCCTCTCTCTCATCTCTCCTCTCTCTCATCTCTCCTCTCTCTCTCGCTCCTCTCTCCCTCTTTCTCTCCTCTGTCCTCTCCCTCTCTCTCTCCTCTCCCTCTCCATACATACATGCAGGCATGCACGCACGCACGTGCGCACACACACAAACATACACGCACAAACACAAAAGCAGACAGACAGACACTCAGACTGGTATGTATGTGTAATCATCTTTGCTGTCTTTTTACTTGAGTGTGTGCCAGCTGGTGTGTGTTAGAGTCAAGGACAGGAGTAGAGGACAAATAGGCAAGAGGGAGGGAGGGAGGGAGGGAGGGAGGGGTTATATAGCGTAGAGATGGCTGGGTAGATGCTGCTCTTAGCTCTGTTTACCGTGTAGTGTGGGATCTATCTGGACGAGGGGACTGGAAGAGAGAGAGAGAGAGTAAAGGAATTTAGGATCCTCTACTTACTGCGCAGGGTGTGTCCCATATGGCACCATATTGCCTATACAGTGCACTACTTATGGGCCCTAGTTAAAAGTAATGCACTAATTAGGGAATAGGGTACCATTTGGGAAGCAGGCACAGTTCCACTCCTCAGAAGAGCCCATGCTGATCGTATACCATATTTTCTATTAGACCGAAGCTGCGTTCGAATACTCATACTAACCGCACTAACCGTACTATTTGTGACGTAAATTTAGTATGTAGTATACAGTATGTTAGTATGGGTATTCAAACACAGTCCCAGTCATTCATGCTCTGGAGTTTTTCTATTAAGGGTGATTGGCATATTGACAACTTCAGAATTATTCAACACTGTAAGCATATTTAATAGTTTTAGCGACCATCAAATTTAATTCAGTCAAATACTACTCTAGCTAGTATTTTTTTTGCCTTTTAGAATGTTGTTGGAATGTTGTTGTTCTTTAATGCAGTTAGCCATAATGAATGCATTTCCAAATTAGATTAGATTTTTTGCCCATTATTTTCCTTTGCTCATCCTAGCGTATTGATTGGTTGGAAATGCCCCTTGAACTTGACCTCTCCCCTGTTGCTCAACTTCAATAATGCTGTCGTCCTCTCCCTGTCAGCCAACCAATCCTCTCCTCTCTGCTGAGGAAAATATCGATAGCTGTGTTTAGCATATTTGGGATGCTAAAGATGGCTGAATATGTTAAGATATTTCCCCTGACTATTGGAGTCTCATTGACGGCACCAAGTATTTATTGCGAAAATGTACTATTTGTTTATTATATAGATTTGATTTTGAAGTTAGATTAAAGGCAGAGGGACTCAAAACAGCTGGCTAAAGCCTGTTGTTTATTTGGTATGTATTATCCACACAGAGTGTGCAGTATGACATACCTTGAAAGTACATTTTCTAAACAAAACGCACTTTAACATAAAGGCTGGTTTGAGAAAGCTCCCCCTCCAAACACTTTTCATTGTCCAACATCAGTGTGTGTGTGCTATGGACTATGTTTCAACTGTAGTGGAAGACAAGACATTGTGTTGTTGTAGATTCTCTCCTCTCTGAATATCCATTCTCCTCCGGCTGCTCCTTTCTGTGCAGTTTTGATATGAATCGCATCTGGCCATTATTTGTCACCAGGAGTGCTCTGCCATGCTCTCATCGGTGGATCTGACAGTTGTTTCTGGTGATGAGGAGGGGAATGGCACAAAGGTGAAATACCAAATCACTTGAGCAGTGTCCTAGAGACTTTCCATAGACAATTATTCCTCACTGAGCCGACACCCAAGGTGTAATCTGGGATCTGCAGTAGAGAGGGAAGGAGATGGAGATATCCACTCAGCCCACTCCAGGTTCACTGTAAAGCTGATCTAATACTCACAGATACCAGGAAGAGAAAGGCCACAACAATTGTTGTACTCTGTCAGTCAGTTAGCTTTACTGTAGATAAGATTTAGCTCATTCAAATGTGGGAAATAAATATTAAGAGGTGGACATATTGTAAAAAATAAAAAATAGAAAACAATTCAATTGAAGGAACCATGAATTATGAAGGAACCATGAATTATGCTCTGTATCAGAGAATTCTACAACAGAATGTCAGGCCATCCATCTGTGAGCTGAAACTGAAGCGCAGCTTTGTCATGCAACAAGTTTCGGATGCTATGTCGCTGAGCTAAAGCAGTTCTGCATTCAAGAGTGGGCCAAAATTCCTCCACAGCAATGTGAGAGACTGATCAACAACTACAGGAAGTGTTTGGTTGAAGTCATTGCAGCTAAAGGTGGCACAACCAGATATTGAGTGTAAGGGGGCAATTACTTTTTCACACAGGGACATTGGGTGTTGCATAACTTTGTTTATGAAATAAATTAAATAAGTATGTAATTGTTATATTATTTGTTCACTCAGGTTCGCTTTATCTAATATTAGGTTTTGGTTGAAGATCTGATAAGATTCAGTATGAAAAACATGCAAAAGTAGGGAAAATTTGAAAGGGGGCAAATACTTTTTCACAGCACTGTAAGATCTGCAAAATATATAGAAATATAATAAGAAATGCTTGATTTTGTTTGTGCATATATTTTAACAAAATGCTTAATCTTCCAGGGAAAATTAGTACACAACATGCTATTCTTATTATAACATTCAACACATTGAGGTGAAAGTGAATAAAGCAGGTGAATCATGTTACTGGATCCATAGTGTCACGTCGTATAGACGATTGGGAGACAGGCGCAGGAATGCATAATCGTTTTTTTTATTCCTACCCAAATTAAACCACGTATACAAAACAAACGAAAGAGCGAGGAGTACCTCGAATAAATACACAGGGTGAGACTCATAATAAATACACGGGGTGAGACTCATAATAAATACACGGGGTGAGACTCATAATAAATACACGGGGTGAGACTCATAATAAATACACGGGATGAGACTCATAATAAATACACGGGGTGAGACTCATAATAAATACACGGGGTAAGACTCATAATAAATACACGGGGTGAGACTCATAATAAATACACGGGGTGAGACTCATAATAAATACACGGGGTGAGACTCATAATAAATACACGGGGTGAGACTCATAATAAATACACGGGACGAGACTCATAATAAATACACGGGACGAGACCCGAAAACACAAGTGCACAATGATACAACACGGGATGAGACCCGTAATCATACATGCACAATATGCGCGGCACGGAAGCTAAAACAACAAAGCACAGGTACTCACATGACCAACGGACATTGGAACAATAATCGACAAGGACAATGGGGAACTGCTGTCTCCAAGGTTGTTGGCGGTTGATACGGGGGACACAGCATAAGAAAGGGATTGTTATTCTGAGGACTATGAGGTAATTCACTAGCCACAGCTAGCGGAAAATCTCATTTTTGTTAGTATAGACGTAACTATGGGATCATCCTGGCTGATTAAAATACACTGGTGGCCATGGCAAATGAGAGAGAGTAAGAGAGAGAGAGAGAGAGAGAGAGAGAGAGAGACTCACTAGAAGATCAGTTTTGGGCCCGTTGTGTGTGTAGTTTGCATTTGACACACAGTGTCCACAGTTTCCACACCACAGGATGGATTCCCACAGTGAGGCCTTTGACAGCCTGATGAATTAGGCCTGACAAGAGCCAAAATGGCTGTCCTCCATGCCAGCTGCCAGTTGAGCATTTACACTCTGTTAATTGAATTGGCAATTTGTGTAACAGTACCTGCCCCAGAGTCTTTGGTGGAGCCGGAGCTGCCATTTAGCCCTGCTCTAATCCAGAAACTAGGGAATAAGGAACGCTAAGCTTCCCAAGAAATTACTGCAGATTTAAAATGACAGTCAGGGGCCCTGTTGCAATTTTCTATTAAATGATAAATAAATGAACAATAGCAATAATGTTGACTTATAAAACTGAAAGTTAAAATTACTTTCAAATAGCACTGCGGTTCAGAAATTGCCACTGTTCTGAGAATGATATTGCAGTAAATAGCAATCTTGAAACCAAAAGCTGTTTGTGACATGGTTGTATTAAACAGCCAACATTAAACATTGAGAGTGGTAAATAGAAACTGATATTTTCACATCATAAAGCTGCATTAGTTTAAATTAAGGACGTTTTTCACCCTGATTTGCATGCACACGCAGTGAGTTTGAATTTGGATTCTGAGTTAATACGGTTTTGGCCATTCCGCTAGAGAGAACGTTTAATAACTTTCATTACCTCAGTAGCAATGTCAGTTCTTGTTATATGTAGCTAGTGCTAAGTCTATCAGATTTTGTTTGTTTCTATTGCAACAAATGAAAGAAGCAGAGATTCGTCAAGCGAAGGTTAAACTATGCTTTGCATTACTTATTATCTCAGCATGATTTGAATACAGTTTTCCATAATGTTATTCCTCTGGTGTGTGAATAGTGTTTGAATATAGTGGTAATATACTTCATACTTGTTAGTCAGCCCTTAAAAAGAAAAAGCCCCCAATTTAAACACAAGTGCATTAGCACAGGTGTCAAAGTGATGTTTTTACAGTCACACTACCCTTTATGTCTCTGCTTGCAGTTTGAAGGAAGGCACTAACTAGCAGTAAGCGCAATTGCTAACTAGCGTTGGTAACTGCTAGCATGCTAGTAGATACCATAGACTTCCAGTCATTGCGCTAACGCTAACCTCTAACTTCCTTCATACTGGAAGCAGAGATATACAAATGGTATCCATGAGTTCATCTGACTCTGGGGAAGTTGCCAAAATCCCGAAGTATCCCTTTAAATATTTAAATGGGGAATGTAATGTCAAAATTGAGCTGCATTTATGAATCGGAAAAATCTAATGGGCTAGTTTTAGCCCCTAACGTAATGGAATCACTGTCTCCAGCTGTTATATGCGTTTATTAATCAGTCTACTGTGTGGATTGGGCCAAATTTAGACTAGATTGCCCCCCCAATAATTGGCCTCCTGGACTGTGTGTGTGTGTGTGTGTGTGTGTGTGTGTGTGTGTGTGTATACAGTGTGTGCGAGACAGGGACAGTCACACGCACTAGTCTGAAGGTGATTGGCCATCTGCACCCAAGGCGCTGCTCTGAATTGCTAATGTGTGTGTTATTAAGAACTGTGAAGGAGCTGTTGGCAGGAGGAGGGGCTTCAAGGTGGCCGCAATCCTCCACCAATGGTCCTCCACCAATTTTTTATAAAATATTAACCACGTATAATTTCCAGTTTTCAAAAGATCCCCAAGTGCAATCTGTCTCTTATTTCCATGCAGGGGCTATTTTAGCAGGGAAAGAGCCCTTTCTGACTGTGTAATGATGAGGACCATTGTAGAGGAGAAATTCTGATTTCCTCCACTGTGTCGGCCAGGATATAAAAGATGATAATTGAAGTTGGTCAAGTGTGCTTTGATCTGTGATATTTCTGCTCTGTTCTACATGAACTGCCTGTTTGAGCCAACAGATGGTCGGGTGTGTGAGTTCTGGGTAGTAGTTCTATACTTGGTCACAGTGTGTGTGTGTGTGTGTGTGTGTGTGTGTGTGTGTGTGAGGCCACAGCCTAGGACTCCTAGAGGTGGACTGGGTTCTGGCTCCCTCTGCTGTGTCTGTCTGTCTGTCTGGGCTCTGGAACTGTTTGTTTGGGGTTGTTCTGCCTGCCAACGCTTCATGTCTTGTTTGTATCCTCCCCTACCGTGCCAGAGTACAGTCTGTGTGCGTGCCGGTTTGTGTGCAAGCCTGTATGTGTGTGTGTGTGTGTGTGTGTGTGTGTGTGTGTGTGTGTGTGTGTGTGTGTGTGTGTGCGCATGCGTTGGCATGCCTGTATTTGTGTGTGTGTGTGTGTATCCAGTGCATGTTGTTTGGCATTGGCCCCGCTCCTCAGGGAGGGGAAAGGGCTAAATGCTTACAGCATAACTGAAGGGGAGAAGTGTGATTACCATGTCTGGCCGGTAACAGGGAATGCAGTGAAGGACAGAGGCCCCTCATTGTGCAGTCTGTGCCCCCCTCACATCCACCCGGGGCCTGGCCTTTGACTCTAAACCGCTCCCTCGGCTTCTTCCCCGAGGAGGCCTGTTTGCTCTTGCTCTTTGAGTCTTTAATGGCCGTTCAATGTTTATATTACATCATTAATTGCCCTTAATTCAGCAACATTACCCCAAAGCCTGGCTAAGCTCAGAAAATTAAGTACAGAGCACTTTGCTATAAAATTCACCATAATGAGCTCTGGTGGGACAAGGTCTGTTAAGTTTGAATTTAGCACAGGTCATGTTTTAGCAGTAACTGGTAGCACGGTGCATCTCCCTACTTTTAAGTTGGGAGTCTTGAAAAAATGCCCTAAGGGCACAGTCTTCACTGGTTCATCTGGTCTGAGGCAGAATCAATGGAATGATGTAATCCCTTATTTAAAAACAAGCCTTTGTACCAGTCAGTGAATCATTGAATATGCAAGCTAGCTGCACTTGATAATAGCCTTCTACTGTAGGAGTTGAGCCCTTTGATTATTATCGCTACAGTACTTATTACTGTAGAGTTATCATAGTGAGCGTTTGTGGTCAATGATATCAGCTGTTTTATCATTACAGTGTTTAGCTGCTTACTGTTGGTCCTCACTACCCTAGCACCATTTTTCACAATGTATTTGCGTGTGTACTTGTGTTGGGTGTGTGTTTACCTGTAGTTCTTGACCAGGTTTGCACACACTGCAGCAGGGATTTTGGCCCACTCCTCCATACAGACATTCTCCAGATCCTTCAGGTTTCGGGGCTATCGCTGGGCAATACGGACGTTCAGCTCCCTCCAAAGATTTTCTATTGGGTTCAGGTCTGGAGACTGGCAAGGCCACTCCAGGACCTTGAGATGCTTCTTACGGAGCCACTCCTTAGTTGCCCTGGCTGTGTGTTTCGGGTCGTTGTCATGCTGGAAGACCCAGCCACGACCCATCTTCAATGCTCTTACTGAGGGAAGGAGGTTGTTGGCCAAGATCTCGCGATACATGGCCCCATCCATCCTCCCCTGAATACAGTGCAGTCGTCCTGTCCCCTTTGCAGAAATGCATCCCCAAAGAATGATGTTTCCACCTCCATGCTTCACGGTTGGGATGGTGTTCTTGGGGTTGTACTCATCCTTCTTCTTCCTCCAAACACGGCGAGTGGAGTTTAGACCAAAAAGCTCTATTTTTGTCTCATCAGACCACATGACCTTCTCCCATTCCTCCTCTGGATCATCCAGATGGTCATTGGCAAACTTCAGACGGGCCTGGACATGCGCTACCTTGCGTGCGCTGCAGTATTTTAATCCATGACGGCGTAGTGTGTTACTAATGGTTTTCTTTGAGACTGTGGTCCCAGCTCTCTTCAGATCATTGACCAGGTCCTGCCGTGTAGTTCTGGGCTGATCTCTCACCTTCCTCATGATCATTGATGCCCCACGAGGTGAGATCTTGCATGGTGCCCCAGACCGAGAGAGATTGACCGTCATCTTGAACTTCTTCCATTTTCTAATAATTGCGCCAACAGTTGTTGCCTTCTCACCAAGCTGCTTGCCTAATGTCCTGTAGCCCATCCCAGCCTTGTGCAGGTCTACAATTCTATCCCTGATGTCCTTACACAGCTCTCTGGTCTTGGCCATTGTGGAGAGGTTGGAGTCTGTTTGATTGAGTGTGTGGACAGGTGTCTTTTATACAGGTAACGAGTTCAAACAGGTGCAGTTAATGCAGGTAATGAGTGGAGAACAGGAGGGCTTCTTAAAGAAAAACTAACAGGTCTGTGAGAGCCGGAATTCTTACTGGTTGGTAGGTGATCAAATACTTATGTCATGCAATAAAATACAAATTAATTATTTAAAAATCATACAATGTGATTTTCTGGATTTTTTTTTTTGATTTGATTCCGTCTCTCACAGTTGAAGTGTACCTATGATAAAAATTACAGACCTCTACATGCTTTGTAAGTAGGAAAACCTGCAAAATCGGCAGTGTATCAAATACTTGTTCTCCCCACTGTATGTGCATACAAACCCAGTCAGTCTTACCTTCGCCCACCCAGTGTGTGTGTTACGCCCCGTGTGTGTGTGTGTTAGGCCAGCACGATATGGGCTGAAATGTTGTGCTATTTGCTATTTTTTTAACCAAATATTGCTATTGCGATTAACTGTATTAATCATAGACATAGAATGACTTCTATTGAGTGGAAAGCAGCATCGTTCTTTTTTGGAACAATCGGTTGACTGCATTTGAACAGCATGTCAATTTATAGTGACTCCAACAGCCAGGACGAGGAACTACCCAGCATGAGTGACAGAGGTCGGGGCTTGTTATGTGGGAAGCAGCCGCAAGAGGAGAAAACTATAAAAACGTATGTTTTATGCGGTTTAGATGCGTTTAAAAAATATTGCATACGATATGGATGTCTTGCAATATGGATATTGCCAATATTGTGATTTCAATGTGAATTTGATTAATTGTGCAACCCTAGTGTGTGTGTGTGCATGTTTGTTAGTGTGTGTGTTTGTGTGTCTCACGCCTGCCTAGTCTGTCTGTCTCACCGTGTCTCTGTCTGTTCTGTTCTGTTGTGTGTGTGCAGCTATAGGAGATCAGCGAAGGAGGACTCGCAGTGCGGTAGCCTCAGAGATCTTTGAGCCAAACCTCGGGAGCCACATATTGCAGGTAGGATGAGATGAGAACACACCTGTCCTGTCCCACAGGCACCACCACCCCATCTAACAGGCCTGGTATTAACTATATTGTACAGTTACTAGTGTTGCAGAATTCTGTTGATTTCCCTCCAAATTCCCAGAGTTTCCAGAAATTGTGGTTGGAAGATTCCCATATGTTCTGCTTATTCCCTCCTTTTTTTCCAACTTTGATTTCTGGAAAACCAGGGACTAGAAAAGTTATCGGAATGTTCCAACCCTAACAGTACAGTAACTCAACTCCCCAGACTAGTCACAAGTGTTATTACTGACAGCTATTGATATCTTTATTTTCTTCATGCACCAACAAAATTATTAAAAGAAATGGACACTATGGAAACGCTTTTATCCAAAGCGACGTTTACAGTACAGTACATTTATAGTATGTGTATGTGATCTCTCTGGGAATTGTACCAACGACCTTGGCATTGCCGGCGCCAGGCTCTTTCAATACCAACTGATCAAAGTTTAGACCTTTTAGCATTTCTCGGACATCTTTTGTAGCGTACAGAAATGTTTTGTCCATAAAAATTATACGTTTGGAAAATCCATCCTTAATAATTATACTATACTTAATACTCAGTAATTATATATTAATATTCTAGTTTCTTATGTAATCTAGGCCTATACCTTATTTGGTGTAATATAAAAATAGATTTTTATTACAATAAAGTAGAATTATTAAATTGAATGATGATCATCGTTAACCATGTTAGTCCTGAGGGTATTTTGAATGTATCTTTTTAATCGTTAACATAGTGCTGCTTATCTCTGTACATAAGACCAAAGGGTTTCTTTGAATAAGTAAAGCAAGAAACATAATTTGATACTACAGCTGATATGAAAGTGTAAGCTGGTAACCATGCTGACGCAATCTTTTTGTGTCGGGAGTTGTAGATCATCTAGCTATCTTTGTTTTTCTACATTTTTGTAATCTACATTTTAACCTGGATTGTCACAATATCCATATCATGTTATTCAATGTGTTTTATTTGAAAAAGACACAGAAAATGCAGTAGCTCTTTCTTTTGCTTAAGTTTATTGATAAAATATATATTTTAAAAGGTCCTTCAGGTCACGTGTCTTATCCTGTCTTCCAGTGTGTTGCTACCTCCCAACAACACGTAGTGAATGTTGGGTTCTCATGCATGATGTGAACACAAATAACAAGAGGTCGTAGCAGAAATGCTATCCTCTGTAGTCCCCTGAAAACACAGTGACAGCCATATGCAGCAGTTCTGTTCCCTATTAAACATGGGCTGAATTTAAAGTGACGTCTTCCTGCATTTACCTAAGATACCCAGGTTTAGTGGGTTTGAAAGAAGGAGGAGGCAGGAAGATGTTTTCCGTATGGTAAATAAATGCAGAGAACAACCTTGATTTAAAAGTCAATTTAAATAACAGAAACGGCAACTGATGTCTGTGATACTGTATATGTAGGATGTTGATATTTGTAATATGGCTATGCATTTTTTTATTGCATCTGAGGGTATGAATAAAGTTGTGTTGGATTGAATTGAAACTCGCAACGGTCACCCACTGACTAGCCTTCGTTTCAAAATGTCACTGGACTGGGTTGTCCACGTTATTGTGACGTGGCGTCGTGGCGGTAGCTGCCTCTCACGATAAGCGAACACTTTCCCTGCGACAGGTTAAGTGTCTGACAAGAAAGTGGAAATATATAATTAACATCAATAGCAGGTTGGAAGTCTGTCGAGGCGTGGCCTTTTCAAGGAAGGACTTGTTCCTGGCAAATTGTCCCCATTAATCTTCAGCTTAATTGATTGTGAAAAGTTTTAGGATGACATTTTATAAAATCATGCACGGCCGGTGATTGATTTGGAGAAAATTAACTAATAATGAATGCAAGGCAGTCATTACTTGTTGAGCACAGCGACTAATTTTAGACAGATTAGACTGGGTTTGATAGTGCTTAATAAAGAGGACGTCTTGATGAGCTCCTCTCTGCTCTACACTACCTGACTGTCTGGCCGGTCAGGGCTTAACCAGTTCTCATTACTCTGACTGACTATGGCTCTGCCTAATCAAAAGCCAAACTCAATAAGAAGCACTAGCAGTCCTTTTAATCTTTTCTCCCTTATAATTTTACCTAACTCCAAAATATTGCAAGGACAATTTTGCAATGACAGCAGTCGAAACTGTTCAAGCACATATACAGTAGAATGTGTAAGCAGTGTATTTAAGAAATTTGTAAAATGGTAACACTTTTATTTTTTTTACAGCCCTGTTTCAGCATGTATTTACTTACACAGTCTACATAGTAATAGAAAAGTATATGACAATAACAGTTTACAATAAGTAAAATATATTCAGCTATAACCCAATTGTCTGGTTGAGAAGTGCACCTGTGCCCTACACGTCTATTACCGGGAGGCATGCCTGAGAGCCATTAGAGCAGTCAGAGCAGTAGGAACAGTGACAGCCCTTGCAGAACTGGGTTGGGTTGCTATTTAATCTGACAGAGTGAGTGTAAATGTCCCCCCGGCACTTTGCCTGTCTCCTGTCTGGACCTAGTCATGTGACACAGGTTTAATCCTGCCCTGTGTGTGTGAGAATGGGGCAGGGTTAAGAGCTCTGGGGAGCTCAGGCAGTCCCCTGTCATTGTGTCCTGGTCCCCAGCTAGCTGCCCAGCTACCATGGCTGCTTTGTCATGCATGCTTCTTTGACTCTGACTGAACCAGTTGACCTGGGAACAGGGCTGCATTCAAACAAGCTTTCTGTGGCCTTTTTCTTTTCAGGCCTAGATACATTGAACATGTTTAGGACGAGTTTTGTCAACCCAGATAATCAATTAACTGATTTAATATGTGGAGATCAGCCGAGGTTGGCAGCTGCTCCTGTCTTCATGGCGGAAGGAAACCCCTTTCTCTCCATCCCCTCTACACCCATCTCAGACGTTACAGAGGTGCCTTCGCTGCCGTGGTTATCTTTTAAATGTAGTTTTTCTCTCTGGTAACAAATGGGAACTATTCACCAAGGTAGAGAGCTACAGTAGCTCCATAGTCATGCTGCCAAAACAGACAGACAGATAGACAGACCCACAGGGACTAATCAGGGAGGGCAGAGCTTGAGCTTGTTGATGGAAGGCGTGTGTGTAGCCATAGAAGGCTGGGTTAAGGTGTATGTTTTTAGCTGTAGCCCTGTGTGTTAAGAGATGGAGCCCTGTGTGTTAAGGTGTGTGTTAAGGTTTGTGTGTGTTTGTATGTGTTAAGGTGTGTGTTAAGGTGTGTGTTAAGGTTTGTTTGTGTGTTAAGGTGTGTGTTAAGGTGTGTGTGTGTAGCTATAGCAGGAAGACGGACCGTTGTGTGTTTGGGGGTGTTAGTGAGCGAGGCTCTGTGTTTGGGGGTGTTAGTGAGCGAGGCTCTGTGTTTGGGGGTGTTAGTGAGCGAGGCTCTGTGTTTGGGGGTGTTAGTGAGCGAGGCTCTGTGTTTGGGGGTGTTAGTGAGCGAGGCTCTGTGTTTGGGGGTGTTAGTGAGCGAGACTGTGTTTGTCTCCGTGGGACCCTGGCCCATCACTGTCCCCAGTTTTCTCTCTCTCTCTCTCTCTCTCTCTCTCTCTCTCTCTCTCTCTCTCTCTCTCTCTCTCTCTCTCTGTGTCACTCTCTCTCTCTCTCCACCAGAGCGCTTGTTTGTTGTTTGTTGTTTGTTGTTTGTCTCTCTCTCTCTGCGGGTGTTAGGAGAGGAGTGGAGTGGAGACAGGAGGAGAGGAGATAGGAGGAGGGTAGAGGAGGGGAGAGAAGAGGAGAGGGGAGAGGAGGAAGGGAGAGGAGAGGAGAGAGGATGAGAGAAGAGGAGAGAGGATGAGAGAAGAGGATCAAGGATGAGAGAAGAGGAGAGAGGATGAGAGAAGAGGGGAGAGAAGAGGAGAGAGGATGAGAGGAGAGGATGAGAGAAGAGGAGAGAGGATGAGAGAGAGCGTGTGTGTTGCCATCTCTCCAGTCATCTCTCCAGTCAGTGGGATGGATTGGATGCAACAGCAGCAATAGGTCATTAACAGCAATGGAGGACGTCTTCTGGAAGCTCGACTGGGGTGGTGGGTGCAAGAAAGCTCTCGCCACACTAAATAGTAGCATTTATATCACTGAACTGTAATAGTTTTGCATTAATGATTACATTATTTAAATATGGGTTACTTTGATAAAGCATGATAAAAGGACTCAGCTGCCTATGACGGACAAATGACTGGTGTGGGTGGGATAGAGTATGGGGTAGAGCATGGGTGTCTCTCTGTTAGTGAGCGAGGCTCTGTGTTTGGGGGTGTTAGTGAGCGAGGCTCTGTGTTTGGGGGTGTTAGTGAGCGAGGCTCTGTGTTTGGGGGTGTTAGTGAGCGAGGCTCTGTGTTTGGGGGTGTTAGTGAGCGAGACTGTGTTTGTCTCCCCATCACTGTCCCCAGTTTTCTCTCTCTCTCTCTCTCTCTCTCTCTCTCTCTCTCTCTCTCTCTCTCTCTCTCTCTCTCTCTCTCTCTCTCTCTCTCTCTCTCTCTCTCTCTGTCTCTCTCTGTCTCTCTCTCTCTGTCTCTCTCTCTCTGCCTCTCTGTTTGTCTCTCTCTTTCTATCGGTCTCTCTCTCTGATCTTTATTGCTGCATAGAGATGCTAGTTTAATTAGACAGTAGTTTATCTCAAGAGCCTCAGACAGTGAATGTTTATGGTCAGGTAAGTGAAGGGGGCACCCTTCTGCCCTGACCTTTACCGCCCTCAGGACCCCAGACTTCCCCTCCCCTCTCCCCCTAAATACTCTTGGTTCAGTCAGAGACTCACCTTTCCTGAATGAGTCATCACAGTACGCCTTCATCCCTACTGGGATGAAACAGATCTGTATCTCTTGTTGTCTGCTCTGTTGTCTGTTCCGGCCTTCCAAATAGTGTTTGATGGAATGTAAAGAATTGACTCTCTTTTGAAACAGTAATCATCGTTGCTCACTTCTTTAAAGGACATGAGGGCATACATGCATAAACGTAATGCAGAAAAGTTTCATATACTCTATATGCAAAATGGCTCTTTGTTGGGAGTTATTAAAATAGGCAGTGTTTGAAGCAGTCTCTTTAAACGATAGAGAATCAGCAGCATGTGAGGCAGAGTGTAGTGATTGCCAGACAGAAGGCCTACTAATTACAGAAAGGCTGTTGTGAAGAGTAGAAAGACGCCCAGCTTCATTCAGCACCTGTGGAGCTGGACGCCCAACACGCCGTAATATGCCACACATCTTAAGGTCCCACACACAAATATTTCATATTGACTTCTCTTCTGTGGTTGTGTTTTCTCTCTCTCTTTGTTTAGCTTTGTTGTGTTTGTTGTTTTCAGCGAGTCAGACTTGTGTGATAATGGGGCTCTGTTTCAAAAAGCCCTTCGTTCTCAGACCCCTTCGATCTCTACACCGGCGGAAGCAGAGAAAGACGCCTGCTTTAGAAACGACAGCTGTTTACATTTGCATAACATCAAGGAGGAGCCAGGGCTGTGTGTTTGAGGCCTGTCTGTGTGCAGCTGTCACAAGTTGTAATCGCAGGTTGATTTGTGGTCCGTAAAAAAATCGGCATTATGGCTTTATCCCTCTGTTGTTGTTGAGCGGCTGGTGACAACAGTTTTGGTTTGTAGGCCTACTTAGAGGGTAAGAAAAAGACAAAGTGGATGGAGGTATTTTTCTCCTCCTCCTCCCAGTGCCACAGAGAGATCCAGGCTCTTCTCTCCCCTCCCCTTCTCTCCTCCCCTCCTTTTCTCTCCTCCTCTCCTCTCCTCTCCTCTCCCCTCCTCTCTCACAGATTATGCAGAACTGCTCTGTCTATCACTTCTCTGTCTATTGATCGCGGTTCGAATGGCCATTGTTCCTCTTGTTGGGAAGGGATAAAGCCAGAGGTTAATTGGGAAAGTCCTGAAGCTGGCCTTTGTGCTCCAGTCTGGCCCCCAGACAAAACAGTCTAGGAATGTGAACCATTACAGCAAGCCCAGGCAGCTCCACTGTGTCTCTGTCACACCCACCACAAATGTATACTGCTTATCTATGGCGCTAAAGAATGGAGGTAGCAGTCCTAGAAGCACCATTCATTCTACCCCCAGCCCTACAAATGTTAACTAAGACTGCAGTACAGACTGTCTCTACTTGCCACCTGTCACGTTGTCATATAAAAACTCTGTTGTTGTCTTTTCGTAGGCCACCAGGGTCTGAGCCATATGCATTAATTTCAGTTTAATTGCAGGTGACCATGGCACAGCTGTGTAACAACGTTTTAGTCGTGATCAGTTTACTATAATAGTAGATTATTTTATGATTTTTGTCAAATTGCCATGTCAACCAACCATACATAAATTGCATGGATTTTTATCTGCCACGGATTTATTTATAAGTGATAAAAAAACACATATTTTTCTGAAATCCACATATAGCACTGTCTGTTGGTAGAAAGGCAGGTCTGGTGTTTCGCCGTCACTCTGCAGTGTAAAGGGTCAACGCTCCATGCTTTTATCCCTCCTCGTTGAAAGCCGCTGTCTCCCATACTTGATAGTTGTACTTTTGTTTACTAATGTGCTGTTGAAAGCAAACATGTCAGAACCCTTCTCGCTGTGGTTCACTACCTTGCATAACATAATGGTAGGGAAATTTACATACTCTCTCTCACACACACATACACACACACACACACCCATACACACACACACACACACTCAATCCAGCCTTGCCGGCTTGTCCTCAACCACCACTTGATGAGCAGCTCATGTCAATGCTGCATTTGGATGGGCCTCTGACAGAAAGACAAACAGGTAGACAGGCAAACAGACAGACAGACAGACAGACAAACAGGCAGGCAGGCAGGCAGGCAGGCAGGCAGGCAGGCAGGCAGGCAGGCAGGCAGGCAGGCAGGCAGGCAGGCAGGCAGGCAGGCAGGCAGGCAGGCAGGCAGGCAGGCAAGATGATGAAAACATTCCAATGTGTTCTATGTGAGGTCAGTTGGAGCAAGAGAGGTGAGAGGCTGACAGGCCAATGTGTTAGAGTAGTCACTGAGGTGCAGGTGGAGACCGTGATAGGCCCGGCCCTGGCTGGGTGCAGATGTGCTCTGAGGTCTATGGGGTCCGGGTTAGAATGGGAAGGCAGACAGCCACAGGTGTTATTGATGTGCAGATGTCAACAAGTGGATGGTGGATGCACAGTGCAGGTGTCATAGGAAGGCAGGTGTGTGCTGGGTGCAGATGTCATGGGTATGCAGGTGTGATGGGGATACAGGTGTGAGCTGCGTACAGGTATTAGCTATTAGCCATCTCCAAGTGTCTGCTAAGTGACAGCTTCTTACAGGTATCCAATAACTCTTTGTTAAGTACGTTAACATAAGTACTATAAAGCTTTTATATGTACTTTACAAGGCTTTTATAACTACTCTATGAGGCTTTCTAAGTACTTTATAAGGCTTTTATAAGTACACTGGCTTTTATGGCTTTTATGGTGAGGAAGTAGTAACAGAATCAGTAGACTAAAGTAGACACACACGCACGCACGCTCACACACGCACGCTCACACACACACACTCACACACACACACACACACAGACACACACAGACACACACACACACACACACACACACACACACACACACACACACACACACACACACACACACACACACACACACACACAGGCACAGAACAGAGATGACTCTTGTGGCAGCCTGACCTGACCTCATGCTAGAATCTTGAGGAGAAGGTCAATGTCTAACGTCGAGCCAGGCATTCTGATTACCAGCCCTCCCCTATACTTCCTGTGCAGCCCCCATGCCCAGACCCACCCATTCATTAGCAATGGGAATTCGGACAGAAAGAAAAAAAAAACTGGGGGCTTATTATTTATGCAGTCAATAGCAAGGGCTTGTCTGTATTCATAATTGTTAGATTTTATAGGCCAGTCTTTAAACAAACATTGTCTATGGTAATGTGATGCCCTGACGGATGGGGAAAGGTTTTGTCTGTGAATATCATTTGGATAATTAAAAATGACAGATGAAATCACCCGCTGTCTTGACTCTCACTTTGTTCCCCGAGTGATGGCGAGGAGATGCTGATTGCTGTCAATCAGGGGCCTTGGGAGGATTGGGGAAACTCTGGCAGTCCTGAACCCTGACCCACGCTGTTGATCTGAAATAGATAGCAACCTTGAAATACCTACAGAATTTTAACAGCCTCGCTCTGCGTCGAGAGACAGGGCACCTTACCAAAAGAGCCCCCTTAACCCCCTCCCTTCCTCTCTCTCTTTCTCCTGTATCTCTCTTTCTCTCTCTTTCTCTCCCTCTCTCTTGCTCTCTTTCTTTCTATCTCTCAATTAAATTAAATTCAATTCAAAGGTCTTTATTGGCATGGGAAACATATGTTTACATTGCCAAAGAAAGTGGAATTGGCAAGAGCAATAGTATCTCTCTCTCTCTCTCTCTCTCTCTCTCTCTAGTGCTCTCCATCCTCCATCCCCAGGTGTGAGCAGCTGTTCAGCTTACATGCCTCCACTCCTGATATGACCCTGGAAGAGAGGAGAGAGAGAAGAGAGTGGAGAGAGGAGAGAGAGGAGAGAGAGGAGAGAGAGGAGAGAGAGGAGAGAGAGGAGAGAGAGAGGAGAGAGAGAGGAGAGAGAGGAGAGAGAGGAGAGAGAGGAGAGAGAGAGGAGAGAGAGAGGAGAGAGAGAGGAGAGAGAGAGGAGAAAGAGAGGAGAGAGAGAGGAGAGAGAGAGGAGAGAGAGGGGGGAGAGAGGAGAGAAAGAGGAGAGAAAGAGGAGAGAGAGAGGAGAGAGAGGGTTAGTTATTTTGCTTTGGGATTTACAACAACAACAGTCATACGTCAGTTTGGAGCAGAAAAATGTCTCTGTGGTGCGTTCCCAATCCCTTACAATGTCTGATCTCCCAACACACTAGAGCATGATAAACCAAATGACAAAGGAATGAACAGCACAGTGAGAAGTCTGTGGCATTATATACCTATATGCTTCTAAAAGAGGAGAGGCGGAGGGAATATTCAAAAGAGTTGAGCTGAGACAAGGGACACACACACACAAATACACACACACAAATACATACACACAAATACATACACATATACACACACACACACATACACTCACACAAATACATACACACAAATACATACACATATACACACACACACATACACTCACACACACACAAATACATACACACACACACACACACACACACACACACACACACACACAAATACATACACACACACACACACACACACACACACACACACACACACACACACACACACACACACACACACACACACACATACACACACACAAATACATACACGCACACACACAAATGCACACACAAATACATACACACACACAAATACATACACATACACATACACAAACACACACACAAATACATAAAAACATACACACACACAAATACACACACACACACACACACACACAAATACATACACATACACATATACACACACACACACACACACACATACATACATACACACACACAAATACATACACACACACAAATAAATACACACACACACACATACAAATACACACACACACACACACACACACACACAAATACATACATACACACACACACACGATAGGCTGTGAGGGAGGGAAGCTGTCTTCTAACAGAGCGTCTGACTTTCTAATGACAAGAGGGGAAATGTAAACCTCCATCTCCAAATACTGAGCCCAAATCCTTCCAGTAGGAAATTAATCCCCTCATTGCGCTGTTCCGTCATTGTGCTGCCTCTAAGGAATTGGATCCCATTGAATAATTTTATTATAACTTGTGGATTAATAGGAGGTTTTACTGTGAAGGAGACGGGAGGCTTTTCTTTTCTCCCCCCTCTCCACCCTCCTCCTCTGTCACCGGCTGCTGCTGCTGCTGCTGCTGCTGCTGCTGCTGCTGCTGCTGCTGCTGGGAAGCACAAATCAACAGCCTAGAAATTACACCCACATTGATAACAATCCATGCTTTCTCCATCAGAAAATGTATATTTCTATTAGATTTTCAGAGGTAAGCTTTATTGTCACCAGGCTCAATGTAAGTATATTATTGACATTTGTATCATGTGACGTAGTACAGAGGAAAATACAAAACGCATAGCTAGATGTATTTGTTGCCGTTAAAATATATATATATATTTTTTGTTCTCCCTTATTTTGTTATATCCAATTGGTAGTTACAGTCTTGTCCCATCGCTGCAACTTCCCTACAGACTCAGGAGAGGCGAAGGTCGAGAGCAGTGCGTCCTCTGAAACACGATCACGCCAAGTTGCACTGCTTCTTGACACAATGCTCGCTTAACCCGGAGGAAAAACCGTACACCTGGCGACCGCGGCCCGCCACAGGAGTCGCTAGAGCGTGATGGGTCTAGGACATCCCGAACAGCCAAACCCTGCCCTAACCCGGACGACGCTGGGCCAAACCCTCCCCTAACCCGGACGACGCTGGGCCAATTGGGTGCCGCCTCATGGGTCTCCCGGTCGCGGCCGGCTTGACACAGCCTGGGATCACCGCTAAAATATATTTCATAAAAATATGAATCATGGTAGTTAATAGATATGCACGCACACCAGCAAGCATTGCACCTTAGTAGAAGGCTTTCTGTGTAGTGCTGCCTGTGAGTTCAGAGGCCTCTCATTGACAGTCTTATTGATTATGAAACACTGTCAGTCTGACATTAATGGAATTAAGTCTGACTCTGAGGAAGCTTGTTAGAACTAAACACAATGTGTACATGAAGGAAGCATGAACTCTGGGGCAGCGATCCTGATTGTATACTACAACTTCTTTGATGAGAAAAGAGAAAATTGATTTTTTATTTTTTTGTATTCATACACAGCCTAATGTACATGTGAGTTAGTACAAATGCACCAACACATCAATCACACAATTTCAACCAATGTGTTTTTGTCAGGTCCAGACTGTGGGGAAGCCGCCAGGCATCTCAATGTATGTCTGGTGGCTATGGTCAGGGCGTGACAGAGGAGAGAACTTTGTTGGTCCCCAATTAGAGGCAGCTGCCTCTAATTGGGGATCCTATTTAAGTGAATGGTTTTCCCACCTGTGTGTGGATCTTTGTGTTGCATGTTGCACATCAGTTCATGGGTTTGTGCTTGCCTTTGTTATTATGCTTACTAATGAAAGGAATGTCTTCATACTACTGCTCAGCGCCTCGGGTCCGTTCTAGAAACCATGACAGTTTTAGTTGATAAGTAAATGATAAACCACATATATTGATTTGTGTGTAGGCTAATTCCTAAACTCTATGTTATGGAAAAGGTGTACCATTGTTTGGCATTGAGTACCACAGATAGTTTTTGTTGCGATTAATCCTTTCCTCCCCCAAAATAAATTACCCTAACCCTCGGTGAGTCACTTCTCATAATTATACACATCCAAGAGCAAAATTGCCGCTAATGAAATGGGAACGCCTCCATAGTTTTTGCACTTTGACTGGAGCAGAGCTGGAGCAGTGCAGAGCGGTGTGGGCCAGGAGCCAATGCTGAGAGGGGAGAGACAGGGAAGGGAGCAGCTGGCGATGGGGGCCCCTAGGGGCCCCAGGGAGGGAGAGAGGAGACTGCTTTCCTGTCTACTGGGTGATTAGCGCTGAGAAAAACGAACTTCCATCTCTCTGGATGGATCTCAGATCTCACTATTACTGTTCTTTGACATGCTTTGGCGGCATTGAGTTGTTCGTTTTATTCCCTTGAGTTTCTGGTTATATTTGCATGGTGCATGGGAGACTATGGGATTGTGCTTATGGGCTTGCAGCATTTGATTCATCTGCTTTGTTCTGCATCCCATCTGCACATTCTAGCGTACTGTTTTATAGCACTTTCAATTTGTCATCTAGGAATAGTTAACCACTCCCATCTCCATTTTGATCTGGCTGGAACGAGAGCCCCGTACTGCTCATGGATCTAATGCTGGGTTTTAATTGCATGAAAGAATGGCTTGCACCGGAGGTACAGTAGCCGTCATGTCAAACCCAGCCAGTACACTGCTTACAATACCCGCAACACAGACATGTTTTATCCTTGGGTTTTATTGGCGCTCGTTGATAATGACATTTTATGTTTTCCCTCAAAAAACACTCCTTGTAAAGCTAGTCTGGCGTAGCGCGGAGTGGAGCTGAGCGTCGGCTGGGATTCAGACTACCGGTCTGCATGGTGTTAGCTGGCCTTCCTTTCCTGCAGACAGTGGAGTTTGGACTCAGTGTAGCTTGGAGCTCAGTCTACAGCTAATCTGGTGAGCTTAGATGTGACTGAGTTTACTGCTACCCCTCAGGCCTGAGATCATGATCCAATCACTGGTCCAGAACTGTCTGTACTTCGGTGAAGCTCCAGTGACTCAGTATGGCTATTTCTGTGTTGGTAAATCCCTGGTAGAGATAGTGGGTTATGACTGCACACCATGGTACTAACTAGACTCTAGCTGCTAGAAGCTGAGAAAAAGGAGTAGTTTCACATTCCGACCATCTGCAGAATTGTTTTCCAGCTTTTTTTGTATCATTTTTTTTTATATGCATGCTATAGAATATTTACTGTATGGTTGTTCTGAGCCAATTAAACCAACCATTATTTAACCATGTGGTTTCTTTGAAACAGTAAAACAGACTTTAACAAAGACACATTTAATAGAGTTTTGCCAAGCTAGAACTATTGTATTGTTAAGAGGAAGCTAAAAAGAAAGTGAGTTCTCCTAACAAGCTTTTTGCCTCAGCAACATAATCTTAGTCTTCACAACTCCACCTCAGGTTGACTAGTAAACATTCTGTATTCATAAAAACCTGCGTGTTGAGTGAAGGGAAAGTTAAATTGAATACCCTACACACTGTAGTCATGGTGACGTGTTTGTTTGTGGGGATGTTTACCATTTCAATCACCCCAGAACCAGTAGTATAACCAGCAGAGCAGCAGGAAGTGTTATACAAATACTTCCTCCCCTCGGCTCTGTTACAGTAGCTGTCATATCATGTCCTGACTGTCTGGGGTGGCTCTCTAATCAACCCCCATTTCCACCCTCGGCCACCACCACCGCCTCCAGTCTCTCTCTCTCTCTCTCCCTCCCTCCCTCACTCTCTTTCCCTTTCCCTTTCTTTTCATCCCTCTCTGTCTGTCATTCCTCTCAATTCAATTCAATTCAAAGGGCTTTATTGGCATGGGAAACACATGTTAACATTGCCTAAGCAAATGGAATAGACAAGAAACAAAAGGTAAATAAACAATCAGGAATTAACAGTAAACATTACATCCACAACATTTTGTTAATAATATAATATATAATCTCTCTCTCTCTCACTCTCCACCTGCCTCTACTCCCCTTTCTCTCTTTCTCTCTCTCTCTCTCTCTCCCTCTCTCTCTCTCTCTCTTCTCAGTGCCTCTCCACTCTCTCTCAATTCAATTTCAGTTTAAGGACTTAATTGACATGGGAAACATATGTTAACATTGCCAAGCAAGTGAAGTAGTTGGTAAACAATAACAATTAACAGTAAACATTACACTCAGAAGTTCCAAAAGAATAAAGACATTTCAAATGTCATATTATGTATATATACAGTGTTGTAACAATGTGCAAATAGTTAAAGTACATATGGGTTGTATTTACAATGGTGTTTGGTCACAAATCTTGCTGCTGTGATGGCACACTGTGGTATTTCAGCCAGTAGATATGGGAGTTTATCAAAATCGGGTTTGTTTTTTGAATTCTTTGTGGATCTGTGTAATCTGAGGGAAATATGTGTCTCTAATATGGTCATACCAAGATGGCGTAAGATGGCGTAACAGTGTAGACGTGTATTTTGTTTTGTCCCGTCTCGTCTCGTGTAAATAGTTTGTAATTTGTCTTTCCATACATTTTTATTTGTTCCCGATTTACCCCTCCTGCAAGCCACCTACCTAACGTGAAACGGGTCAAATATCGGGTCAAATATCCGTGTTTTTTCCACTATTTAACCGAACCGCAGTCAAAAGTTAGCCTGCTAGCTAGCTTGCTAACCTTCCATCGCTAACCACTGCTAGCGGTCTTCACCTCCGCTCTAGCTGTTCAGCCAGCTTTCAGTTCGGACAATATTGGCCAGTCTGCTCAGCGCGCTACCAACCCAGCGCTTATCGGACTGCGTTCCTTTCCACTTCACCGGATTTCCACTGAAAGTACCGGACCACCACACCGGATCATCACAGCTAGCTAGCTGCATTCGAGTGACCGACGTTTATAGCTAACCTCCATTGTGTACATGCTTCCAATGCTAGCGTGAGCTAGGCTCATCTCCCGGACAGCCGACGTGTGCTAGCTACTCTCCCGGGCTCCAGTACCTTATCAACCTACCTGGACCTTTCTACTGTCGATACGGAGCGCCACCGAGCCACCGTGACTGGTCTGCCGACGTAATTGTCCGATGTGGTCTCAACAGGGTTCTCCTCTGCGACGCCGCCGAAGATTCATCTGCTAGCTCCGGCCTGCTAGCCCGGACTGCTAACACTATGAACGCCGTGCCATTGAACTGATTCCCCGGCTCACCACTTTGCTTTTTCTTCGGATCCTACGCTTGCTCAGCTCCACAGCTGATGCCTGCAGGACTGTTTGGTTTTATGGTATTTATTTCTGTTTAACTACCAGGCCTCAGGTCCTGTGTGTAGTACATCACTTTTTTTCTAACTGACCCTCTTTGTCCATTCATCGCCATTACCCGTCGTTGTCTTAGCCCTCTTAATTAACTGTCATTTTATTTATTTTATGTTCTGCCCCTTTCTTATTTCAATATGCCTTGTCTGTTGTTGTTTAGGTTAGCTATTATTGTTTTATTTCATTGTAGAGCCCCCAGTCCTGCACAACTGGCCTCTGATAGCTTTTTTGTCCCTCCCCCCACACATGCGGAGACCTTACCTGGCTTAACTGGTGTCTCCAGAGATGCAACCTCTCTCTTTATTACCCAACGCCTAGGTTTACCTCCACTGAACTCACATCCTTCTATATCCTTGACTATAAATTATGCCCTGAATCTATTCCACCACGCCCAGAAATCTGCTCCTTTTATTCTATGTACCCAACGTACTAGACGTCCAGTTCTTAAAGTCCTTAGTCGAATACTAATTCTATTACTCCTCTGTTCCTCTGGTGAGGTAAACCCAGGTCCTGTAGCCCCCAGTACTACACCTATTCCCCAGGCGCTCTCATTTGTTGATTTCTGTAACCGTAAAAGCCTTGGTTTCATGCATGTTAACATTAGAAGCCTCCTCCCTAAGTTTGATTTATTCACAGCATTAGCACACTCCGCCAACCCGGATGTCCTAGCTGTGTCTGAATCCTGGCTTAGGAAGGCCACCAAAAATTCGGAAATTTCCATCCCCAACTACAACATTTCCCGTCAAGATAGAACTGCCAAAGGAGGTGGAGTTGCAATCTACTGCAGAGATAACCTGCAGAGTTCTGTCATACTGTCCAGGTCTGTGCCCAAACAGTTTGAGCTTCTACTCTTAAAAATCCACCTATCCAGAAATAAGTCTCTCACTGTTGCCGCCTGTTACAGACCCCCCTCAGCCCCCAGCTGTGCCCTGGACTCCATATGTGAATTGATTGCCCCCCATCTATCTTCAGAGTTTGTACTGTTAGGTGACTTAAACTGGGATATGCTTAACACCCCGGCTGTCTTTCAATCTAAGATAGATGCCCTCAATCTCACACAAATTATCAAGGAACCCACCAGGTACAACCCAAAATCCGTAAACATGGGTACCATTATTGATATCATCCTGACTAACTTGCCCTCCAAATACACCTCCTCTGTTTTCAACCAGGATCTCAGCGATCACTGCCTCATCGCCTGTGTTCGCAATGGGTCAGCGGCCAAACGACCACCCCTTATCACTGTCAAACGCTCCCTAAAACACTTTTGCGAGCAGGCCTTTCTATTCGATCTGGCCCAGGTATCCTGGAAGGATATTGACCTCATCCCGTCAGTAGAGGACGCCTGGTTGTTCTTTAAAAGTGCTTTCCTCACCATCCTAAATAAGCATGCCCCTTTCAAAAAACGTAGAACTAAGAATAGATATAGCCCTTGGTTCACCCCAGACTTGACTGCACTAGACCAACACAAAAACATCCTGTGGCGCACTGCATTAGCATCGAATTGCCCCCGCGATATGCAGCTATTCAGGGAAGTCAGGAACAAGTACACACAGTCAGTTAGAAAAGCAAAGGCCAGCTTTTTCAAACAGAAATTTGCTTCCTGTAGTACTAACTCCAAAAAGTTCTGGGACACTGTAAAGTCCATGGAGAATAAGAGCACCTCCTCCCAGTTGCCCACTGCATTGAGGCTCGGAAACACTGTTACCACCGATAAATCCACGATTATTGAAAATTTCAATAAGCATTTTGCTACGGCTGGCCATGCTTTCCATCTGACTACCCCTACCCCGGTCAACAGCTCTGCACCCCCGGCAGCTACTTGCCCAAGCCCCCCCCGCTTCTCCTTCACCCAAATCCTGACAGCTGATGTTCTGAAAGAGCTGCTAAGTCTGGACCCCTACAAATCTGCTGGGCTAGATAATCTGGACCCTCTCTTTCTGAAATTATCAGCCAAAATTGTTGCAACACCTATCACTAGCTTGTTCAACCTCTCTTTCGTATCGTCTGAGATCCCTAGAGATTGGAAAGCTGCCGCGGTCATCCCCCTCTTCAAAGGAGGAGACACTCTAGACCCAAACTGTTATAGACCAATATCCATCCTGCCCTGCCTTTCTAAAGTTTTCGAAAGCCAAGTTAACAAACAGATAACTGACCACTTCGAATCCCACCGTACCTTCTCTGCCATGCAATCTGGTTTCCGAGCTGGTCATGGGTGCACCTCAGCTACGCTCAAGGTACTGAACGATATCATAACCGCCATCGATAAAAGACAGTACTGTGCAGCCGTTTTCATCGACCTGGCCAAGGCTTTCGACTCTGTCAATCACCGCATTCTTATTGGCAGACTCAACAGCCTTGGTTTCTCAAGTGACTGCCTTGCTTGGTTCTCTAACTACTTTGCAGACAGAGTTCAGTGTGTCAAATCGGAGGGCCTATTGTCCGATCCTCTGGCAGTCTCTATGGGGGTGCCACAGGGTTCAATTCTTGGGCCAACCCTTTTCTCTATATACATCAACGATGTCGCTCTCGCTGCTGGTGACTCTCTGATCCATCTCTATGCAGATGACACCATTCTGTATACATCTGGCCCCTCTTTGGATACTGTGTTTACTAACCTTCAATCAAGCTTCAATGCCATACAACACTCCTTCCGTGGCCTACAACTGCTCTTAAACGCTAGTAAAACTAAGTGCATGCTTTTCTATCGAACGCTGCCAGCACCCGCCCACCGGACTATCATCACTACTCTCGACGGATCCGAATTAGAATATGTGGACACCTACAAATACCTAGGCATCTGGTTAGACTATAAACTCAACTTCCAGACTCACATCAACCATCTCCAATCCAAAATTAAATCCAGAATTGGCTTCCTATTTCGCAACAGAGCCTCCTTCACTCATGCTGCCAAACATGCCCTTGTAAAACTGACTATCCTACCGATCCTTGATTTCGGCGATGTCATTTACAAACTAGCCTCCAACACTCTACTTAGCAAATTGGATGTAGTCTATCATAGTGCCATCCGTTTTGTCACCAAAGCCCCATACACTACCCACCACTGCGACCTGTATGCTCTCGTTGGCTGGCCTTCACTATATATTCGTCGCCATACCCACTGGCTCCAGGTCATCTATAAGTCTTTATTAGGTAAATCCCCGCCCTATCTCAGCTCACTGGTCACCATAGCAACACCCACCCGTAGCATGCGCTCCAGCAGGTATATCTCACTGGTCACCCCCAAAGCCAACACCTCCTTTGGCCGCCATTCCTTCCAGTTCGCTGCTGCCAATGACTGGAACAAATTGCAAAAATCATTGAAGCTAGAGGTTCCTATCTCCCTCAATAACTTTAAGCATCAGCTGTCAAAGATGCTTATCGATCACTGCACCTGTATATAGCCCTTCTGTAAATAGCCCACCCTACTACCTCATCCCCATATTTATTTTTGTTTATTTTCACTAATCTTGCACTCCAGTATCTCTATTTGCACATCATAATTTGCACATCCTTCATTCCTGTGTTAATGATGATAATTTTCTGTAATTTATTTCTACTCTATAGTCTATTTATTGTCCTACCTCCCAACCTTACTGCATTTTTGCACTACATTTTGCACTCTGTTTATAGATTTTCTATTGTGTTTTTGACTGTTTGTTTAATGTGTAACTCTGTGTTGTTGTTTTTTGTCGCACTGCTTTGCTTTGTCTTGGCCAGGTCGCAGTTGCAAATGAGAACTTGTTCTCAACTGACCTACCTGGTTAAATAAAGGTGAAATAAAAAAATAAAAAAATAAAAAAATACATTTGGCAAAGGTTAGGAAGTGCAGCTCAGTTTCCACCTCATTTTGTGGGCAGTGTGCACATAGTGTGTCTTCTCTTGAGACTCAGGTCTGCCTACAGAGGCCTTTCTCAACAGCAAGGCTATGCTCACTGAGTCTGTACATAAGCTTTCCTTAAGTTTGGGTCAGTCACAGTGGTCTCTCTCTCTCTCTCTCTCTATCCCTCTCTCTCTCTCTCTCTTTCTCTCTCTCTCTCTCTTTCATCCCTCTCTCTCTGTCCTTCTCTCAGCCTGTCTGTAGTGGCTGGGGTCTACAGTATGCAAAGCATCCTTTTTCCCTCCCCTCTCTCAGCCCCTTCTGACAGCCACTAATAATAACGCATGGAGACAGTCAGACAAAATGAAGACAAATGCGGTGCACTGCCCCCGGAATCATAATCCTCTCCCAGGCTTCAGTGAAAGAGATGTCCTAACTGTACTAGGATGTTCTTTATTATAGCTGCCCCCTTGACCCAGCTGGCCCACACGGTCTGCACCATGCAGGCCCACACGGTCTGCACCATGCTCCCCAAAGCCTTCCCTCTTCACCCTCCCGACCCACCGCCCACTGCTGCTTTAAAACCCCCAGCCCTCCACATCCTCCTCTTTTTCCTGGGGAAATCTATAAAGGGGACATATGGAGGCTGTTGGTTAGCCAGAGGAGAGGAGTGGTGAGGAGCGACGAGGGGAGAGAGGAGTATTGGGGAGTTCTGTACCATACAGATGGGTATTGCAAAAGATTCATGAGGGGCATTGAAGATCTGAGACAACATTTGGTACGAGACACCAAAGATGCAGGTGATGAGGATGATGACAGACATGGCAGAGACACACGGCCTACTGTGTCTCAACACCTGGAGAATTCAGATGAGCCCTGGCTGTCTGTTGTGGAGGCATTAATACTGAACACACAGCTGTAGGTATGGAGGAGTGGAGGTATTCATAAACATGTTGTGGCTTAAAATATATACTCTTTTTCCAACAGTGTTTTGAGAACATATACCCCATTTCTCTTTTATTTCATTAAATTTTTTATTTAGTATCATAGTATGTAGATATGTTTTAGTTGCGTCGGGGACAATTTGTGAATTTTAGCTAACCTTTCTCCTAACCTTAACCTAGTTATCCTAACCTGCCATGTTAATTCTCCTAACCTGCTGCGAAAAGTCACTTCTGCAAGTCAAAGCCGGCAGACCTGCCCTGAGAACAGTGTGAGTATCCACTTGTGCGATAGTGTTGATGCGGCTCCCTCTACTGGCCAAACAGAAAACAAAACCCTTTGTTTCACTGTCTTTCAGCAGCAGGATACTACAGCAGTAGTAGCATCAGATCCCTTTGAACACAGTCTGATGAGCAAGCTTCCGGGCTGGATAGGGCTCAGCTCAGCTCACCGCTCCCTGCTTCTGCTGACGCTTAAACAAACCAAACATGCTCTTTCAAAGAGACCTCTCCTCACCAGCGAGCCTCCCAACAGATAGAGCCCCTGTTTGATCCAGTCACCAGCACAGTGGGCTTTTTTAACAGGAGAGGAAGTATCAGTCATTACAGCCCCATTTCCCACTTCAAGGGGAAGCAACCACAGCATGACGGTCTGTCAGGTGAGAGAGAGAAAGCTACACTGTCAGATAATCTCTTTCTGCTATTCGGCAAAACCCCCATGTAATTTCTTAATCAAGATTCTGAGAGCAGATTGAAAAGCGACTCAGTGTGGCCTAATATTATCTCAGGTCTAGGGGATCCTCTCCCTGCCTCAGTGACCCGACAGCACACAAGGATTTGGGCAAGGTGAGCCACCTGTTCTGTTCTCCTCAGAAATAGAACCATGTACATTTAAAGAAATACATTATAAGCATATAAGTTGAGAGAAATACATAATAAGCATTATTACTATTACACAGCAACTAATCTCAGCACCCAGAACCAAATAAGTTACTCCATTTTATGTTAAGGCTGTGACGAGAGACTACATAGTAACTGACTAAAAATGAATTAAATGTTTAACTACATGTCTAAAAAGCATTAAATAACACTAAAACAGCATAATTCAGCTACACGAATCTACCCCAAGACCTCTCTGGCCTGTACATACTCATTTAGATGCTATGAATACATATACCCCCGCCCCCCACCACCATCATTAGCATAGTATGGATTAGCATTCTGCTAGCTCACATCATCAAAGTCAATGAGGACATAGGCCTAGGAATTCTTAAAGGCGTGTCTACCAGATATTTATAGTACTTATAATATTTCTGTGGTTCTCTGGAATTCTACTGATTATTATAGACAAATGAATAGCTCATTTTTGTTTCTTATTAGTGACCAATAAAATACTACAGCAAAGTTTTTTATTAATTTGATTCTGTTAAGTTCAATGGACCAATTACTTTTCGGGGAGTGTTTTGAGAGTGTGTGTGGCACCAATAAAGCTTAGTAATTTAAATATAAATGTGTAAATATATTTAGGTTTCTAGAATGTATTGATTGCCATGTCTTTTATCGAAAGACAAAGTACCATTAACTAATTTCCTGTGTGTTATGGTTTTTGAACTTTTACTGTTGAAAAGCAGTATCGACCTGTATAGTATAGTTAACCACTATACTGTAACAATGTATAGTGTACATATTCAGCCATACTATGCTCTGTCTGTCTGTCTCTGTCTCTGTCTCTGTCTCTGTCTCTGTCTCTGTCTCTGTCTGTCTGTCTGTCTGTCTGTCATCTATCTATCTATCTATCTATCATCTATTTATCTATGGCTTCCCTGGACTACCTATTGAGATGTGCCTTTTGTTAAGTAACACGTGTTAAATGAGGTGAAAAGGAGACTGGAGGCAGGTAGCCTAGCAGTTTGAGCGTTGGGCCAGTAACCGAAAGGTCGCTGGTTTGAATATCCAAGCAGGTGAAAAAAAAACCTGTTAATGTGTCCTTGAGCAAGCTACTTAACCCTAATTTGCTCCAGGGGCTGACCCTGTAGGTAGGCCGTCATTGTAAATAAGAATTTGTTCTTAACTGACTTGCCTAGTTAAATAAAGGTTAAATATAAGAAAAAAATTAATGTAATGTGGGAAATGTGCAGTTTTGGTGAAAAGCTGAGGGATGGGGCTAGAATAATGTAACCACTCTTAAATGAATGGATTGATTCTGATTCTGAGCTACGGATGCTATAACTTGCCATCCACGATATCAATTATAGATTTAACCATATTGTGAGGCCATACAATGTTTGTTTACATTTAGGTTGTTTACAAACATTGGAGTGAAACAAGTTTACTGTATGTTTTTGATTCTAATGGGGTATGGCTACATTTATAAATTATATTCTTCAATAATCCATGGGTATCTATCATTAATTTAAGAGTAAAAAATGTATGTATCAATCGCAGATGATTTAGGCCTAGATCAGACCTAACTGGGTGTATATGCTATCACAGTGAAAAGACTAGATCTTAACAGTGAGATGGTGGGATTAATTACACAAAAGGTAAAATGTCCTGTATGCCTTTTAAGCACTGACACATATTGAATAGAGGGCATTAGCTCTGTTTTTGTAGTGAAAGCAGTTAATGGGGGAAAAAACTATCACAGATCAGTCATAGAGCATGTACCAGCCAGCCAGACAGACAGACAGACAGACAGACATGCAGTGGACTGAACAGACAGAGACATCACACTTGCACACAGTGACAGCCCTGTGAATGGGACTCCTCCTAGCCTCTACCCTATCCCCTATGTAGTGCACTACATTTGACTAGGGCCCATAGGACTCTGGTAGGGCTCTGGTCAAACGTGGTGAGCGTAGTGCACTGTATGGGTAACATGGTGTCATTTGGGATACATCCATGCATTTCTCTTTCTATGGCCATACCTAAAGGCTGTTTGAACTGAAGATACATGCTGTATTAGGGCCCTGTGTTTTTGCCCAATCATGGTACAAAGCAAGATTGTATCCTGTATTTTAAGCCTAATCCAGAAATGACCATTGCACCAAAAATGAAAGCAATTGTCTGAGGATGGTGCTGGACCATCTGACATAAAAAGACATGGGACAGTTTTATGAAAAATACTTTAAATAAAGGTTCAAATCCAGGCATGTCAAACGATCGCACTAAACACAGGGTCCTAATATAACACCGGAGTGGGAGTAGTGCACTAACTGCCAGGCAGCTTCTATAGCCCCAAAGACAATAAGGCAGCGTTAATGATATTACACCATTGTCAGACGTTATTGATGCTGTTTCTATCAAAGGCAGATAAATTGGTAGGGAGCCGGCGGGCAGAGGAATTTTTTTGGAAGGGTTTAGGAAGGTTAAATTAGAGAGATGCAGCTTCCATCTGGAAAGCATTAGCTAAAAAGATTTATTAGCGGGAGTGCCTCTGCATAATGTAACATGGAGGGAATGGATGGAAGAGGGCCCAGGGCAGGATAGGCTTTATCTCATCTCCATGGTGATGCATCCTGGATTCTAAGACGCCCCCCACGGCAGACTACAGCATGGGATATGCTCTCGTCTCATTGCCTCGGCACTCTGCGCCAACAAACCAGCGTGGATGGCAGAGACAGGCGTTTGACTAGAGGTCTAGCCCTAATTGCTGTGTTATGGTTGCCTGCCAAATGATACGTTGTTGGGAAAGTCACAGCAGTGTCTAAATTGTATCATTATGTTCTGTTGAGGGTATCATGACATTTTTTTATAGATTACATAATGATAGTTTGCTATTTAAGACTATTGCTAATCAGACTGGTATGATATGGTACTAGAAGCAAAATACAAATGATCTGAATGGCAGGACCTATATATGGTATAAGTAATGTCTTACATTTTAACTGAGTGCATGACAGAGACAGAGACAGAGACAGGAGGCTGTTGTTGATACTGTACACAGTGATTGGAAGGTCTCCAGGATGGGACAGCTAGCTGTCTGTGTAAAGTTATCGACATATTGTTGACTGAGGCGAGCACCTGTGTTTGTCAATGTGTTAGGATGAACACGGCTGGGGATCAATAGCCATCTACATGTCTGTCCGAGGTCAGCCGACACCAGCTCACCGTCCCCCTCCTCCACCACCTCCTCCACCTCCCTCTATCTCCCACCAGACTCCCACCAACCTCCCTGCCTCCCAGCTTCCAAACACAGTCACTCCCACCGCAGCCTCACTGTATAACCCCAATACTGCCAACACCAGCCCACAATCCCCCACACCACCAGCCCTCCAGCCCCCACACCACCAGACCACCATCCCCCACACCACCAGCCCCCAGCTTCCCTCAATGGCCACTGTAAAAAAAAAACACTAGTTGTTTCAACTAAATATTATTAAGTAACTGGTTCCAGTGCCTTTTTTTTATTCAACTTTTTGGTCAAAGTGTTACCTGAACTGAGAAAACGTACGCAAAAAAACGTACGCAAAAAAACGTACGCAAAAAGTTATTTCAATTAGAAATTATTATTTGGGCATCTTACCTAAATAAAAGGTGTGGAACTACTGTATATATATATATATAAATATATATACTGAACAAAAATATTAACGCAACATGTAAAGTGTTGGTCCCATGTTTCATGAGCTGAAAGAAAAAATCCCTGACATTTTCCATACGCACAAAAAGCTTATTTCGCTCAAATTCTGTGCACAAATTTGTTTATATCACTGTTAGTGCCAGAATAATCCATACACCTGACAGGTGTGGCATATCAAGAAGCTAATTAAACAGCATGATCATTACAAAGGTGCACCTTGTGCTGGGGCCAATAAAAGGCCAATTTAAAATGTGCAGTTTTGTCGCACCACACAATGCCACAGATTTTCTCTACCATAAGCTGCTTCCAACGTCGTTTTAGAGAATTTGGCAGTATGTCCAAACAGCCTCACATCCGCAGACCATGTGTAACCAAGCCAGCCCAGGACCTCCACATCCAGCTTCTTCGCCTTTGGGATCGTCTGAGGGGTGTGATGAGGAGCATTTCTGTCAGTAATAAAGCCCTTTTGTTGAGAAAAAACGAATTCTGATTGGCTGGGCCTGGCTCCCCAGTGAGTAGGCATGACTGCCAAGTGGGTGGGCGTATGCCATGGCATGCACCCCTGCCCATTCGTGAAATCCATTGATTAGGGCCTAATGATTTTATTTAAATGTAAATGTACTTATATGAACTGTAACTCAGTAAAATCTTTGAAATTGTTGCATGTTGCGTTTATATTTTTGCTCAGTATATATATACTGTATATTTTAAAGGGAAAGGGGATACCTAGTCAGTTGTACAACTGAATGCATTCAACCAAGATGTGCCTTCGATATTTAACCCTACACATGTGAATGAATCTGATTTTCTTTGTCAGTTTTATCAGATATTCTTTGTTAGTTTTGTCAGATATTATTTGTAGAGAGTGTTATTTTGTCTGAGAATAATCTTGGACACAAATTAAGTATTTGCCCGAAAGTCCAACATGTACATATATACTCTATTGTGAGTAGTATACAGTTTATCTGTAATTCTGATGTTCTCATTTTCTTCTCCTAACTACACAGCACATGTTGATTTAGATACGTGTTGAGAGTACCTCAAGTCTTCACTTTTCTTAAACAGAGCAAATTAAGTAACTGAAAACACATTCAAATTATTTCCCCTATGGATAAGCATCACATGATGGAAATCTATGTTCTCTTTTCTCCGACACGCAAACAGAATAACAATCGCATTGAATATTAGGCTTAAAATAATTATTAATTAGGTAAAAAATGGACAGAGTCCCAACAGTCAGAGAGGCAATTTATCTGCACTGCACAATTAGACTACTCTTTAATTGTGATACAAGTTTGAACTGTGAGTTTGAAGAACAGTGAAATTCACATACTACAGAAATGTAGCTCCACAGGGAGCTAAATAAGAAAAACAGGAAATACAGGAACGACTCACACTGTGCTATTTCTATTCAACCGCTGTGTGAGGCTGAGACGAACACAGAATATTTATTGATTTAAAGCCATTTATTTGCATTCATGAACATACTAGAAAACTATTTTATACATTGAGCAATTCTCTATGTGTTAGTATGGGGCATAATAATTCACTGGTAGAACACATCACATTTACATAGACATTTTAGTCATTAGTAGACAATCTTATCCAGAGCTACTTACAGTAAATGCATTTATCTAGCAAGGTGACTAGGTGAGACAACCACATATTACAGTCATAGTAAGTACATTTTTTCTCACATGCAATCAGCTTGATGTAAACACATTATGTTTTTTCTCATGATGATTTAAAATGAACTTGGAAAACTGTTTAAAATGACTCCATTAAAGAGGAATTTTAACAAACTTCTGACTGTATAATATATCATCCTGAACTTTTGCAAAACCTTTCTATTTAAAATGCAAGAGAGAGACAACAGTGTTACTGCAGGTCCCAATTAAATATTTAAGTCACATAGAAAACATATGTGTGACACTCAGCATCAATTACCCAGTGCTAAACTGACCCCCAGATTGACATATGTAGGCGAGACAAAGGTGATTTAATTGCTGCTTAATTATGATTGGAGCGAGCGATGGATGGATGGATGGATGGATGGATGGATAGATAGAGGGATGGATGGATGGATGGAGGGATAGAGGGATGGATGGAGGGATGCAGGGCCACAAGGGAGAGAGAGAAGTGCAGACACGGAGATTTCCTCCACCTCCTCTTGTACGTCTCTCTGGGACTGAAGGAAGCACTGTAGCCTCGCTACCATTCCCACCTGCTCAGGCCTTTGAGACTAGCTACAGTATACCCAACAATCACCTTCCAACTCAACAGTCTGTTGTTATTGTTGTTGTTTATCTACTGTAGCTCCACCATCAAGGTCTAAGAAATTACCACTGTGTGCTTTGGAATACTGCAAGTGGGAATGTTCTAGTCAAGTGTTTCTCAACCTCGGGTCCGTGGACCAGCATTGGTCCCTGGTTCCATTGGTTTTGCACAGTACTACTACTAATGCTCTGTTGAAATCGTTAATTGCTATTTTCAGAGTTGACTTAGAGGTGACCCTTGTGGACAAAAATGATCAATTGTTATTCTATTTTTTTTTAAGAATATCAATAGCCTACAATTCAATGAATCACTAGATGAACAGTTATTTATGAACAGGTACTTTGTTGTAAAGGGGAGTGGCTGGCGGCGGTTTGTTTGAGGGAAAGGATGGACATCTAATATGTCAGTACCTGCTTTAGAGGAGATTGGTACAAAGCACCCGGCTCTCTGGGAATTGAAGTGATATTGAGCTCTAGCAATAAATGTTGGAGGGGGATTATGACCTCTTGTGCTGAAGCACCATTGCTAAATGGGAACTGGTGTTCTCCTTCATGAAATGTATTCTCTAGTCTACTCTACACCACTTGTCCTTGTCCTTGTCCATTTTTTTCTGTCATTGACAGTTTTCCTTTGCATGGATGGGACTGTGAGTCTTAGCAGTCAGTACTATTCTGTACAGCTTTTTAAGCTGTAGGATCATTTGTTTGCTTTTCAATACACATGTCTTATTGTGAAAACCTCTACACTAATTAACAAATCATTAGTGTAGCGGTTTTTACACAAGTGCATGTTTGCCTGATTGTGGGTGTTGTGGTATGAATGTTTGTGTGTGTGTGTGTGTGTGTGTGTGTGTGTGTGTGTGTGTGTGTGTGTGTGTGTGTGTGTGTGTGTGTGTGTGTGTGTGTGTGTGTGTGTGTGTGTGTGTGTGTGTGTGTGTGTGTGTGTGTGTGTGTGTGTGTGTGTGTGTGTGTGTGTGTGTGTGTGTGGATTTGGGAATGTGCGAGGCAGGCAGCAGCGGTGGATTAGGGCGGGTGTTACTCCAGCTTGTCTGTCTCTCTCTCTCTCTCTCTCTCTCTCTCTCTCTCTCTCTCTCTCTCTCTCTCTTTCTCTCTCTCTCTCTCTCTCTCTCTCTGACAGAGGTATTGACATCTTGGCATTTGGTCCGGTCTGTCTCTCCTCCCCTGGGGGCCTGCTTCCTCCCATCACAACCGTTTATTGATTGGTTAATTTGATAGTTCTATCACCAATCAGGTTGTGTCTGACCTTTTGCCTTGGCAATGATGGCAGAGTCCTCATTTCTTCATCGAGAGGCCCACCATACATTAACCTTTGCAGGGAGAATGTCAGCACAGCCCTTGATCTTAACCTGTCACTACATGTGTTATAAGTACGAGTCACCTTCCCCCTTGACTTCTAGTGAGGAGGCCTCCCTCATCAGGTTAGCCTCAGTGAACACATCAACATCTTTTAACATTTTGACTGTGTTTAGTCTAATAGAGATGTACTGTAGAAGCCTTAATGCAGGTGCAATGTCTGAATGATATGAAGTTCTGTGATTCATAGTGGAATGGACATTGAATTTCAACACAGTTATAAAAAATAGGTTAATATTTGAATGTGAATACTGTATATCAGTAATGGTAGTAGGTGGAAACCAGACATGTATAATCATGTAGTCCATATATGCTTATCTTAGGGGTGACAAGGGGATATTTTGGTTTTATATTTTAGGCACGTCGTCTCTCTCAGCTTTTACAATTGTTCTTCTGGGCTGATGATGTCTGGAGGTACAATTATTACAGTTCCTTTAAACATGAGGCTTTAATCACTGTACTGTGCCTTTAAACCTTAAATAAGAGGAATCATAAAGGTTCCATATGTTCCGAACAGGAAACACCCCCACAATTCCACCAATAAACACCTTCAACACATTAAAGTTGATCTTTGCTCATTCTGGGTTTGTTGTCACATTATGTTTATCTTAAAATAACAGTCCCACTGAAATTATATTTAGCAGAGAAGGAGGATCTGGCTAAACTCATTAGACTCTGTGTCCTTTCAGTCTCTCCCTCTCTCTCTCTCTCTCTCTCTCTCTCTCTCTCTCTCTCTCTCTCTCTCACTCTCTCTCTCTTTCTCTCTCTGATATCTCTCTGATATCTCCTGTTTTTGTCCCTGAGGTTGAAAGTTCCCATGCTGGTATCCTTCTCTACTGGGATCATATACAAGCCAGTGTTCTGGTCTCTGAAGACAAGTTTAAATATAAAAGGAGTTCTAGAGAGGGGATGGTGTCTGTCTGGTGGTTATCAAGCAGGAAGTTCTTTAACATCCTAAACAGTGTTGTGTCTCAAACAGCACCATATTCCCTACATTCCTCTGGTCCAAGGAAGTGTACTCTAAAGGGAATATGGTGCCATTTAGGACACAGATGATGGCTAAAGAGCCAGAGGTATTATTTGGTATTTAACCCATGTCAGATCGGAGAAGGTCTGAGGGGCTCAAAACAAAGACAAGTTCAAGACTTCTTCCTTAAGGAGGATGTGTCAAGTAGGAGGCCGTTCCTTCTCTTGCTTCAACAAAAGCGGTAGCTGCTGCGTGCCGACTCGGTAGCGACAAAACTACCGATTCTAGTTGTAGAATCGCAATGCTCATCAGTGGCCAACAACTTGACTTTGAGCCAATCAGAGAGCACGAACCCCCACATATGGGAACCAACAAAAAAAGGAAAACAGACAGAATTTTCTCTGTACATCCACGGATGAGCCAGTCACACTTCAGATGCAATTAAGGCTATGGGATGGTAGCTAGCTAAGTGCACAGATGAAATGCACACAACACTAAATACTTCCTCTTAGCTAGCTAACCACTGTAGCTACGTAGTATTGACATTATAATTAAATCATAATGAATTAGCTAGTTTCCATGAAACAGCTGCTTATTGTAGCTGCTGAGTTAGTGCAATGTCCTTAGCTAGCTAGCGAATATGCTGACGTTAGCTAGCTAAACATTTGGCTATGGGCTGGCACTGGCAGTATGGGATTATGGAGAGTGAATTGAATTGTTTCTTCGTCATCTTGCTGGGTAGCTATCGATATGTGGCCATCTGGCTAGTATCAACAAGGGCTTTCTACAAAATAGTAACATTAGCTCAGAATCTAGACCATAAGCAATACGCACGGATATGATTTGCCAAACAATGTTCTTGCCACCTTCTGGTTTGGAGTATTTTAACAGGGCTGAGTGGCTCTCTTTTGAACACAAAAGAGATTGACTGCAGACAATCTGTTCAGAGGTTCTACCGGTGTGTCTGAGCTTTTAGTTGCCACGACGATAAGGATCTTAGCAGCAGCACAAGGCGGCGGCGTGAACCGAACCAATTCCTCTTTCTTCTCCAAGATCCCCGCTTTCCATCCCTCCATTCAGCCTAATGTGGCTGCAGTGATTTAACAAAATATGTGACTTGGCCGATTGCTTATCTTAGCCTTGGGGGCATAGCAGCACTATAACACTGGCGTTGAGTGATAGGCTTTATGTGAGGGAGAAGGGGAGAGGGGAGGCAGGGAGCACGGTGGTGGGGCCAGGCCGCCTGGCTCAGTGAATGTACGACTTGTTGGAGTGATTAATGCACATTTCATCCTCTCTCTTGCCCATATCAGGGTTAAGTTCCCCAGACAAAACTTTTGCTGAATCTTAAGTTCTCTACAAAGAAAAATTGTTATTCTCTATTGATTCTCTGTGGCCCCCTCTCTCCCTCCTCCACCCCTGCCCCCTCCCTCCCTCCTCCAGCCCTGGCCCCCTCCCTCCTCCACACCTGCCCCCCTCCCTCCTCCAGACCTGGCCCCCTCCCTCCTTCAGCCCTGTCCCCCTCCCTCCTCCACACCTGCCCCCTTCCCTCCCTCCTCCAGACCTGGCCCCCTCCCTCCTCCAGCCTTGGCCCCCTCCCTCCTCCAGCCTTGGCCCCCTCCCTCCTCCACACCTGCCCCCCTCCCTCCCTCCTCCAGACCTGGCCCCCTCCCTCCTCCAGCCCTGGCCCCCTCCCTCCTCCAGCCATGGCCCCCTCCCTCCTCCACCCCTGGCCCCCTCCCTCCTTCCTCTAGCCCTGGCCCTCTCCCTCCTCCACCCCTGGCCCCCTCCCTCCCTCCTCCAGACCTGGCCCCCTCCCTCCTCTAGCCCTGGCCCCCTCCCTCCTCCACCCCTGGCCCCCTCCCTCCTTCCTCTAGCCCTGGCCCCCTCCCTCCTCCACCCCTGGCCCCCTCCCTCCCTCCTCCAGACCTGGCCCCCTCCCTCCTCCAGCCCTGCCTCCTTCAGAAGAGTCTACACCACTGGGAACACTTCCCATTTCAATTATTTTTGCGTCTGATATCCTATGGATGTATTGTAAGTAAGTGGCTCATTTTTTACTGTGGTATACAAAGGACTTGTCAATGTAGTCTCCAGTGGTGGCCACATTTGTTACCGACACATAGGAGGGGAATGCTGGAATACAATAAATAAATCAACACGCTTGTCTAGCGCTAGCAGGGGAACAGAGCCGCTCGACAAAAACACTACCTGTTTTTCTCTTTAAATGGTAACACCACAGGGTTGTAGAGGGAATGAGATAAACATATGAATTAATTAATTCATGTTTCGATCTTTATCCCTCCTCGTCTTCCTCCCTTCATGCTTCCTATTTCTTTGGTTGTTTTATATATGGATAGATAGATAAGGAGCTGAATAAAGTAAATTCATGTTACAGTCAAGCTACACATATTTTATGTGTGATATTTGAACAAATAACACTGTTTTGGATTGATGATGACAGACAGTAGCTAACTGTTTTATATAGGTAATGTTGTACGACACATTTGTTTAAATGTATCAAATAAATCCTGAAGCAACTTTTGGAAGGGGAGATGCTGTATGTATGGTCGAAAGCTTGCCATTCATCAGTGTGTTTGTACACTTCAACCTTGTCAAACCCTATGCCTAGTCTTCTCTACTCTACTGTATTTCAGACATGTTGGATGCACCGCAGCCATTTCACCTCCCCTACCGCTCAATAAATCACATCCTGACTGCCGGCACGGTCATCACAATGAACCAAAAAATGGCCCCTTAGTCAGGCCAGATTACATTTTTGAATTATGTTACAGCAAGAGAAACCAGATTAATTCTTTCTTTCCTTTCCCCAGAGATCGATGCTATTACAATGGTTTGTGAGAACGGAGCACTGACACGTTTAAAAGGCCAAGTGTAATGTTCACCCGCAGGTGAGAGAGGAAAGAGATCCATGCGTTTGATTAAGCCACGATCTGTAGCCTGGGTGAGATAGTACTGGATCAAAACCACAACCATTTAGCCTGGGTGAAATAGTACTGGATCATAACCCCGGCCATCTGTAGCCTGGGTGAAATAGTACTGGATCAAAACCCCGACCATTTAGCCTGGGTGAAATAGTACTGGATCATAACCCCGACCATTTAGCCTGGGTGAAATAGTACTGGATCATAACCCCGACCATTTGAAATCCATTCCTATTTCTTTACATCAATACAGACGCCACAAACAAAGCCATATATTTCCCACAAACTCACGCAATTAAATCTGTATTAGGGCCTTTACAAATCAACACACTCAGTCGCCATCTAGACAGTAACACTTTAACTCTCTCACTGATCGTTATAAGATTGTTTCATCTTTCCAACGATGTGGCTTGATTGTAGCTATACAAATACCTCGTATGAGGGGAGAAATCAATGGCTTATTAATGTGAAGTAGATGAGAACTGTTGGGAGTCCTCCGTCACTACACGGACCGATCAATTGTAATTCTTTTCTCATCTGGATGGAATTATACATGCTCTCTGTCTGTCTGTCTGTCTGTCTGGCTGGCTGGCTGGCTGGAAATTAGTCTACAGTTTCTGGTTGTATGATACACAACATATTTCATATTAAGTGCCATTGCACTACAGTACTTAAAATATCCTAAAGGTCACTTAAAGCATTGAAGGATGAAAGGTACTATTATGGTGTATTCTTTTGATCCACATTGTATTATTCTAGAACACAGCATATTGATTTATATTGATTTACACACATGTCAAATTGGATTGAGTATAATTTCATTGGACGCAATATTCTGATGATTCCGCAGATGGCTTTTATACCATTTAGTATGTTTAAATATTACATAGAATTTAATTATAAAAACCGCCGACAACAGACGCAGTCCTGGGACAGTCACAAGAGAATAAAACAAATGTACAATCAAAATGACATTTACCTGCAGAATTTTCAGGGTAAACATATCAGCAATCTCATAACAAACACAGGCTAGTTTGAATTCTGAAATGAATACAGTTAGATCTTAAGCAATTTCTTTTTATTTATCTTAGCCGCCACGCATAAATAAAGCAAGGGCATTGAAGCAATTAGCATAATTAGACTGTGGTGGTCAGGTCCTATGTGATTTCATAATGCTCCCTCTATCTTTTTCATAATGCTCCCTCTATCTCTCCCTCTCTCTCTCACCCAGGCACGTGTGTGTGTGTGTGTGTGTGTGTGTGTGTGTGTGTGTGTGTGTGTGTGTGTGTGTGTGTGTGTGTGTGTGTGTGTGTGTGTGTGTGTGTGTGTGTGTGTGTGTGTGTGTGTGTGTGTGTGTGTGTGTGTGTGTGTGTGTGTGTGTGTGTGTGTGTACTCCCCCCAACGCACGCTCCATATTTATAATGGGAGTATTTGGAGCCGTGTTGGTGGTCTCTGGCCATTAGTTTTTTCTGATTTGCATGCTGTCAGTTTGAAGGTCCTCAGCACCAGTAATACCATCTAATTGAGTGCTCTCTATGGTAAACTTTGTCCTTGGTTGTCTGCAACAAACTGTGGCATCTGATGTAGCTCTGTGGCTTTTCCTGCATTAATATGCATAATAAAGCACTAGGCAATAACAAACAATAACCACATCCCTGATTGAGGTGAACTGGTTTACTTCAGCTTTAATCCTGACCATATAAACATCCTTAACCCCGCCGGCTATTGTGTAAAACCCTATTCTCCTCCTAGTCTTTTCCACACTGTGTTCAGTTCTGTGTCTGACATGAAGATCAACTGTAGCTCTCTCTCTCTCTCTCTCTCTCTCTCTCTCTCTCACTCTTACTCTGTCTCACTCTTTCAAATGTTATATTATTGGCTATGTACAGTATTGTAACAATGAAAGGGAAAATAAATAAATAGATAAATATAGGTTGCATTTACAATGCATACTGCAGTATTTCGCCCAACAAATATGGGAGTTTATCAATGTTTGATTTGTTTACAAATTCTGTTCTGTGGGATATATGTGTCTCTAATGTGGTCATACATTTGGCAGGAAGTAAGGAAGTGGTAGCTCAGTTTCCACTTCATTTTGTGGGCAGTGTGCACATAGCCTGTCTTCTCTATGGTGGCCTCTCTCAATAGCAAGGCTGTGCTCACTGCACATAGTCTCTCTCTCTCTCTCTCTCTCTCTAGGGTGTCTCGGGACACCACGAGCTAGAACAGCTTCAATGCACCATGGCATAGATTCTACATGTGTTTGGAACTTTATTGGAAAAGGCTGTATCAGGCACTGATCCAGAATCTCCCATACATGTTCAATTTGGATGAGAACTGGGGACTGACATACACATATACACACACACCTAGAATTTCTCAGAATTTCTCCCCTATGTGGAAGCTAGGTGAATTGCAACAAGCTGCATTCAAAACAAATCTCCCGCCCTCCCCTGCATCCCATTTCCCAGTTACATGGCGGAGACTCGCTCTTGAGCTTTTTACTTTCGGTTTTTGGCCACCAGCTTTAAAAAGCTATAAAACCAATGATTCCCTGCACTATTTAGGGCTTGTTTTCTCATATAAACTGAAATTGAGCTAACAGTGTAGAATTTTTGCCACCAGGAAATGACTTCTACATCGGCCACTTGACCCCGATTTCCACTAGATAACACAACCACAAAGTCAAAACAGCCTTCCCATTTTGACAACAGATGCCGCTCCGGCGGGAGAGATCAATAGGCGAATATCACGGCCAATCACATCACTAGCCAGTGAGTAATACTGTGAAACACTATCATTCTACTATTACTGCAGATATATTATGACCTTTTTAAAAAATGATGTCTTCTGCAGGGTACTGGGGGTCCCCGCCCCCCCAAAAAAGGGTTCTCCTATCGGGACAGCAACCCTTTTTTCTAAGAGTGTAGCTGTAGCTCCAGTGTAGTGGTACAGAGAGTGGCTGGCTGGAGGGAGAGTAGAGGAGAGGCTGTGGAGCAGTATCATTTCAAATGGATGTCTATCACAGGTCATTTTGGCTCTAAATAGGGCCAATTAATGTGTCATGCTCAGCATAAGCAGAGATTATTTTCCCCTATGGTAAGCACAAAATCAAATGGGCACAATAAGTATGGTGTGATTTTAAGGGCTTCTCAGTATAGGGTAGGATGAGTGATTTGAGCATCCCCTGAGTCGGTGCCTTCAATAAATAAATCAATACACGCCAGCCATATTTGCAAATTTCTACATGGCTTGTCAGCCTCAAAATTGACTTCAATGGAAAATATTTCTCACAGCTCTCCCATGGCAATTTAGAAATTCTGATAAAATCTCTTTTACAAAAAAATAGTCTCTACCAACCCCTCTCTTTCTGTTTCTATGTCCCTCTCACACCGTATCTCTTGCATCCTCTCTTTCTTTTTCTATCTATGTCTCTCTCACACCATATCTCTTGCATCCTCCCTTTCTCCTCCTGTGGCTTTTTCTTTTCATCCACATTTTCTTTTCTTCTTAAATCCAACAAGAGCACTCCACTGTAATTTACTGAGGACATGATCTGGGCCTAATAGTCCAACCCATTGCTGTGATTTGTGTGTAGAGTTGGTGTGCCTGTAAATCTGGCTGACTGGGGCGGTGTGTGTGCGTCAATGAGCGTACGTGCATGCGTGCTTTTGTGCATATTAGCACTGCTGTGCCCAGCCCTGCTGGAGGTGTTAATTGCAGTGATTGTTCTTAGCGGCCAGTGTGGGCCAGCGGAGGACAGAGCTGGGGGGGCTGGTGTGAACATGTGGCCGCTCCTCTGCCAGCTGCCCTGCCTCTCTCCATTTTGTATGGCCTAATAGTTAATGATATGTTGATAGTCAATGAGCCCCATCTAGGCTGGCCTCCGCTGGGTTGGTTAATATCCGAGAGGAGAGAGGGTTCTCTCTGGCCAGGATTGATGTCTGCCAAACCGTGTCCTTCACAGGAAGTTTGTTTGTCCTCTGGAAGGAACAGGAGTCGGTTACATTAAGTAAGCGCTTAAAGGACTCTGTAATGGTTGTCTGGTTTGTGTGTACAGAGTAAAGGTTTATTGATATTTCCAGGATCATCTCCGTAAAGATACAGTACCAGTCAAAAGTTTGGACACACCTACTCATTCAAGGGTTTTTCCTTATTTTACAATTTTCTACATTGTAGAATAATAGTGAAGACAACAAAACTAGGAAGTAACACATATGGAATCATGTAGTAACCAAAAAAGTCTTAAACAAATCTAAATCTAATTCATATATGAGATTCTTCTGGCTCTCATGGGGACCGCCACATGAATGGAAGACCCAGAGTTACCTCTGCTGCACAGGATAAGTTCATTAGAGTTACCAGCCTCAAAAATTGCAGCCCAAATAAAAGCTTCACAGAGTTCAAGTAAAAGACACATCTCAACATCAACTATTCAGGGGGGACTGTGTGAATCAGGCCTTCATGGTCGAATTGCTGCAAAGAAACCACTACTAAAGGACATCTATAAGAAGAAGAGACCTACTTGGGCCAAGAAACACGATCAATGGACATTAGACCGGTGGAAATTTGTCCTTTGGTCTGGAGTCCAAATAGAGATTTTTGGTTCCAACCACTGTGTCTTTATGAGATGCGATGTGGGTGAACGGATGATCTCCGCATGTGAATTTCCCAACGTAAAGTATGGAGGAGGAGGTGCTTTGCTGGTGACACTGTCTGTGATTTATTTAGAATTCAAGGCACACTTAACCAGCATGGCTACCTCAGCATTGTACAGCGATACGCCATCCCATCAGGTTTGGGCTTAGTGGGACTATTATTTGTTTTTCAACAGGGCAGTGACCCAACACACCTCCAGGCTGTGTAAGGGCTATTTTACCAAGAAGGAGAGTGATGGAGTGCTGCATCAGATGACCTGGCCTCCACAATTCCCCGACCTCAACCAAATTGAGATGGTTTGGGATGAGTCGAACCGCAGAGTGAAGGAAAAACAGCCAACAAGTGCTCAGCCTATGTGGGAACTCCTTCAAGACTGTTGGAAAAGCATTACAGGTGAAGCTGGTTGAGAGAATGCCAAGAGTGTGCAAAGCTGTATCAAGGCAAAGGGTGGCTACTTTGAACAATCTCAAATATAAAATATATTACTTTGTTTAACCCTTTTTTGGTTACTACACGATTCTACACGATATGTGCTATTTCATAGTTTTGATGTATTCACTATTATTATACAATGTAGAAAATAGTAAAAAATTAAGAAAAACTTTGTGTGTCCAAACTTTTGACTGGTACTGTATGTCCTTAAATGTATTGTCAATACAGAATTAAAATGGCTTGATAGTTAACATCTGTACAGTGGCTGGGTAGAGGTTTATAGTAACATTAGTTGTAATATCTGGTTGGGTCCCTGAGTAGGCGGCAGTCTGTTGCCCTCTCTGGGCTGTGTGGCACTAGCTGGGCTGTGTTGTGCCAGGGGTTAAAGTTCACTACCTGGGCTGTGTGGTGCCAGGGGTTAGAGTTCACTACTTGGACTGTGTGGTGCCAGGGGTTAGAGTTCACTCCCTGGGCTGTGTGGTGCCAGGGTTTAGAGTTCACTAGCTGGGCTGTGTGGTGCCAGGGGTTAGAGGTCAGAGGTCAAGGCCTGCCAACAAGATCAACCTAACACTGTTGGATCTGCTCCTACTCCCCACTCCCACTACACAGGGCAAAACAACAGGTGCATCACTCAGTCAAGGCAGCCAGAAATGTTTTTAAATAAATTACTTAAGAATCCCATTTTACTGTAACACATTTCTCCCCCAGAAGTTTGTTTCCACTGTGATTTATAGTGCACTTTACACAGTGGTTAACCTGTAAACAGTGGCCGTTTATCATTGTGGCGATGGAAGCTTACTACAGGACCGCTACAGCTCCGGTGTGTGTAGCAGCTTCTCAGCTCTGCAAATCGTCTCCCCTCTCTAAAGAGTTGCCTTACCCGGGCCTCAGATGCTAGGCGTTTTATAGAGGAGAAGGCAGGCAGGACAGGGAGAAATGATTGGAGACTGGGTAGGGGTGAGTGCTGTGGCCCAGTTTCACATGCAGGGTGAGGTCTGTGGGGACGGATGATAGCGTTACACCGCCGGAGCCCCCCATCCTCTGGTCACGGGGTGGCAGAATGTGACACTGCTGCCGGGGCGCTGAGGTGCTCTCCCTGAGGTGAACTGAAATTAACTGACAGATGGAAGGAAGGAAGGAAGGAAGGAAGGAAGGAAGGAAGGAAGGGAGGGAGGGAGGGAGGGAGGGAGGGAGGGAGGGAGGGAGGGAGGAAGGAAGGAAGGAAGGAAGGAAGGAAGGAAGGAAGGAAGGAAGGAAGGAAGGAAGGAAGGAAGGAAGGAAGGAAGGAAGGAAGGAAGGAAGGAAGGAAGGAAGGATAGAGAACCACTGGCTGGTGCTACTGGAATAAAAGGCCCCTAGCTCAGCTCTCCACCAGAACACAACGACCGATTACAAGTTGGATACTAGAGAGTGGAGATGCTCTTAGTGACGAATACAAAGTAAATATAAACTGAAAGTGAAAAAAACGGTTGATATAAATTATATACTTGGAATGTTATTATTTATATTAAAGGCTAAAGCACAGTTTATGATGCACAATCTAATATGGACAATTGTTATGTCTGTAATCTGTGCAAAATAAGATAATAGTTGTTCAGCTCTTTTCTCCTTGAGAGCAATACAAGTTATAAAATGTAATATTTTCTAGACCCACCCAAGACGCGATGCATGTGCCTCTCCCATGCTGAGAGCTAACAAAAGGCAAAACTATGAGTCTTCTTTGTCTGCTATGAATGTTAGGTGCTAAATCAGTGCTAGCTACAGGACCGCTACAGCTAAATCGTGCTAGCGTTACCTGTGTAATGTAAAGAAGAGCAATATAAAGCTCCTCTTCCCCCTGGCAGATGTGTGTGTGTTTGGAAAAGCTGGCTGGGAACTGGCTGCAGCAGGGCCTCAGTGGGAGTTGCTGTTGTCAGCTGCATAAATAGCCCAAGGCTGCCCTGTTTTATCAGCGGGTAGGGAGACTCTCTCTCTCGCTCTTGCTCTCTCTCTTCTGTCTCTCTCTCTTCTCTCTCTCTTTCTCTCTCTCTCTCTTCTCTCTCTCTCTTCTCTCACTCTCTCTCTCTCTCTCTCTCTCTCTCTCTCTCTCTCTCTCTCTCTCTCTCTCTCTCTCTCACCTTACACCAGCTGCTGCTCCCTGCTCCTTTTAAGTTGATTGGGGAAAATAAATGGAAAAGCGCCCGCAAATATGAAATACCACGGCCTTCTGAGCCGCAACACTGCCCGCAACACGACAGAGTAATCCTAATTTTCCTAGAAAAGGTGATCAGATCAGCGACGGTGACATTGTGCAACATAAATGGCTTGTTGTTTTCAAGGCTGTAGCCTCAACGCCAGCCTGGAGATGGAGGGACAGTGAGAAGTCTTTGTTTTTCTCCATCTATTAGGCTACGTTTGGACTTAGTGCGTTGCTTTGTGGCGTGTGCCTGTGGTTAGCTGCCCCTACAGATTATCCAAGCCAGTGGGGGAGCATAAGTAATTAACCTGAGTGACCTGGGTGTCTTAATTGTTGCCTGTTGGAGGCTGGGCTTGTCAGCGTGCATGCAGTCGCTGGAACGCGATGGGAAAAGGACATCCCGGCCGGCCAAACCCTCCCCTAACCCGGACGACGCTGGGCCAATTGTGCGCCGCCTCATGGTTCTCCCGGTCGCGGCCGGCTGTGACACAGCCTGGAATAGAATCAGGATCTGTAGTGACACAGCTAGCACTGCGAGACAGTGCCTTAGACCGCTGTGCCACTCGGGAGCCATTACATGGATTTTGACTGGATGAAGAGAAGACACACATATTACATGGGCCTGGTGTGGAATGGAGCAATATGCTGAATAGACTTTACCAGCATCGTGGCATAGATGTAACCAGGTTATTATAGTAGACTTTCCAGGGGGGGAACACATATGATATGGATATGGACTGGAATGGAATGGACTACTATGATGATGATATGCTTTACTGTGCTGTACGTTTTATTCTCTTTGTTTAGTGTTCTTTTCCTGCTTTCACACACTGTTAATTGTTGCTGTCATCATAAGAGATATTACCTTCCACATGAGGAGGTGTCATTTTGGTTTGCAGACAGACAGACAGACAGACAGACAGACAGACAGACAGGCAGACAGAAAGGCAGGCAGACAGAAAGGCAGGCAGGCAGGCAGGCAGGCATGCAGGCAGGCAGGCAGGCAGGCAGGCAGGCAGGCAGGCAGGCAGGCAGCCTCAGAGGGTTCCCTTTCCATGGTCTGTAGCTTTACCTCTGTACCAGTATACACCTTGTCTAACACTCTCTCTCTCTCTCTCTCTCTCTCTCTCTCTCTCTCTCTCTCTCTCTCTCTCTCTCTCTCTCTCTCTCTCTCTCTCTCTCTCTCTCTCTCTCTCCCTCTCTCTCTCTCTCTGTCTCTGTCTCTGTCTCTCTCTCTCTCTCTCTCTCTCTCTCTCTCCGTCTCTCTCTCCCACAGTCCCTGGATGGATTTGTATTTACACTAAACAAGGAGGGAAGGTTTTTGTACATCTCCGAGACGGTGTCCATATACCTGGGGCTTTCACAGGTGAGTGCAGCAACCGTCAATGACTTATCGCTACTACTGCACTTTCCCTCTCTTTCTTTTGTTTATCTGTGGCCGCAAGACGACAATTCAGACAAATTAGAGCTAATTTAAAATCTCATCAGCTTGTTCGCCCTGTAGTTAATTTGCAGCCATCCAACGCTGCATATTTTATCAGACGGTACTTTTCATCTCAGTAGTGTGCTAACAGGTCCTCGTCTGCTATTGGCCAGTTCAAGTACATATCAATAAACAGACTGAGGAGTCTCAGAGGTCAAACGTCAGGGGGAGTGACCGTGAAGATTCTAATGGCTCCAAACACCATAGCTTTGTCTTCAGGGCTAACAGACAGACAGACTAGAGAGCAAACAAACACACACAAATACATACACACATACAGAATGACTAGAGAGCATCTCCCAACTCAGAAACCAAATTATATTTCTAGGTATAGACTTGACCATTATATAACCAATAGATGTAGCCAAATGATTTACATGCCCTGTATGTAGATACTGGTGAGGCGGCTTTCTGTCCAGAGCTCTATTTTAGCAGGCTAGTGCAGTATTTCTAGGTGTCTAGGTATATTTAATATATGCCATTTATATAATATAATATATATATAATATACAGCAACGCAATTTTGCTTCTGGATGGCCCCAGGAATCAAACCCACAACCCTGGCAGTGCAAGCGCCATGCTCTACCAACTGAGCCATACACTATTTCCCTCACAGTGAAGAATAACTAACCATTATATATTTCCAATATATGTAGCCAAATACTCGTAAGTATTCTGTAATAACATTATGATGTAGAAATCCTTGTCTGAGGATCTCTGAGGATATGCGTAGACAATGTTTGGCTGAATTAGATATAAGACGACAATATAAAGGCCGAAAAAAAGGCAATCAGTTTACCAAATTAAAAATAGGAAAATTGTATAGGCTCTATCTACAGATTAATTCAAGTAAAGATTTATTAATGATGTCTATCAAATAATTGATTAATTGTCAAATAGGTCCCCCAAGCTTTGGGCTACGTGATGTAGTAGTTATCTTGCTCATAGTTTTATCAGCCGTTAGAGAGAGTGAGTGGTGTGTGTGTGTGTGTGTGTGTGTGTGTGTGTGTGTGTGTGTGTGTGTGTGTGTGTGTGTGTGTGTGTGTGTGTGTGTGTGTGTGTGTGTGTGTGTGTGTGTGTGTGTGTGTGTGACAAAGTACCTGGGGTTTTTGCCTTGTATGAATTAGTTGTATAATCTAACATGTGTACACAGAGAACTCTATCCCTCTGTGATGTTAATTGCTGTTTTACTTTTTAGCCACTTAACTTGTCTGCCAAGCCATTTCTTTTTAAAATCGTTGCTAATTATTTTCTACATTAATTAGATCTAGGAGGTTTTTTAAGCCTTTTTCATATTGACAAGGTTATGAATTTAATGGGGCCAGGCAGACAATCTAAAGCAGATTTATGTAAAATTATTTTCATAATCTTTTTCAATTTCTAGAAATGTTTTTGCATATCAAACAGTGTTAATGAAGCCATAAATGTGGACTTTCTTACGTAATTGAAGTCTCTTTCCTCTATCAAACTTTTACATTTTTTTTCTTTATAGTAAAAGTTAATGTCTTCAACCAATATGTTGATTATTATGGCTTGTAGAGGGAGGGACTGAGGGACGGATGGTTGGTCTAATGGTCTTTTACCTGTTAGCTTCAACATCATATAGTACGGGAAATTAGTAAGTTATTACTGTAACACTTTTAATAGCCTTGTAGACCAAACCAATGAATGAAAATGTATCGAGTTCAAGCAACTCAAGTTTTTGCATTGAGCTAACAGTCTAGAATGCTACGTGTGATGTATGATACCTTAGTCTCTCTGAACTGTCTGTAAATGTATTAGCATATTTGGATTTTAATGATTGTATTGGACAGGGGTGTCCTAGTGTGAAATGTCCGTTATTATGGCACCAGTTGTGCAGCCAGTCAGTTCAGTGAAACAGATGGTCAGAATTACCATTTTTGTTTTGCAAATGGCGCATATGCCTCTGTCCCCCCCCAAGTTAATCACAGGTGTCTAAGTGTATGTCTTAGTTCTGTGGATTAATGTTCTGTCTTCATTTGACCGTAGCTCCCCTTTTAGGAAGCAGGCATTCTAGAATGGTCTTGGCATTATGTTGTAATAGAATGGAAAGTATGGATACTGAATTGTACAGTGTGTTAATGGTAGATACAGTAGGCTATGTAAAGGGATTTGTTGGATATAGTGCACTGCTTTTGACCAGGGTCCATAGGGCTCTGGTCAAAAGTAGTGGACTATATCAGGAATAGGGTGCCATTAAGGACGTAGACCCTGTTGATCAAAATGCTGTCATGGAACCCCCTCAAAATTCTTCTGTTGGCAAAGTACTGGCACAATGTGGAGGTGTGGACATGCAGCTGTCTGTTGGGTAATTGAGATGTGTATATTTGCTTTGTATAACAGATGGCACTCTGTGCTTAGGCTGATAGCTAGGAAAATAATAATTGCATTATTCCGGCCAACAGAATATTAGCTTTTGGAATGCGGCCCATTCCAAGCCGGCACCCCTGCCAGTGCAGCATATGCACTTGCATGGACTGAATATCCAAGGAAATTGATACATCTGGAATACTACGGCCATCTGACGTTTCATCTGTCGCAAAGGAGTTGCTGGCTTTTGTATTTTAACCCCGGCAGAAACATGGACTCCCCCGGCAGAAAAATGAACCTACCCCGGTAGAAACATAGACTTACCCCGGCAGAAACATGGACTCATCCTGGCAAAAACATGGACTCACCCCAGCAGAAACATGGACTCACCCCGGCAAAAACATGGACTCACCCCGGCAGAAACATGGACTCACCCCGGCAAAAACATGGACTCACCCCGGCAGAAACATGGACTCACCCCAGCAGAAACAAAGACTCACCCCGGCAGAAACATGGACTCACCCCAGCAGAAACATGGACTCACCCCGGCAGAAACAAAGACTCACCCCGGCAGAAACATATTATAACGCTCTCAAGTTCTCAAATTGAGAACCTGACATGTATAGCAGGACCATATAGTTGAAACTCGCTCTCTTTCGATTGTTTATGTGCTCAGCAATGTGATTGAGTCGGCCTTTCTCTGTGTTGGAGGGTTAAGTCTCTCTCCCTCCTTCACGAAACAAGGCCTCCCTTTTATTGTAGAGCAACACCGGTTAGACCTTGGTGCCCTGCTCCCATTCACGTTTCGTTGCAAATGGCTTTCTCAATTGTTGAGCTGGAATTGAATGTAGACATCTGCTTGGCTTTAAGTGACAGGAATGTGCATGTGTGGCTGCATGCACAGACAGGGAGAGAGAGGGCCATTTGGAAGCCACCAAGAGCCTGATCCCTACACCCCTCCAGCCTCTCCCTCCTCTACCCCTAGCCCAGATCTCCTCCTCTGCAAAGGGGCTGGATGAGGCTGCAGCAGCTTCCAGCTCCCAGAGGATGTCAGGCCAAGTGGGATGGACAGGGAATATTGATTCTATTAGCATAAACATTTGCCTTAATGTCTGATCACATCTTTGTGAGCCGATCAGTCCTTGCCCTCCTTTATTCCCCCCCCCCAGTTCACACACACACCCTTCTCACACTCCCTGTCCCTTCTCTCAGTGTTCCACAGATTACACACATTCTTATCCTAATAATAGATCAGCCAGACGTTTGACACTGTCATCCAGGCCAAATTAGATTGTTGAATTAGTCTGTTTATTTGTCATTGTTTGCGTTGTGTGGATCAATCAATTAAATAATGAAATGGTCGATTTTCAAAAGCTTGAATACTTCAATCAAATGTATTTATTTATAAAGCCCTTTTTACATCAGCCAATGCCTCAGCCATTTATTATGTTCAGCATAGGAGGGCCAAGCACAGGAAGTAGCTCTTTCAGTAGTTTAGTTGGAATAGGGTCCAGTAGGTGAGTGGGTGAAGGTTTAGGGGCCATTACAATTTTCATGAATGTGTCAAGAGATATAGAATTAAAAAACTTGAGTGTCTCCATTGATCCTAGGTCCTGGCAGTTATGTGCAGACTCAGGACAGCTGAGCTTTGGAGAAATACGCAGATTCAAAGAGGAGTCCGTAATTTGTGATCTTTTCGTCGACGAAGTTCATGAATTCATCACTGCTGAAGTGAAAGGCATCCTCTCTTGGGGATTACTGCTTTTTAGTTAGCTTCGTGACAGTATCAAATAGAAATGTTGGATTGTTCTTATTCTTCTCAATTAGGTTGGAAAAATAGGATGATCGAGCAGCAGTGAGGGCTCTTCGATATTTCACTGTGCTTTCTTTCCAAGCTAGTAGGAAGACTTCCAGTTTGGTGGAGCGCCATTTCCGTTCCAATTTTCTGGAAGCTTGCTTCAAAGCTCGGGTATTTTCTGTGTACCAGGGAGCTAGTTTCTTGTGACAAGTGTTTTTTGTTTTTAGGGGTGAAACTGCATCTAGGGTATTACGCAAGGTTAAGTTTAGATCCTCAGTTTGGTCGTTAACTGATTTTTGTACTCCGTCGTCCTTGGGTAGGTGGAGGGAGTCTGTAAGGGCATCTACGAATCTTTGGGTTGTCCGAAAATGTATAGCACGGCTTTTGATAATCCTTGGTTGGGGTCTGAGCAAATTATTTGTTCCGATTGCAAACGTAATAAAATGCTGGTCCGATAGTCCAGGATTATGATGAAAAACATTTAGATATTTATTCCACGGGACAAAACTAGATCCAGGGTATGACTGTGGCAATGAGTAGGTCCGGAGACATGTTGGACAAAACCCACTGAGTCGATGATGGCTCCGAAAGCCTTTTGTAGTGGATCTGTGGACTTTTCCATGTGAATGTTAAAGTCACCAAAAATGAGAATATTATCTGCCATGACTACAAGTTCCGATAGGAATTCAGAGAACTCAGTAAGGAACTATGTATATGGCCCAGGATGCCAGTAAACAGTAGCTATAAAAAGTGATTGAGTAGGCTGCATAGATTTCATGACTAGAAGCTCAAAAGACGGAAACGCAGTATTTTTTGGGGGGGGGGGGTAAATTGAAATTTGCTATCGTAAATGTTAGCAACACCTCCGCCTTTGCGGGATGCCCGGGGGTTATTGTCACTAGTGTAACCAGGAGGAGAGGCCTCATTTAACACAGTAAATTCATCAGGCTTAAACCATGTTTCAGTCAGGGCAATCACATCAAGATTATGATCAGTGATTAGTTAATTGACTATAACTGCCTTGGAAGTGAGGGATCTAACATTAAGTAACCCTATTTTGAGATGTGAGATATTATCACAATCTCTTTCAATAATGACAGGAATGGAGGAGGTCTTTATTCCAGTGAGATTACGATGTCGAACACCGCCATGTTTAGGTTTGCGCAACCTAGATCGAGGCACAGACACGGTCTCAATTGGGGTAGCTGAGCTGACTACACTGACTGTGCTAGTGGCAGACTCCACTAAGCTGGCAGGCTGGCTAACAGCCTGTTGCCTGGCCTGCACCCTGGCCTGCACCCCATTGTGGAGCTAGAGGAGTTAGAGCCCTGTCTATGTTTATAGATAAAATGAGAGCACACCTTCAGCTAGGATGGAGTCCGTCACTCCTCAGCAGGCCAGGCTTGGTCCTGTTTGTGTGTGAGTCCCAGAAAGCTGGCCCAACACCCTAACCACTAGGCTACCTGTCGCCACAAATTCTCAATGCCGACACATCTTTCTAGCTAATTTACACGCTGAAGCTATGTTGCTCTTAATGACCTCTGACTGGATAACAATATCCCTATACTGTCATACCCTAATTCCGTTCACCTGTTCTCCCTGGCTCCTCCTCTACCAGGTGTTTCCTATGTTCCCTTATTCCTTGTGTATTTAATCTGTATCTGTTCATTGGTCTGGTTGCCAGTTCGTCTTGTGTGTTTCACCAGGTCGTGCCCGCATTCCTAGTAATACCTGCTGTCTGTTTAGTTCTCCTGTTACCGTACCCCTGCCTGTTTATACAACCTGATTCCTGCCTGCCGTCTCTGTACCTCTGAACGCCTGTGTACCAAATCCTTTGCCTGCCTACGACAACAAGATATAGCCTTCCGATTTTGTAAATTAAATACATACTTGACATTCTACCTGCCTCCTGCGTCTGCACTTGGGTCGCTGTCTGAGTTGTGATATATACTCTCTACACTCGCCTGATTTTTTTTTTTAGCCAGCACCATCTTCAGATTAGCCTTTATGTCGGTAGCCCTGCCCCCTGGTAAACAGTTTATGATCCCTGGATGATTCTTTTTAAGTCTAATATTGCGGGTAATGGAGTCGCCAATGACTAGGGTTTTCAATTTGTCAGAGCTAATGGTGGGAAGCTTCGGTGGCTCAGACCCCGTAACGGGTGGAGGAGAGACCTGAGAAGCCTCTGGCTCAGACTCGTTGCTTAGTGGGGAGAACCGGTTGAAAGTTTCTGTCGGCTGAATGAGCGACACCTGTTGAGCATACCGACTGCATTTCTTTCCAGAAGCCCTGAGAAAATTGTCCGGCTGTGGGGACTGTGCGAGGGGATTTATACTAGTACTTACTGGTGGCACAGACGCTATTTCATCCTTTCCTACACTTAAATTGGCCTTGCCTAACGATTGCGTCTGAAGCTGGACTTGCAGCAAGGCTATCCTCGCCATAAGACGATAGTTTTTTTCTGTATGTTATGAGTACAGTGACTGCAATTAACGTTACACCATGCCCAAACCGGGTGCGCGCGTTGCTAGCTGATTTGTCCTGGTATATAAACATTGGGTTGTTATTTTACCTGAAACGCACAAGGTCCTCTACGCCAAAAATTAATCCACAGATAAAACGGTCAACTGGATAGTTTCTAATCATTTATCCTCCTTCCTTCAGGCTTCTTTTTCTTTTTTGGGACTTCATATGGCGATTGGCAACTAACTTTCATAATAATGTGCATTACCACAGTCGACCAGTTCCTCTTTCAATCACCCACGTGGGTATATGCTTCTAAACACCAATGAGGAGATGGCACGTGGGTATATGCTCCTTAAAGCCAATGAGGATATGGGAGAGGCTGGACTTGTAGCGCAATCGGCGTCACAAATAAGCGCCTGGCAATGCAGACGCTCGTTGGCACGCGGGAGCAGTGTGGGTACAATAATTGAATAACATGTACGTTTACATTTATTGGGCAGCGTGTTAGATGGCATAGTGTTAATGCTCAAAACGGAAGTGGCGTTGTAGTAAGGTATTATTACATTCTTATTGAATTTACTGTACTGCAAATTAAGTAATTTGTTATATTTCCCAAATAGTATTTTAATTTAGCTATGAATCTGCACTGGGAGGAGTTTTTTCAAGTGAAATCAAGCTGCTCTGTACTGTAACTCCCCATAACCCAGAGCCAACACTAAATTGACCTCTGTAGTGAATCCAAAACAAATGGACACACCATTATCCATCAAACGTTGAGGGGAAGATAGATTTCCCTGTCTCTTTTTTTAAATAGCCTATCAGGGCATGAATCCAGAATGTTACTAAATGGGTAATAAGCATTATTTTATTTATGATGTTATGGGGGCGACAGAGCAGAGGGAGAGGGCGGCCATTTACATGAGGACTGCTAGTGATGGCAGGGCCAGGGGAAGGTCATGTTTAATTGAGCCACCTCAGTGAACCCGCAGGCCCTGTAGAATCCTGAGCCGTGAATGAAGACAAGGACAGGCCTGTCATTCCAGACAGTGCCAGTCTCTCTGTGCTATCTGCTTTGCCGCAGAATATCATCGTCAGACTGCCTCCGACTTAATGTCTAGCACAGCCATGAAACTACCACAGTCAAATATTAAAATTCTGTATCACTTTGGGATTCATTCATTCTAGCGAAATGTGTGATTAGGATAGTTGAGATGTTGTTATATTGATAGGGACGATTATGTTTTGTAAGTGTTGTAAATAAAGCACTATATTAGTAGTATAAAGGTTCACATAAATATAAATTAAAGGGCACCTGCAGCTTTTAAGTAAATCGCTACAATCCTTTGTCAAATAAAATTAAAAGAAGGAAACAAATCTATAAATTAATAAATAAATTAACAGACAAACCTAAGTTGAGTCTCTGTACTAAATACTACTTGTGTAGTCTAATCCAACAACCAGATAAGTGGATTTAAGGGGAGGTACAAAAAAAGAGAGAAAAGATTTACAACGGTGAGGAACACAATTACAGGAAGTAGAAGGGGACATGATTCAGTGTTTTCTCCAAGGCCCAGCAACAGAAAACATTATCAATTCACAACATTTAAATTGATAAATGCTCAGAGCCAAACACTACAAGGGCACTTTGAAAAGCAAATAGCGACCTGGAATGACTGCATGATGCATCATTTGACTGTCCAAGTGGTTGACAGAGATAATCTGGCCAATCCCAGGGGTGACCTTATCGTGCATGGCAGGGCAGCTCTGTCTGCGCCTGTTTTTGTGCATTCCACTCTCCCCATCTTGATATTGAGCGAAGAAGCAGAGAGAGAAAGGTGTGTGTGTGTAGGGGGAGGTGTGTGTGTGTGTAGGGGGAGGTGTGTGTGTGTGTGTGTGTGTGTGTGGGGGGAGGTGTGTGTGTGTGCTCGTGTAAAAGAGGGAGGGGATTGGCAAGAATCTGAAAGTCAACAAGGTTTCATTAGTAATTGGATGAATCCAAAAATTATTCAGCAGATGTATGAACATCGGATTGTTCTGCCCTTGTCAATTTTGTAGTCATAAATTGGGTATATATCCATTCAATATCTGACAAGAGTTAGCAGACAGGCGCTTCTGGACAGTTAAACAGGGACATGTTTGTTGGGTTTAGGAGATTTTGTGGGTTTGATGGTGGAGTTTCAAGGTCAAAAAGTGAGATATGACTTTTTTTTCTGCTCATCATCCAGTATAGTTGACTGATTCCATCCTGTCCATATTGTTCCATTTTTAGATTTTGGTATAACCCCACTTGTGAAGTATTCCTTTGTCAATGGTGCTGTAGCACAGTGAATAAAACATGATGGGACTGTGGATCTATCTATCACATAGGTTCGTCATTCACTATCCAGCAGCCAGGCAGCCAGGCCACAGGAACATCAGTCTAGGCATGAGATTTAAAGCACCTGTCAGTGAAATGTATGAGCTGGCCCCTATACATTCTCTAGCACTTCCCTGCATTCAAGCTGGAGACAACACTAGGGCTGCTTTCCAAATGGCACCCTATTCCCTATATAGTACTGTTTGACCAGATCCCTATGCGCCCTGGTCAAAAGTAGTGCACTATATAGGGAATTGGGTGTTATTTGGGGTGCATCATGGGATTATGGACTTCTCTAGTTGTTTCAATGTCACGTGCACAAGTACCGTGAAATGCCTTTCTTGCAAACTCTAAACCCAACAATGCAGTAATCATTATCAATGTAGCACTAAAAATAACAAGGTAGGAAAAATACACACAAGAAATAAAAATAAGAAGAACACAGGAAAATAAGAAGCTATATACAGGGTCAGTATGTATAGAGGCAAGGTGACTATATACAGCGTCAGTATGTATAGAGGCAAGGTGACTATATACAGGGTCAGTATGTATAGGGGTAAGGTGACTATATACAGGGTCAGTATGTATAGGGGTAAGGTGACTATATACAGGGTCAGTATGTATAGGGGTAAGGTGACTATATACAGGGTCAGTATGTATAGGGGTAAGGTGACTATATACAGGGTCAGTATGTATAGGGGTAAGGTGACTATATACAGGGTCAGTATGTATAGGGGTAAGGTGACTATATACAGGGTCAGTATGTATAGAGCTAAGGTGACTAGGCAACAGGATATATTTTAAACAGAGTAGAAGCATCGTATATGATGATTGTATGTAAGTGTGTGTGCGTGTGTATGTAGAGTCAGTATAATGTGTGTGCGTGTTATGTGTGTGTTGGAGTGTCAGTGTGAGTGTATGTGCAGTGTCCTGTGATTGTGCAAGGGTCAACTCAGATGTGTAGTGTAGCCGTTCTATTAGCTATTTAGCAGTCTTATGGCACAGGCGATAGAAGCTGTTAAGGAGCCAGTTGGTGTCAGACTTGATGCACCGGTACCAATTGCCATGCGGAAGCAGAGAGAACGGTCTATGGCTTGGGTGGCTGGAGTCTTTAACAACTTTTTTTGTAGGGTTGCTGTTGCCATACCAAGCAGTGATGCAGCCAGTCAATGGTGCAGCTGTAAAACTTTGTGAAGTTTTGAGAGCCCATGCCAACCCTTTTCAACCTCCTGACTGGGAAGAGGCGCTGTTGCACCTTCTTCAGGACTGTGCAAGTGTGAGTGGATCATTTTAAGTCTCTAGGGATTTGGACACTGAGGAACTTGAAGCTCTCGACTCGCTCCACTGCAGCCACCCTCAATGTGGATGGGACGTGCAATGCAAGGGCAGTGTGGAGTGCAATTGAGATTGCGTCATCGCCGGTGCATTTCCTTATGAAGCCGATGACGGAGATGGTTAGCTCGTCAATGTTATTGGCAGAGTCTCTGGAACATATTCCAATCAGCGCTAGCAAAGCAGTCCTGTAGCAAAAATTCTGTTTCTGATAACCATTTATGAGAGAGTTGGACTGTAGGATATTGAGAACATTTTACAAAATAAACAAAATATTTTCTAAAACCAAGTAATCTAATATGTTCTACATATAATCTAACATATACTGTACGTATAGCAGTATTTGCTTGTGTTTATCCTTGCCAACATACAATACGTAATAGTATAGTCACAGAGAATTGTTTGCGAGTGTAAGTATAGTGGTTATTTTATTTGACAACCGTACCTAGCATGTTGCCCCAGCCTTGCCCTAGCCCCAGCCCGGCCCTAGCCCTAGCCCCAGCCCCAGCACCAACCCCAAACACAGCCCTCCAGTGAGTCCCTCCTAGCAGAGGCCCTCTATCTAGCCCATCATCTCCAAACTGCTCTTTTGATAAACCACAATGCACAGATTTATTTCCATCTCCAGACTGATAGGGCCGCTCTCATTTCATTTCACATCTCCTCTCCAATCCTTATTAATGTTTGAAGGCGGCTAGATCGCCCTGATAGCATCTCCAGTGTACTGACTGACAATAGCTTGCTCCTTGCTGCATGGGCTTTTTACATCCACCATGAGCCTTTCTTTCATCTGGATTGAGATCTGGGTGAGCATCAGGAATGGGAATATAACTGTGTTTGAATTGCAATTTGAAGAGTAGTTAGAATTATTAACTGTAAAAAAGACTTCAATTCACTTTCTTTTTGGGGGAAATTATTTTGATTTGCTAATTAACATTGGCGCCCAAATGTTGTTTTCAAAGCAAATTATTATTGCTATATGTTCATTTTAAATGCCTCTATTGAACTGGCATGACTCGTGTCAGTTTTGTGTGACATTGTGGTGGAATATACTGTAGTGCTGCCTGATGACTATGTTTGAAGCCAATTTACAAAATAAAAAAATACAAATCTGCTAGATGTGTTTACTAGTTTGGTATTTTTAAAGGCACAGACAGCCCGCAAATACGAATTGTATGATAAAATATGAAGCATGTGGTGCACTGACTAACCCATCTCTCTCTTCTCCTTTCATATCAACCATAAGACATTTCTGCCGTCAGGACGTGTTGTACGCTTTCTAGCTTTATTTAGCAGGATTCACTACCGACCAGGCTTTCAGTCTCGTCATGAAAGAGAGGGGTGACCCACCCGGCACTCACTGGAAATGTCTAAAGTTGGGTTTACAATGGCATTCTAATTTAATATTGGATGTCGAATATATAAAGAGATCAGAATACCACTAGAGTGGAGAGGAGTGGGCGGACGGGCGCCCGCTGATACAATAGAAGTGCAGTGGGGCGCGTGGTGGTGGTGGCGGTGTGGGGTTCAGCCAGATGAATGGGGGAGCTGCTCGCTAAGAGGGCTAGTATTTCACCCCAATGTCAGACCCTGGTAGGGGGGCGTGGTGCTGGAGCTCAGGGTGGAGAAGTGACACCAGTTAATGCCAAGCACCTCTCTTCTGCTCTCCGCAGCCTGAGGACTAGCTATTGACCTCCAGGCTGCCATAAACCATCTGGCACAGCAGAGGAGAGATAGAGAGGATAGAGGGATTATGATGAAATTACCATGTGGAACATTTAGGCTTTTTTAACTATTGGTTGGAATAGTGGAACGTGGGAATTTGCACAACCGTGTGTTAATATCATGAGTAATGATGATGTTGTTAGATTTGGAGTGAAACTGTCTCAGTCATATTTATGAGTACTCATACAGCATGATGAACGGCACCATACACTCTGCAGTGAAGTTATCCTGATCACATGATCAATTCTTTCATTTTCACCGACAAATAAGATCAGTAAAATTCACTTTTAAAGATTACACTTTTTTTCATCTCAATTTAGAAAAAGGTCATTTTTACCAGAAACAGACGTGACACCATAATGTGGCATTTCCACTCAGATGCAGCGAAAGAAAGGAAGAGATAAAATGCAGACTTGTAATCGCCCCATATATTAGGCTCTGGGAAGCCATCACATAAGGATATAACAAGCTGTAATGAGGAAGGGGAATTTTCCCTGTGAAGAATAGATAGAGTCCTGACCCTCTCAGAGCCAGAGCATAGAGTCACCAGTTCTCCATATAAGAGAACCCCATTCCAATTTCTCACTTTGGAGAATAAAAGCATCCCAGAGCAGGAGGTGAGGTGGAAGAGGAAGTGGGGAGGCGGAGGAGGGAAGATGGAAGGTAGGGAGGGGGGAATACTATGGTGCCTGAATCAATGACATGGGTCTAAACTCTGTCCAATCTCACCAAAGGCCAAAGTTTGAACCTTGAGATCAAGATCATTGTATGCATACAAACCACCAATTAATAGGAAATCATGGTGTCGTTTCGTGCTAGATCTGATTATCATTTGTATAATTACAGCGTCAATGGGAAACACAGCGACCAAACACTGAGACTTCATATAGTTAGAACTCTGTCAGGGGAATCAGTCTAAGAATCATCTGAGAAACTCAGATTGTCTCAATGATCTCTCAGCCTGCCACAGCCAAGAGACATTATGTGTACACAGTAATGTACATATAGTTTATGCTCCGTGACTGATATGACAACAATTATCTTGATTTATTTACATGAGCTTTACAAATTAGGGTTAATTATTGTGTCTTAATGATGCCTCTAAGTGCAGCTCTCTCTGTAACCATGACTATACAGAGATAACAGAAGGGATTTAGCAAAATGTCACCGCCACTTTGTGCAAGTGGATGATAACTTCATCTATCCATTATCGTGGCAAACACCTGCAATGTAGCACAAGAGACCGTTGGGGCTAGGCAATAGATAATTACTAATTAATCAATATGGAGAAAGAGTTGAGGTGGAAGGAAGACTGAGAGACTGAGAGAGTTGTACCCTCTCTTTCTCTCTCTCTTTCTCTGTCTGTCTGTCTGTCTGTCTGTCTGTCTGTCTGTCTGTCTGTCTGTCTGTCTGTCTGTCGCTCTCGCTCTCGCTCTCGCTCTCGCTCTCTCTCTATCTCTCTCTGAAACAGCCTGGGTCTGATAAACCTTTCAAATTAACAGGGAAGGAGGAGGAGGTGAAAGATGGGACCAACACTCATCTGTTCTCAACATGGCAGCTTTGTGTTTTAGCCTCACTGGTTGCTGATATCTCTGTTCCATCCTTAGGCACTATTTTCAGATGAATATATTAAGAGAGAGGGATGAGAAATCCAGGTCTATTCATTAGGCTGAATGCAGGTGAATTGACAGACGTTCAAGCTACATAATTTACCTCACAACACTCCATGTACTTTTACACGTTTGAAGCAAAGTAAAAATGCTATCAGATGAGAGTAGACTAGAGTGTGAATATTATCAGGTTGGAGATTATTGTTCGTAAATGTATTTCTGCAGATTCAATTCACTTTAAACCCTTGTAAGAGGATGCTAATGGTACGTTACCCTTATAGCCATACCAACCAAACAACCAACCAACAGCACCGTATCCCATCAAATAATTTTTTTACTTTTTACTTTTCCCATCACTACACCCCTGGACCGGGACCCCCCATCAGGACAACAATTTAAGGTAAAAACCGATGTCCCTCGGTTTTTGCCGTCAAGTCCATGTACATTTTTTAGTCCTAACCCCTCTGAGACAGCCGAGCCGCAGTATGATGCATGTTGGCAAAATCCCCAGATGGAAGAGGAGAAAAACAGTGATGAAAGGCTCCATCTAGAATATGGAGTGAGGGGAGAAGAGTGAAAACACTCCTCACTCCTCGAAGGACATCTCATTCCATCCTCCATAATGCTGGATAAAGACATGGAATCACATCCACTATGGCAAAGTGGTAATGGTGTAGCAGCACTTAAATCCCCTCATTTAAGTGTAAATAGGTTTCCTTTAGGAAGGCCTAAGCAGCTGGCTCTGCTATGTCACTCTAACTCTGTGTGACCGCTGCTGGGGTTTGTTTCCTCCACGGTAGAACATAAGAGAGGAGAATTCTCCCAGCGTTTAGCCACCACAGCAGACACCGTGCTGATAGGAGATTACTATGATGAATGAGTGTTCAAGCCACGTTATGTTATTCACCATATGCAGCAGTCCGGAGAAATAGATAATGTCAACTTCAACTAGTGAATCATTAGATGGAAATCTGTCATCTGATGCTTACCTGTTGGGTAGTACTTCCAATGAGGAGCATTTTTATAAAGCATTAAGCACTGCTTATAAGGCGTTATAAATGGACTTATAAGGTTATTAAGAAATGGGTGTTCATAGGAACTGTTATCACCCGTTATTAGGGTGGCTACTCTCTTAATGTTTTTGAAGGGTGTTCAGAAGTGCATTGCTTATGGTGGTGACTACTCTCTGTGTTGTTGTTGGAGGGTAGTCAGTAGTGGATGTGACAAGCCCACGGTCTGGTCTAGTGGACCAGAAGCAGACCATATTTCAGAGCAGATGGCTAAAGTAATTTCTCCTTGACTTGTCCTCCAACGTTGGGCATCCAATACAATGTGACCCACCACTCAAAGTAGGAAGTTGGAATGTAAGGGGATTAAATCAACCTGTTTCACTGTTATTACATCAGTTATTCAGTCAACAAGTTCTTAACGATTTTATAATAACAACTCCGGTACCTGGAGAAACACATACCACTTGTATGGCACAGATGGTTAGTTTTATAACTAAGTAATGCTTTATACACATTTCTAAGCACACCAATGTCAATAGAAAACAAAGGTGAACCTTATATGTTTCTTTTTTTAAACATGCCTTTCATCAAGCTATTGAAAAAAATGTCAGATGTACAACACTGTAGTTCTTCCCTTCAAGTTGTATTTTTCCAACCAGGGACAATTTGTCTGTGTTGTAGAGTATAATATGAAAACAGCCTCCAAGACGAATCATCTCTGTCTCACCCCTCTGTCTCACCCCTGGGTATAATACCTTGTATGTTTGCATACTTTTCGTGTTCTCTGTGGAAATATTTGAAGGAAAATTGAAAGAGATTTTAGTTTTGTTTTATGTATTGCATGTATAGTATGTAGTAGGGCTATGCTACTTGTTCAATCTGTATATTACCTAGCATAAATGTAAACTGTGTTGATCTATATTGATAATTTTATTTTGCTTACTTCCTATTGAGATATATAAGGTAGTTCCCCAATATGTAGCCTAGCCTATAAATACAGTGCATTCCACAATATGTGTCCATATACAGGATATATAGAGGAAATGATGGGTTTGATGGGCGGGGCCTTTCTGTAGCTCCAGAGGGGATTTCTCTGGAATAAAGATTTGTATAAGAAAACTATAAGCCTGCCTTATTCGCCTGAGATTTTGTACATGCTTTAATTCAAGTTCAAACCTCTAAAGTTTCATTTTCCTAGTAGAAAAAGAAATGTCCAACCTTTTTTCTCCAATGAGAATGGATAGCTGTATTAACTCTTCTGATTATCATGGCATTTCAGAGCAGCAAGCAGCATGGTGTTGGATCAATACTCTTCTAATAGAACACCTAGAGTTGGGCTACACAGAGCCAACTCATGTTTTTCATTTGTTTCCTATAGGAAACGCAAGAGCAAATAAGACGCAGGGTGGGGGTGGGGAGAGAATACGTTAGCATTTCCTATATGTCCATAGTATATGTCCAGAAACTAGAGAGTAAATTGAATGTCATCCTGGAACAATCCGATGGCTTTATCAACCTTAAGTAATCTCATTCTGTAGCAAAAGTTATTCTATTTGAGTTGTTATTTCTATTGATGGGTGACATCCCTAGATCCTCTTTGTATCACACTGTAGACAGGAAAAGAAACCCCTGGCAGAGAGAGAGTGCCTGCATCCAGGAGTGATTCTTTTGTTTTATTTCATGAATTGTATTTATTTCATTGAAACAAGTTTTTAGATATATATATTTTTTGCATTCCACTATTTCCCGTTCATTCTGGGTCGCTTGGCGGCAGGCGGAATAGGAATTGCGAGCTGATAGGATATTTCCTTGCTCACGGCATGGCCTACCTTTGCTTCTAACTGTAATTTACTTTTCTCTCTACGTCGCCCCCAGTCTGTCTGGGCTCTGGTTTGTTGAATGATGTGCTAATCCATTCTATTCTTCAGACAAGTGTATCGACCAGTATAAACAGACTGGAGGGCACAAACCTAAATGAAAGCCGCAGTTTCCCTGTGAATCATTTAACTAGCTCCCGGAGCAAATGCAGCAACATAACAGCCCTTTTCTCAGCCTGCTGAATATACATTAAGAAGCCATTAAAGTATACTGTAAACCCGGGCTGAGGCTGAAGACAGTGTCTGAATCTAGCTATCTAACCTTCTAGAATGTCCTCCTCCCTATGAAATCCCTCCTCAGACACAGCGGTCTCCCTCTCTCCCCTCTGCCTCCCCCAGTGATGCATCTCCTCCACCCTGCCTCCCCAGTGGTGCCTCTCCTCCACCTGCCTCCCCCACTGTTGCTTCTCCTCCCCCCTGCCTCCCCCAGTGGTGCCTCTACTCCCCCCTTCCTCCCCCAGTGGTGCCCCTCCTCCCCCAGTGGTGCCTCTCCTCCCCCCTTCCCCCTTCCTCCCCCAGTGGTGCCTCTCCTCCCCCTCCTCCCCCAGTGGTGCCTCCCCTCCCCTCCTCCCCCAGTGGTGCCTTTTATCCCCTTCCTCCCCCAGTGGTGCCTCTCCTCCCCCTCCTCCCCCAGTGGTGCCTCCCCTCCCCTCCTCCCCCAGTGGTGCCTTTTATCCCCTTCCTCCCCCAGTGGTGCCTCTCCTCCCCCTCCTCCCCCAGTGGTGCCTCCCCTCCCCTCCTCCCCCAGTGGTGCCTTTTATCCCCTTCCTCCCCCAGTGGTGCCTCTCCTCCCCCTTCCCCCTCCCTCCCCCAGTGGTGCCTCTCCCCCCCCCCCTCCCCCAGGGGTGCCTCTCCTCCCCCCTGACTCCCCAGTGGTGCCTCTCCTCCCCTGCCTCCCCCAGTGGTGCCTCACCTCCCCTCCCTCCCCCAGTGGTGCCTCTCCTCCCCCTGCCTCCCCCAGTGGTGCCTCACCTCCCCCCTCCCCCTTCCTCCCCCACTGGTACCTCTCCTCCCCCCTCCCCACTTCCTCCCCCAGTGGTACCTCTCCTCACCTTCCTCCCCCAGTGGTGCCTCTCCTCCGCCCTGCACCGCAGTGGTGCCTGTTTTTTGTGGTTCTTGCATTGGAATTATATTGAATTCTGCTTGTATAATCACGCTATACCACAATAAACATAAAATTCAAATGCTGAGACTCTGAGAACATTGAGTGCTTTTGAAATCTGAAGCCTATTTCTTTCCTGCGCTGTGTCAGCACAATGGACAGCGTCTTACAGCAAGGCCGTTTTGGTAATGAATATAGGCTACAAGACAGATAGGGCAATTCACTTATTACAAACAGCCTATGTGAATGCAGCCGTACACACAGCTGTCTTACCAAAATAATGCAAACTAAATCCTGAATGTAGTCGCCTAGTTATTTGTGCATGCAAACAAAAATACTGAATAGCAGTTTGGCTTAGAATACCGACACAACTGTGAATGAGAACGAATAAATGTGAACAGAACAAAACAGAACAAAACAGCGGTACCAAGTAGTAGGCCTAGTAAACAAAATATCAGATCGATAAAGACACAATCTATTTTTAGGCTAGTTACATTAACAGGAAATAAACGCAGTGAACAAAAGGCGAATGGAGATCCAAATAACCAAAACATAGCCTACAGCCTACTACAGTGAGATGCAGCCATGTACAGGTGTCTTGCCAAATAAATAGGCCTATAGTCCCGATTCAAACATGGAAAATTATGTAGCTCATGAGTTCAGCAACACGTTGTGATATGGCACAATACACTTCTGTGAATCAAACAGCAACGAAAACCAAAAAGCTACCAAGAAAACCATAATAGAATGTATCTATTTCTATGCCGGCCCAGTCAAGACATCCACTAGCATTTTAATGTCTGTGGAAAACATCTTACAAGATCTTATTGCTCCTAGCTCTGCCAAACAATTTATATAAATTTATAAATGTTTTATAAGCAGAATGGGTAGAGGTCAATTGCTATTATACTATAACACTGTTATTACCGACTTTTTGATTGAGGCGCAGCAAATACATTCAAATGGTGTTCCTATGAGTTAATGACAGCTCTGAGATGTGTGTGTCTGCGTATGCCTGTTAGAAGAAGGCATCCAGACTTCCAGAGATCATATTGCTGAAAATGTGAATAGTTTGTTCGATTGAAATCTGTCCTTGGTTGTATCCCTGTTGTGTGTGTCTGCTCTGCCCAGCAGCCCTTGTAACTTTATTTCATTTAACCAGGCAAGTCAGTTAAGAACACATTTTTATTTACAATGACAGACTACCTACAGGGACAGCCATAGTAGTACAGCGCCCCTGGATCAAATTAGGGTTAAGTGCCTTGCTCAAGGACACATCAACAGGTTTTCACCTTGTCTGCTCAGGGTTTCGATCCAGCAACCTTTCAGTTACTGGCCAAAACACTCTAACCACTAGGCTACCTGCCATGTTAGAAGGAAAGCTATGGTAATTTCTTTAAGAAATTTCCCCCTCGGGGATCAATAAAGTACCTAGTACCTAAAGTATCTATCTATATTTCGCGCCACACTCTTATTCAGACAGTGTCTCTGGCTACATTTTTCAATGGGACTTAGCAAGGCAAAATCAGCAGCAAACATGTCAAAACCACCAGAGTGGAAAAAAAATACACAAAGGCAAGCGGAGAAATTAATGATGATTTTATTTTCTTATCTTTCACCGGGAATTCATTACTTTACGGTGTGCTCTATGCAGTGGCAGGTTCATGGCTTGTCAGAGAAGACTAATGGCTTGTCTTTCTTGGAGAGGAATAACACAGGCTTGTCAACATCAGTAACCAACTTGTTCTTCTCTAAAAAGGGAATCTGGAAAATCTTAAATTGAAAACAAACAATCATTTTAGATACAGTACTCTACTTTATTTGACCCCCCCCCCCAAATGCATACGTTGTTATCCTGCATATGACAGACTGCTATTATTATGAATGACGTTTTGTCCTGACTGACTCCCTGAGGGAAGATGTTCAAATCGAAAGTCAAACTTGAAAGGGGAAATGAAAGTCTTCATACTTCAAACCTATAATTCATGACTGCACCTATCTAGTCTGATCCTTGTTCACTGTACTGCTGTATCAGGGCTGAAAGTATTTTTTATTTTTTTTTAACCCTCCTGTAAGGAGCCTGAACAAAGGAAAAAAGTGGGTTCTTTAGAATTTATACTTTCTATTTAAACTCTGACAGAGTTGTTGATGTTTAAGTTAAGTTCTGCGCTGAAAAAGGGCAAAAAGAACAATCCTGAAGTCCTTGAAAACAGAGCGGGGAGTCTATATGAAGTCCCACCTCGAGTCGGCAGCATACTTAACATACTTCTCTGTTATAGGAGACTTGATTAAATGACAGCCACTTTGTTGTTTACACACGGATGGCAGCAGTGTCAACACACACACACACACACACACACACACACACACACACACACACACACACACACACACACACACACACACACACACACACACACACACACACACACACACACACACACACACACATACACAACACACAACAGACGCATCCCGAAAACATTAGAGCAGGTCTGAACTGAGACGAGTTCAAAAGAAAAACAGAAAATGGATGGCAAAAAATAACCGTGACAACCTCCAAAATCTGGGACAATGTGAACTGAAAATTTTGATTTTTTTTGCCTTGATAGTATTTTCACTAAAATAAAATCTTCTTTCTTCCTTACGTCTGGTTTTGAAGAGGAGATAGCTGAGACAGTAGGAGGCATGAAGAAAGAAAGTTAGCAGGTTTAGTGTACTTGGCTACTTGGCAAGGTCAACTTTAACCGCTGAATGTATGCATCCTCTGGGACCAGCCCCAATCACTCACCACCTGCTTATCAATCCGAGAGGGGTAGAACGGGAGACCACCATTTCACCGCTGTTAAATTAATTGCCCTAACATCCCCTCGCCGCGCCCCCCGAACACCGCCGAACACGGCAGCACTAGACCCACAGACCTGTGTTGTGCTGGGGAGTGTTTTCCCCACTGTTGACATGCATATCTTTTAATCTAGAAAAGCCTGATTCTGTAACGAGTCAAAGTGGTATGGTACACACTGCACTGCACCTGGGCTGTTCTCTCTGAACACATGCTGGCTGTCTTGGCGGGAAACTCTGATGACACCCCTCAGATTTAGAATGAGTATTGATTGGGTAATGGAAAATGAGAGTATGCTATTTTTTTTCAAGCTGCTCTTTTTCGCTCCATATACCAGCATGTTGTTTTACTGTAAAATGGCAACTCTTAGGGCTCTAAGGTGCTGCATCTCAGTGCTAGAGGCGTCACAACAAACCCTGGTTCGAATCCAGGCTGTATCACAATCTGGCTGTGATTGGGAGTCCCATAAGGCGGTGCACAATAAGAATTTGTTCTTAACTGACTTGCCTAGTTAAATAAATGTTCAATATAAATAAAAGTATGTTTATGTTTATTTCCAGGCTATGAAAAGGATAACGTGGCCATATATTTATTACTGTACTGTTATTACTGTACTGTTTGATAATATTAGTATTTCTGCACATACAGAATGTGAAAGAGCAGCATTATTATGAGGACTTTCAGCAGGATTTTGAAAGATACATTTCTGTTATTTTTGCCGTGTTTCCCACGTTTGTGTAAACATAAAATCCTTGACCCTAGTCATCATAAATGGAGAATTACTGGGGAGCTAATGGAGACAGATGGGAATGTGGCATGCCATTTACTGAAATTGGTGAAGTATTTAACCTCGAGTTGCTTCAGTTTGCAAGAAAGATTGTTGGAATATCTCGCAGAGAGCGGCCAGATAAACAGACTCTCGGCCTAACCACCTCTGACTGCATCATAAACTAGACTCATTCTGTTCAACTGAACTGTCAACATCTCAAGACCAAATAAAGATTTGTATTATAATGTACTTGGGGTTAGAAGAGTCAGCTTCTACTGCTACACCAGCTAGCCAGACAGCCTCCTCGACTACAGTCTGAGGTCTCTTTCTCTCTCTCTCTCTCTCTCTCTCTCTCTCTCTCTCTCTCTCTCTCTCTCTCTCTCTCTCTCTCTCTCCCCCCCCCCCTCTCTCTCTCTCTCTCTCTTTCTCTCTCTCTCTCTCTCTCTCCCTCTCCCTCTCTCTCGTCTGCCATACGCTGTAAAACGGCGGTGTCCTTAGCCATGTCACGTCTACAAATTTGTGCGTTTGGGTGCTGTGACAGATGGGTGGCTGGCTAGTCATTGGCTGTGGTGTGGGAAGCAGACTTCGGAGTGCAGAAGATGGCCCTTGCCTGATGGAGCTGCTAGACAAACACGGAGGCCAAACCCATGTCATGTGGTCAAGGCTGTTACTCCCCCTCGTCAAAAACTCATCAGACCAATTACTCCCTTTAAAATGTTCCTGCTAGTAGACCCTATAGGAACATCTCTGTAAAATGGATTGTGTCCCAAATGGCACCCTATCTCCTATATAGCCTATAGAGCTCTGGTCAAAAGTAGTGCACTGTATAGGGAAAAGGGTGCCGTTTGGGATGCGTTCATGGTTACAAATTGAAGGGGGTAACTTTCTGTCCTTCACTGTTTAAGCAGAGATTGTTGTATTCCACAGACTAACCTTAACGCTACTATGCCTGATTCTCTCCCTAGTTTCCCGCCTTCTCCTCCCTGGCTCTAATCAGGATTGAATGCGGCTACACAACAACAGCAGTTATACACGTTGTTCATGCTTCCCTGCCTCTCCACCTAGCACTTGATTATTTCACCTGGAACAGCTTTATAGCACACAAGCCGTCCGTCTCTCGCTGGAGACTATGAAACAATAAACACATGCTCTGTCAAACAGCAATGCTATATTTACCTCTATGAGCATGTAGTATAGACGCATTGTAGTCTGTGGAATTTATAAACAAACAGGCTTAAATTAATGTGTATTTTCTAGAGTTTTTACTCTATGGTTTGTGTTGAAGTGAATATCTCTTTCACAGTTTTCACCCTATGGTTTATGCCTATGCATTTCCCCCTATGGTTATCCTGTTGTAGCAGTGGTGGAAAAAGTACTCAATAGTCATACTTTTAGTAAAAGTAAAGATAACGTAATAGAACATGACTAAAGTTCAAGTTAAAGTCACCCAGTAATATCCTACTTGAGTAAAAGTCTCAAAGTATTTGGTTTGAAATATACTTAATTATTAAAAGAAAATGGAATTGCTAAAATGTAGTTAAGTATTACAAGTAAAATTATAAATCATTTCAAATTCATTATTTTAAGCAAACCAGATGGCACCATTTCTTGTTCGTTTTTTTATTGAAGGATCGCCAGGGGCACATTCCAACACTCAGACATAATTTACAAACAAAGCATTTGTGTTTAGTGAGTCCGCCAGAACATAGGCAGTAGGGATGACCAGGGATGTTCTCTTGATAAATGTGTGAATTGAACCATTTCCTATCTAAATGTAACAGGTACTTTTGGGTGTCAGAGAAAATGTATGGAGTAAAAGGTACATTATTTTCTTTAGGAATGTAGTAAAAGTTGTCAGAAATATAAATAGTAAAGTAAAGTACAAATACCCCAAAAAACTACTTAAGTAGTACTTTAAACTATTTTTACTTAAGTACTTTACACCACTGTGTTGTAGTCAGTGGTTTAAATCTCTATTACATTGTGTTGTTGTGTTGATTATGTGGGAGGGATAATCTGTTTGACTGCTCAGCCTCAGGTCCCATCTGTGTGACTTGCATGTATTGTATTGACAGCAGGTAAAAGGGATGAGGCTGAATGTGGGTAGGTAAGTGTGTGTGTGTGTGTGTGTGTGTGTGTGTGTGTGTGTGTGTGTGTGTGTGTGTGTGTGTGTGTGTGTGTGTGTGTGTGTGTGTGTGTGTGTGTGTGTGTGTGTGTGTGTGTGTGTGTGTGTGTGTGTGTGTGTGTGTGTGTGTGTTTGTCAGGGGGGCTGGGGGTGGCGTGGGGTGATGATGGAGGGTGAAACTTGACATGTTTTCATAGTTGTGACAACTGATTTGACAGTGACAGGTGATTTGGGTCTACCTCTAATAAGTGAATTAATAGGAGGTAAAACATAGTGATCTGTCATGTTTCCAATACCTTAACAGCTGGCAGGCTTGTCCTTTGGTGACAAGCTACAGTAGTTTGTTCTGTGCAAATCTTCTGTCACCCAGAAAATGAAAGCAAAGTGCCGGGGAAGAAAATGATCTGGTTGTGACAGAGAGAGCAGAGTGAGGAATTCCTTGTCAGACTTAGCCAGCTGTGCCAATAATATTATCTTCAGTAGCATTAATCACACTCCTCCTCCCAGCAGCCCCTTGTACCAGCCGGCTCCCACAGGAACCTGTCAAACGTTGTGCTGGGGAAAATGGCCGACAGCCTTCTCACCTGAAGGAGGGAGCAGTTAGCTGTAGCGCTGTGCTTCAAAAGCCCCAGTCTGTCTGATGAATGAATTGAAGTCTGTTAGAAACATTATATACCTGGAGGATCTGAAACAGAGCTATTAAAAGCCCAAATCTTGCATAAAGAATTAGTGGGGAATAGTTATTTGTGTTATTACATGCAATAAATACTCCTGCTGCATTGTCTTGGTTTATCTCCTCCATAATGTTGGCTGTGTAAAACTGAACCGGTGGGTTGAAGCTTATCTGCTGTTGCCGTAGCTGTATTTTAGCCACCTTGTGCCTGTTGCAGTAGCCTATGTAATCTCAGAAGCAGTTTGGTGGACCGGTGCTTTACTACAGTGGTTAGTTGTACAGTAGTGCCCAGTGACCACGAGACCAGTGACCACCAGACCAGTGACCACCAGACCAGAGACCACCAGACCTGGGCTCAAATAGTATTTGTTTTCTTCAATATTTTGAACGTTTGATTGATTTGGCCCAACTGGAGTGCCAGATGGGAATATTTGAAAGTAGATGTATACTATTTGAACCCAGGTCTACACATCCCCATAAACAGCGGGGTACAAAGCTTCAACTCTCTCTGTCAACTGTAACTAGCGGACTGTGTGAAACTCTGACTGTCCATCCTTGTAATGAAAGACGGATTACTTGTTGTGCTGGGAAAGTTTAGCTTCCCTCTGAAGGTAATATCATGGTATTAAACCTGAAAGGCTATTGGGTTTTTGACACATATTTAGGCTTGTGGGGAAGGTAAAAGCCTAGAGGCAAATGCCTGGCTGGAATATAACATATTCTGTAGCTACACACACAACTGCCACCAAGCTGAGGCTGGCTTGACAGCTGGCCAAGGAACACAGACAGTCACAGGAGTTTTCATGATGCAATAACTAATGCCAAGTGCTCAACCTAACCCTGGGGTGCGTCCCAAATGGGACCCAATTCCCGTTAAAGTGCACTACTTTCGACCAGCAGCCCTGGAATGTAGGGATCTATCACTATAAGCGATGTTCATTCCTCTATTGTATTAACTGTCACGTTCAATGTTTTGTCAGTGGCTGTATAATCTGGGTTTTAAGAGTGGAGTGCACACTTTGCCTGGGTAACCCTGATTCAATCCAACATGGTTATACTGCCCTTAGACTAAGTAGGTCAAAAGTAGTGCACTACAGTGTATTCGGAAAGTATTCAGACCCCTTAACTTTTTCCACATTCTGTTACGTTACAGCCTCATTCTAAAATTGATTAAATTGTTTTTTTTCCTGATCAATCTACACACAATACCCCATAATGACAAAGCAAATGTATAAAATAAAAAAAAAACTGAAATATCACATTTACATAAGCATTCAGTACTTTGTTGAAGCACTTTTGGCAGCGATTACAGCTTCGAGTCATCTTGGGTATGACGCTACAAGCTTGGCGCACCTGTATTTGGGGAGTTTCTCCCATTCCTCTCTGCAGATCCGCTCAAGTTATGTCAGGTTCAATGGGGAGCGTCGCTGCACAACTATTTTCAGGTCTCTCCAGAGATCAGGTTCAAGTCCGGGCTCTAAATTAAATGAGCAAAAAATATTCAATTTTATTTGGAATGGCAAGCCAGACAAAATTAAAGGGCCTATTTATATCATTAAAATGAATTCAGAGGGCATAAATTATTAAACATTAAAGCATTAGACCTCTCACTAAAGGCATCAGTCATACAAGAGTTATACTTAAATCCAGAATGGTTCTCAAGTAAATTAGTAAGAATGTCTCACCCCATGTTCAAGAATGGCTTTTTAAAATATTTATTCAGATTACAACTGCTCACTTTCGGCTATTTGAACACGAAATCATCTCCAAAATATAGTTATTTTTTAAACAAGCCATAGAAAGTTGTCAGTTTAATCCACCTGAAAATACAGAACAAATAATACAACAATTATTGTGGTTAACACAGACATACAGTGGGGAGAACAAGTATTTGATACACTGCCGATTTTGCAGGTTTTCCTACTTACAAAGCATGTAGAGGTCTGTAATTTTTATCATAAGTACACTTCAACTGTGAGAGACGGAATCTTAAACAAAAATCCAGAAAATCACATTGTATGATTTTTAAATAATTAATTTGCATTTTATTGTATGACATAAGTATTTGATCACCTACCAACCAGTAAGAATTCCGGCTCTCACAGACCTGTTAGTTTTTCTTTAAGAAGCCCTCCTGTTCTCCACTCATTACCTGTATTAACTGCACCTGTTTGAACTCGTCACCTGTATAAAAGACACCTGTCCACACACTCAATCAAACAGACTCCAACCTCTCCACAATGGCCAAGACCAGAGAGCTGTGTAAGGACATCAGGGATAAAATTGTAGACCTGCACAAGGCTGGGATGGGCTACAGGACAATAGGCAAGCAGCTTGGTGAGAATGCAACAACTGTTGGAGCAATTATTAGAAAATGGAAGAAGTTAAAGATGACGGTCAATCTCCCTCGGTCTGGGGCACCATGCAAGATCTCACCTCGTGGGGCATCAATGATCATGAGGAAGGTGAGAGATCAGCCCAGAACTACACGGCAGGACCTGGTCAATGACCTGAAGAAAGCTGGGACCACAGTCTCAAAGAAAACCATTAGTAACACACTACGCCGTCATGGATTAAAATCCTGCAGCGCACGCAAGGTCCCCCTGTTCAAGCCAGCGCATGTCCAGGCCCGTCTGAAGTTTGCCAATGACCATTTGGATGATCCAGAGGAGGAATGGGAGAAGGTCATGTGGTCTGATGAGACAAAAATAGAGCTTTTTGGTCTAAACTCCACTCGCCGTGTTTGGAGGAAGAAGAAGGATGAGTACAACCCCAAGAACACCATCCCAACCGTGAAGCATGGAGGTGGAAACATCATTCTTTGGGGATGCTTTTCTGCAAAGGGGACAGGACGACTGCACCGTATTGAGGGGAGGATGGATGGGGCCATGTATCGCGAGATCTTGGCCAACAACCTCCTTCCCTCAGTAAGAGCATTGAAGATGGGTCGTGGCTGGGTCTTCCAGCATGACAACGACTCGAAACACACAGCCAGGGCAACTAAGGAGTGGCTCCGTAAGAAGCATCTCAAGGTCCTGGAGTGGCCTAGCCAGTCTCCAGACCTGAACCCAATAGAAAATCTTTGGAGGGAGCTGAAAGCCCGTATTGCCCAGCGACAGCCCCGAAACCTGAAGGATCTGTATGGAGGAGTGGGCCAAAATCCCTGCTGCAGTGTGTGCAAACCTGGTCAAGAACTACAGGAAACGTATGATCTCTGTAATTGCAAACAAAGGTTTCTGTACCAAATATTAAGTTCTGCTTTTCTGATGTATCAAATACTTATGTCATGCAATAAAATGTAAATTAATGACTTAAAAATCATACAATGTGATTTTCTGGATTTTTGTTTTAGATTCCGTCACTCACAGTTGAAGAGTAACTATGATAAAAATTACAGACTTCTACATGCTTTGTAAGTGGGAAAACCTGCAAAATCGGCAGTGTATCAAATACTTGTTCTCCCCACTGTATGTAAATGTCTGCTCTACCCAAAACTACAACCAACTAATTGCAGCATTACCACAAAAATGGAAGAGGCAAGTGGAAGGGGAATAAAGTAAGGAACTTGTCTGTTGGCCCTGCAATAAATACCAAAATTGGTTAAAGAATATTGTGATAAACAAATACAGCGGGTGAAATAAGTATTGAACACGTCACCATTTTTCTCAGTAAATATATTTCCAAAGGTGCTATTGACATGACATTTTCACCAGATGTTGGTAACAACCCAAGTAATCCAGACATACAAAGAAACCAAAATACGTTCAGAAATTAAGTTATGTGTAATAATGTGAAATGACACATGGGGAAAAGTATTGAACACATGTAGAAAGGGAGGTGCAAAAAGGCATGGAAAGCCAAGACAACAGCTGAAAACTCAGTAATTAAAAAGCAATCCAGCCCCCTGTCAGTGCAAATTAATATCAGCTGGTTCAGTCCCAACTGATGGCCTACAAAAAGGTCTCATTGCCAAGGTGTCACACAAGACACATCTCATGATGGGTAAAAGCAAAGAGCTGTCTCAAGACCTTCGCAACCTAATTGTTGCAAAACATAATGATGGCATTGGTTATAGGCGCATTTCTAAGCTTCTGAATGTTCCAGTGAGCACTGTTGGGGCCATAATACGGAAGTGGAATAACACAATCATTTCACCATAAATTTGCCTCGACCAGGTGCTCCTCGCAAGATTTCTGACAGAGGAGTGAAAACAATAATCAGAAGAGTTGTCCAAGAGCCAAGGACCACTTGTGGAGAGCTTCAAAAAGACCTGCAATTAGCAGGTACTGTTGTCTCAAAGAAAACAGTAAGTAATGCACTCCACCGCCATGGCCTGTATGCACGCTCACCACGCAAGACTCCATTGTTGAAAAAAAAGCATGTTGAAGCTCGTTTAAAGTTTGCTGCACAACATTTGGAAAAGCCAGTGAAATACTGGGAGAATATAGTGTGGTCAGATGAGAGCAAAATTGAACTGTTTGGATGTCATAATACACACCATGTTTGGAGGAGAAATGGCACTGCACATCACTCTAAAAACACCATACCAACAGTGAAGTTTGGAGGTGGGAACATCATGGTGTGGGGCTGCCTTTCAGCAAATGGTACTGGCAAACTTCACATAATTGAAGGAAGGATGAATGGGCAAATTTACCGAGACATTCTTGACAAAAATCTGCTGCCATCTACCAGGATGATGAAGATGAAACGAGGGTGGACATTTCAGCAAGACAATGATCCCAAACACACAGCCAAGGAATCTCTCAATTGGTTTCAAAGAAAGAAAATAAAGCTGATAGAATGGCCCAGCCAATCACCTGACTTAAATCCCATTGAAAATCTATGCAAAGAACTGAAGATCAAGATTCATAGAAGAGGCCCACGGAACCTTCAAGATTTGAAGACTGTTTGTGTGGAAGAATGGGCCAAAATCACACCAGAGCAATGCATGCGACTAGTTTCTCCATACAGGAGGCGTCTTGAAGCTGTCATTACCAACAAAGGCTTTTGTACAAAGTATTAAATAAATATCAGTAAGTGTGTTCAATACTTTTTCCCTGTGTTATTACACATAACTTAATTTCTGAACTTATTTGTTTTGGTTTCTTTGTATGTATGGATTACTTGGGTTGTTACCAACATCTGGTGAATTTCATGTCAATAGCACCTTTGGAAATATATTTACTGAGAAAAAGGGTGACGTGTTCAATACTTATTTCACCCGCTGTATGTAGTTCTACTACGTGATATCTTTCAACAAAGCTGAGTTAGAAAGGAATACCTACACGTACTAAACAGCTCATGTTATAGACAGAAGCGTGCTACATGGCAGACCAATCCAAACTAATCTCTTGGCATGTCCAGCCCACTCATTATCTCTGCCAATCATGGCTAGCGGGAAGGTTGCTGTCTTTTTCTGTTGCTAAACCAACTAGGCTCGTAATTTAACAATTTTATTCGTATTTACAGATGGCATACAAGTTTGTTATTAAGGCACATGAAAGTTCACATGTTCCAGAAAGCATTTCTGCCCAAAAACGCATTTTGATTAAGTGGCGCAGTGGTCTAAGACACTGCATCTCAGTGCTAGAGGCGTCACTACAGACTGTATCACAACCGGCCGTGATTGGGAGTCCCATAGGTTGGCGCACAATTGGCCCAGCGTCATCCGAGTTTGGCCGGTGTAGGCCGTCATTGTAAATAAGAATTTGTTCTTAACTTACCCTTACCCTAGTTAAATAAAGGAATTAAAAAAAAACATTTAAATGTCTTGCCTGTAGTGACGAGTCACATACTTGTAGACCACAGAAACAATATTTTATATGATTTTTACTTAAATACTTACTTTCAAAGTTAACTGAAATGTCTTATTGTGATCTCTCTTTTTTCACTGAGGAGTTTCAATACAGCATGATATAGCCTTCTCAATGAATATCAGTGCTAATAATGAAATATGTTTCCATGACTCTCAGTCCTCCTAGAGTGTAATCTTGTTCAAAGTTATGAAAGAGGCACAGAATCTCTGCGTAGAATCTCTAATGCACATCAGAGGATGGTTTTAAAGATGTCTTTACCGAGTGGCTTCATGTATTAATTTAATTAGAAAAGAGATGCTGTCTCATTCCATCCAATCACATGTAGCTACTCTGCTGGTGATGTCAGTGAAATAAAAACACACTGTATAGAAGCCGTCACTGTAAAATGAGTAGTTGGGGTGTCATTGTATGGATTTGAAGTGGACAGAGACATCAGGAGGAAACAATGGGGAGAGAATGAGATCTATATCCATATCTATCCCCTATATCTGGCCATATCTATCCACTATATCTGGCCATATCTATCCCCTATATCTGGCCACATCTATCCCCTATATCTGGACATATCTATCCCCTATATCTGGCCATATCTATCCTCTATATCTGGCCATATCTATCCTCTATATCTGGCCATATCTATCCTCTATATCTGGCCATATCTATCCACTATATCTGGCCATATCTATCCACTATATCTGGCCATATCTATCCCCTATATCTGGCCATATCTATCCCCTATATCTGGCCATATCTATTCCCTATATCTGGCCATATCTGTCTCACCAGTCACACGTTAAAAACCTATAGCCCAGGTTTTACAAGAGATGCAGAGCTGTTCTGTTCTGTGCTGCTATGATGTGTGAGCTGCTGTATGAGATGCACTAGGTCTTAGTGAGACTAGTGAGGCCTTGGTGTCTTCCCGGTAAGCTCTGGAGGCCGGACGGCTGTAAATTCTGCTTACTGAACAGGAATGAAATGTCAGCCGGCCCAGCCACTCAGGCTGTGTTCCAAATAGCACCTAATTCCCTAGATAGCGTACTACTTTTGACTAGGACCCATAGGTAGGAGCAGGGCCCATATAGTTGTACACTATATAGGGAATAGGGTGCCATTTGGGACGGCACCTCAGGCTGCTCAGACCGCTAGCTCTGCCTGACAGACACATCCGTCTGCCTCCTCCTGACCAGAGGAAACTCTTATTCTTCCTCCTCTACCGGTTCTATCCCTCCATCCTCCTCACAATGGGAACAAGAAACGTGTGCGGCGGCCACAATTGCTTTCGAATTTACAGCGACATGAGCCTAATAGTGTGATTTTGTGTTCCGTACGGGGCCTTGCAAAGGGTGTAAGTGCACTGCTGAAGAGATTTCCATTGACTGCCGTGGTGTGATAGAGAATAGGAGAGTGAGGGAAGGAGATAGAGGGAGAAAGAGAGGGAGGGAGTGAAAGACTTCTCTCCTCCACTAATTTCCTGAGGAATAAAAGGCCTAGGTGGTTAGACATTTCTTCTCCTTTGAAGGGTGGATGGTATCATTGTGAAATGCATCCGTAATACGTCTCAGTGTATCTGATGATGGCACTCTCTCATTCAGTACATTTGTAAGATGCTATCAGAGGCAATCTGATTTCCCAGGTATGTAATTTAATAGGAATCACTGGAAGCTGCAGACGTTCTCCTAACCAAGGTAGATCTATAGCGGGTAAATATGTGTTACAGGAGACTGTTGATCCCATATACAAGCACTGAGTGTACAAAACATGCTCTTTCCATGACAGACTGACCAGGTGAATCCAGGTGAAAGCTATCATCCCTTATTGATTTAACTTATTAAATCCACTTCAATCAGTGTAGATGAAGGGGAGGAGACAGGTTAAACAAGGATTTTTAAGCCTTGAGACAATTGAGACATGGATTGTGTATGTGTGCCATTCAGACGGTGAATGGGCAAGACAAAAGATTTAAGTGCCTTTGAAAGGGGTATGGTAGTAGGTGTCAGGCACACCGGTTTATGTCAAGAGCTGCAACGCTGCTGGGTTTTTCACGCTCAACAGTTTCCCGTGTGTATCAAGAATGGTCCACCACCCAAAGGACATCCAGACAACTTGACACAACTGTGGTAAGCATTGGCTAGTATCTGTGTGGAACGCTTTCGACACCTCGTAGAGTCCATGCCCGATGAATTGAGTCCGTTCTGAAGGGTTGAAGGCTGTAGAGATACTTGTCACTGTGGTATTGTCTCCCAGAGTGTATACCTGTGCTGTTAAAGCCAAGGCATACCAGTTTGACACCTCTGCTGCAGAGAGGTTAGCCAAGGGTAGATCTTTAACCAAGGGACAAAGTTGAAACTTTATCTCTCTTTTTTTATTTGTCGACCTTATTTTACAACAAAAATTATTGAAGCGGTGTGGATTGATCCCGGTGGATGCAGATAGATTCCCATTAATCTCTCGTATGGTGCAATAAAACCGTCACTATAGGATCTGGTCTGATCACACAGACAGACACAATAGGCCCCACTTGTTTTATGACAGCTTTGAAAAGGTCTGCTTATCCCATAGGCTCCTCCTGTAATTCGTCTGGATTCTAGAATCCTGTCAATAGAATTATTGCATGATAGCAGCAGCACTGTAATGTACAGTCTGTGTTGTTCTATCCGGAGAGGGGGGAGAATGGTGACTTGCAGGCTTTTGTCACAGTTTTTTATTCTAGTTCTGGCCGTCTCATCACAGTCGTAACGCGCCTCCTTCATCCCAGAGGCTGAAAATGATTCCTATACGCTGTGTATTACCAAGCTTCTATTAGAAAGTTTTATGTTGTATGTTTATTGTTTCTATTCATTTATTTTTGCTCTATTTAATGCAATCAGTTCCCCTTCAGAAATCTCCATTTGGAAACAATTGCGCAATGCCAAGTATGTTGTAGGGGACAGGGCCGTCTCTGTAAGCTTCACCCAGAGGGACAATTCAGTTGTTGAGAAACAGATAGTAAGCCATTAGGCATGCTCTCCAAAGCCAGGCAATCCTGGCCTGCATGGCACCTCAGAGACCAAAGTGCTGATAGAATCCCCAATGCTGCATTCAATATCCTTCATTACCAAACACACTTAGCCCCTTTAAACCCAGCACATGCGTACACACACGGGCACAGACACACACTAACACCCGCACTCTGCCATTAGCCTTACCTGTCTCATCTGCCAGCCCTGCCATAGCCAAAAAATTGTCAGACTTCAGTTACCCAAGTCATAGACTGGGAGGTGAGAGGGTCATCTCAGATATCTTCTGTTCAGGGCCATATTAGTAAAAGAGTTAACTAGCTATTTATCTGCCAGCACCCGGACTACCCCACCTCCCCTGACCCAGCCCACTCCACCGCCTCTCAACCAACCCACCCCACCACCCCTCACCCAGCCGTCATCTGGCTGACAGACTGACAGACTGACTGGCTGGCTGGCTGGCTGGCTGGCTGGCTGGCTGGCTGGCTGGCTGGCTGGCTGGCTGGCTGGCTGACAGGCTGGCTGACTGGCTGACTGGCTAACTGGCTGACTGGCTGTTTCAGTCTCAGCAGCCCCTCAGTAAGATGACGGGATCTTTATTATTACTCTTCAAGGTGTCCTTATGCCAGTGTCCCTCACCCACTAAGCACAGAGCAGCACTGTCTGTCCTTTGCAGAGTACACTTACAGCTACGGTAAAATGAGGACAGGATGCAGGATATGATGATTCCACTCACCCAGTACTGTCTTTCTCAGGGGCTGCGTCTCAAAAAAAAAAAAAATGTATTTGTCACATGCGCCAAATACAACAGGTGTAGACCTTACTGTGCAATGCTTACTTACAAGCCCTTAACCAACAATAAGGTTAAAGAAATAGAGTTAAGGAAATATTTACTAAATAAACTGAAGTAAAAAATGTAATAAAAAGTAACACAATAAAATAACAATAACAAGGCTATATACAAGGGGTACTGGTACCGAGTCAATGTGCAGGGGTACAGGTTAGTCGAGGTAATTTGTACATGCACTGTAGGTAGGGGCAAAGTTACTATGCATAGATAAACAACAAGTAGCAGCAGTGTAAAAACAAAGGGGTGGATGTCAATGTAAATAGTCTGGGTGGCCATTTGATTCATTGTTCAGCAGTCTAATGGCATGGGGGTAGAAGCTGGTACCGCTTGCCGTACGGTAGCAGAGAGAACAGTCTATGACTTGGGTGACTGGAGTCTTTGACAATTTTGGGGGCATTCCTCTGACACCGCCTAGTGTTCGGCTGGGCAACTCCAGTCCTCGGGGGCCTGATTGATAACATACTTTTGCCCCAGCCCGTGTTATCACACCTGACTCCAATAATCAACTCATCATGGTCTTCCATTTAGAATGCAATTAGTTTAATCAGGTGTGTTGGCTATAGGGCTGGAGGAAAAGTCTGACACCAATCAGGCCCCCGACGACTGGAGGTGCCCAGGCCTGGCTAATGTATAGGTCCTGGATGGCAGGAAGCTTGGCCCCAGTGATGTACTGGGCTGTACGCACTACCCTCTGTAGCACCTTATGGTCGGATGCCGAGCAGTTGCTATACCAGGCGGTGTTCAGGATGCTCTCGATGGTGCAGCTGTAGAACGTTTTGAGGATCTGGGGACCCATTCCAAATCTTTTCAGTCTCCTGAGGGGGAAAAGGCATTGTTGTGGCCTCTTCACAACATTCGTGGTGTGTTTGGACCATGATAGTTTGTTGGTGATGTGGACACCATGGAACTTGAAACTCTCTACCCGCTCCACTACTGCCCTGTTGATGTGAATGGGGGTGTGTTCGGCCCTCCTTTTCCTGTAGTCCACAATCATCTCCTTTGTCTTGATCAAGTTGAGGGAGAGGTTGTTGTCCTGTCACCACACTGCCAGGTCTCTGACCTCCTCCCTCATCGTTGTCGGTGATCAGGCCTACCACTGTTGTGTCATCAGCAAACGTAATGATGGTGTTGGAGTCATGCTTGGCCACGCGGTCATGGGTGAACAGGGAGTACTGGAGGGGACTAAGCACGCACCCCTGAGGGGCCCCAGTGTTGAGGATCAGCGTGGCAGATGTGTTGTTGCCTACCCTTACCACCTGGGGGCAGCCCGTCAGGAAGTCCAGGATCCAGTTGCAGAGGGAGGTGTTTAGTCCCAGGGTCCTTAGCTTAGTGATGAGCTTTGTGGGCACTATGGTGTTGAACACTGAGCTGTAGTCAATTAACAACATTCTCACATAGGTGTTCTTTTTATCCAGGTGGGAAAGGGCAGTGTGTAGTGCGATTGAGATTGCGTCATCTGTGGATCTGTTGGGGCGGTATGCAAATTGGAGTGGTTCTAGGTTTTCCGGGATGATGGTGTTGATGTGAGCAATGACCAGCCTTTCAAAGCACTTCATGTCTACCGGCGTGAGTGCTGTGGGGCGGTAGTCATTTAGGCAGGTTACTTTTGCTTTCTTGGGGACAGGTACTATGGCGGTCTGCTTGAAACATGTAGGTATTACAGACTCGGTCAGTGAGAGTAAAAACACTTGCTCTGAATACCGCGCATGCTCTGAATACACGTCCTGGTAATGCGTCTGGCCCCGCGGCCTTGTGAATATTGACCTGTTTAAAGGTCTAGCTCGCATCACTGGGCAGCTCGCGGCTGTGTTTCCCTTTGTAGTCCGTAATTGTTTGCAAGCCCTGCCTCGTCCGACGAGCGTCAGAGCCATTGTAGTAGGATTCAATCTTAGTCCTGTATTGACGCTTTGCCTGTTTGATGGTTCGTCTGAGGGCATAGCGGGCTGTCACTGTCGGGACTGACTCCAGTTGTTGCTTGCTCTAGGTTAGACCATCTTTCAAGCAAATAATTGATAGAACGAAAGAGTACATTAATATATTGAATATGTTGATTATACAAATACACTAACAATACACTCCCTCCACTATTTACTGCACAAGAATTTATGAGCCACTGGTTTTGTAAATACACACTGCAATATACAATAAACACTGCTATGGAAATAAGTGGCTACAGTGGATGATTGTGTCTGTTTTATGCAGGGATTCTATATGATAAAACAGGAAGTGGGCTTCACAGGCAAGGATATTGCTGCTAGTAAGATTGCACCTAAATCAACCATTTATCGTCTCACTCACAATTTTGCCTAAGAACACAGTCATGAATGAAGAATGGTACCAACACATCCTCCGAGAGCAACTTCTCCCAACCATCCAAGAACAGTTTGGTGACGACCAATGCCTTTTACAGCATAATGGAGCACCTTGCCATAAGGCAAAAGTGATAACTAAGTGGCTCGGGGAACAAAATATCAACGTTTTGGGTCCATGGCCAGGAAACTCCCCAGACCTTAATCCCATTGAGAACTTGTGGTCGATCCTCAAGAGGCTGGTGGACAAACAAAAACCCACAACTTCTGACAAACTCCAAGCATTGATTATGCAAGAATGGCCTGCCATCAGTCAGGATGTGGCCCAGAAGTTAATTGACAGCATGCCAGGGCGGATTGCAGAGGTCTTGAAAAAGAAGGGTCAACACTGCAAATATTGACTCTTTGCATAAACTGAATGTCATTGTCAATGAAAGCCTTTGACACTTATGGAATACTTGTAATTATACTTCAGTGTACCATAGTAACTACTGACATAAAGATCTAAGAACACTGAAGCAGCAAACTTTGTGGAGACCAATACTTGTGTCATTCTCAAAACTTTTGACCACGACTGTATACTGTACAGCAGGGGTGTCAAACTCATTCCATGGAGGGCTTCCTTACTAATTAGTGGCCTTCATTCACTAATTGTAGGGGTTGATACATTTTTGTAAGGATAAATCAAGTCTGACATTTTAAAGTGGAAATTACAGACTTAAAAAGCATTTTTAAACCTTGAATACACTGCAATTTGCATTATCTGTGCCAAATGAAGATATCACACCTTTAGCTGCATATGACAGGTAACAACATATTGTCACACCTGCTCCCGCTCTCCCTCCCTGGTGCCCAGCACTACGCACTCCTGCCACCATCATTTAGCACACCTGCTTCCCTCGTCACGCGCATAGGCGATCATTGGACTCATCTGGACTCAATCACCTGTTATTTCCTCCCCTATATCTGTCTGTTCCCCAGCTGTCACCTGGTTCTGACGCTGTTTCCTGTCCTGTTTGATGTCTGTGTTATTAAATGTTAACTCCCCGTACCTGCTTCTCATCATCAGCGTCAGTTCTTTCACTTATCCCTCTTCCCACACCCCACCCCCCTGAATCTCCTCATGTAGACTTCTTAGGCCCTAATCAACTTCACACTCAGTCAAATTATAAAAAATAGAGTGGAATATAATTTTGTATTTTGGTGGTGGATGGGGGTTAGATGTATGTTCTTTGCCCCCCTGTTCAATAATTCATCAAATCGGCCCAGCGGGAGAGGAGACATAGATTAATGGCGTGTGATTGTGCAATGTCTGGATTTATCAGGGCCACGGAGGGAAAATTGACCACAACTACAAAAGGCTATTTCTGCTTTTATTTGATCAGCATGAAAACTCATCAAGGCTGGGGAAGGGGGGAGGAAAAGAGGGAGTGGGTGGAAGAGGGATGAGGGATGGGGGTGGGAGTTTCATTATGTGTTGATGGGGGCCCCCTGGTGCATCCCATCTTCATTTTCTGATCCTCCCTTTTTTCTCTCTCTGCCCGTTCCCCGGCCCAGCGACACATTCCTCATTCTGCCCCAGTCACCTGATTAATATGAAAGTGTTACAAGAAAATGAGAGTATATTGATTTGTTTTAAGGCAGAGGTCTGTCTGAGGCCCAGATAGTGTTATTCAAATTCACAAAGGGCCCATAGATAAGAGATTCCAATAAAAAGACAGAGAGCAATGTGGTGGAACAGAGAAGAGAAGTGGAAGGAGAGAGATGGGGTGGGGGGGGGAGGGAGAGAGAGAGAGAGATGAAGAGAGAAAGAGAGAGAGAGCTTTGACTCAGGGAACATTTAATCTCTCTTACAGAAGACTAATAGCCACTACTGTTTCAATGCTTTTTGCTCTGTTTTGTGTTTGAGGTGATTTAATTTGGAGAGAGAGAGAGAGAGAGAGAGAGAGAGAGAGAGAGAGAGAGAGAGAGAGAGAGAGAGAGAGAGAGAGAGAGAGAGAGAGAGAGAGAGAGAGAGAGAGAGAGAGAGAGAGCTGGTCCTGGGGCTCTGTTTACAAACACAAACAGACCCCACAGAGCCCCAGGACAGCAACACAATTAGACCCAACCAAATCATGAGAAAACAAAAAGATTTCCACATTGGAAAGAATTTACAAAAAAACTGAGTAAACTAGCATGCTATTTGGCCCTAAACAGAGAGTACACAGTGGCAGAATACCTGACCACTGTGACTGACCCAAACTTAAGGAAAGCTTTGACTATGTACAGACTCAGTGAGCATAGCCTTGCAATTGAGAAAGGCCGCCGTAGGCAGACCTGAGTCTCAAGAGAAGACAGTCTATGTGCACACTGCCCACTCCTGTGAGCTGCTGCCCAAGTCAAGCACTGGCCTTAAGCAAGAAACACACTGTGAATCTCACTTATCACAGTGGGAGGCCGTTCCTTCTCTTGGGGAAAAAAAGCGACGAACATAGCGCAGTGCTCATAAGTGACCAACAACTTGACTTTGAGCCAATCAGAGAGCACGAACCCCAACGTTGGGGAGCCAACATAATAATTTTTTTAAAGAGGGCATTTTCTCTCAGCAGATGAGAGATATGCAATGTAGGCTATGGGATGGTAGCTAGCTAAGTGAACAGATGCAATGCACACAACACTAAATACTTCCTCCATGCTAGCTAACCACTGTAGCTAGTACTGACATTTTTATTAAATCACAATGGATTAGATAGTTTCCATGAAACAGCTGCTGTGTTGCCTCCCGAGTGGTGCAGCGGTCTAAGGCACTGCATCGCAGTGATTGAGGCGTCACTACAGACCCAGGTTTGATCCCAGGCTGTGTCACAACCAGCTGTGACTGGGAGTCCCATGTTGTCCGGGTTAGGGGAGGGTTTGATTCATCACGCTCTTGCAACTCCTTGTGGCGGGCCAGGTGCCTGCAGGCTGGCTCGGTCGTCAGTTGAACGGTGTTTCCTCTGACACATTGGTGCAGCTGGCTTCTGGGTTAAGTGGGCGGGTGTTAAGAAGCATGTTTTGGCGGGTCATGTTTCGGACGCATGACTCGACCTTTGCCTCTCCTGAGCCTGTTGGGGAGTTGCAGTGATGAGACAAGATTGCAATTGGATATAACGAAAAAGGGTGTAAAATAATAACAATAAATAAACAGCTGCCTGTGTTAGCTGCTGAGTCTGTGCAGTGTTCTTAGCTAGCTAGCTAGCTATGTTGTGCTAGCTAGTAAATATGGTAATGTTATCTAGCTAGCTAAACATTTGGCTATGGGCTGGCACTGGCAGTATGGGATTATGGAAAGTGAATTAAATTATTTGTTTATCTTGTAGATAGTTATCTAACTGTGGCCATCTGGCTAGTATCAACAAGGGCTTTCTACAAAATATCAACATTAGCACAGATAGCTTAGAATCTAGACCATAAGCAATACGCATAAATATGCATTGCCAAACAACTCTACTGCCACTTTCTGGTTTGGAGTATTTTAACAAGGCTGAGTGGCTGATGACTTCCAAGGTCTTTGCTGTTTTAACACAAAAGAGATTGACTGCAAATATTTGGCAATCCTACCGGTTTGTCTGAGCTTTTAAAGTGCTATCATGAGGGTGTCTCAGTTTTCTTAAAGCATTAAGGTCTGTCTGCATGTAGTTTTAATGTTAATGTTTTTGGATTGTACCTAGTCCAAAAAATAACTAAATATATATATAGAGACAAATACATTTAGTGATTGATAAAATATTTGGATTTGAAGCTGCTCTGAAGTGTCAAGTACTATCTCTGTTCCGTGGATTAGGCAGCTAGTTTGCCATTTGTGCGCTCCTTTGTGATTTGGCTTTTGGTCTTTGCTGTCACAAGTTCTGAAGGTTGAAGAAAAAGCGGTGTCAGAAAGCTGATTGGTAGCGTAGAATTTCTAAGACAATCTGAATCTCATATTCAGCTACTTTGCCACAGTGGATTAAGATGATCTAAGAGGGCTTTGAGAGCACGATACAAATCAGACCAGGGAGAAGAACAGCAAAGAGCACAGGGAAATGTACCCTTTTTGTCCTTCGAAGCTAATTGTTAAAGTTATTTCCTCTCTCTCTCTCTCTCTCTCTCTCTCTCTCTCTCTCTCTCTCTCTCTCTCTCTCTCTCTCTCTCTCTCTCTCTCTCTCTCTCTCTCTCTCTCTCTCTCTCTCTCTCTCTTGTCAGAGCTGCTCTCTAAATTAAAAAAAGTAATTTTGTTCAGGCGTTTGGAAAAATATAAATTTTGTTCTGACATTTATTTTTATTTTTATACACACCTGTGATAGAATAGACATACATAGGCACACAGTTATATGCCTTGTCATCACAAGTGTTAGTGTTTCTGTCACTGTTGATTTTAATGGAAAAGGGAATGTAATGAACATTATTACTGGATAATTTTTTATTTTAACCTTTATTTAACGAGGCAAGTCAGTTAAGAACACATTCTTATTTAACCCTTTTTCTCCTCCACTTTCCCATTCTAAAGTGCTAAAATGTATGTAATTTTTACTCAGTCAGTGTTAGTGTTACACAGTGACTTTGTGTTGCTTTGAATTTTCCATAAATACAGCACATTTCAATTTACAAAAAGTATCTACAATTCTTTGACACTCTTGATAAAGATGAGCAAAAATGACTGTATAAAATAAATAATTAAAATACTGAGCTATATTGTGTGCTAAAAAATATATGGAATTGTTATTTTATACTAATACAATTGCTCTGAGAAATATATTTTGTTTAACAAGTCATATGAGTTTTTTCTGAAAAAGTTGACATTAAGAGTCAAAATGATGGTCACCCCTAAAGATTAATATAAATAAAATGGTCAAAAGTTTATTCCTAGCACGCAATGACTACATCAAGCGCCGCAGTTCATTTTGTTGTGTTTCAGATTATTTTGTGCCCAATAGAAATGAATGGTAAATATTGCATTATGTCATTTTGTAGTCACTTTTATTGTAAATAAGAATATAATTTCTAAACACGTCTACATTAATGTGTTATGCTACCATGATTACGGATCATCCTGAATGAATCTTGAATAATGATGAGTGAGAAAGTTACAGATCCACAAATATCATACCCCCAAGACATGCTAACCTCTCACCATTTAAATAACAGGGGACAAAGAGTGACTTGTTATCAGTGATAATATATCAGGTTTGATTAAGTAGTGTAGTATCCAGTCCTCTCCTCTCCAAGCCTTCCAGATTAAGGCCTGCTGGAGAAGTGGCACAATGCAGTATTATAGGCTGAAGAGAGGGACAGACAGACCGACAGACAGACCGACAGACCGACAGACAGACAGACAGACAGACAGACAGACAGACAGACAGACAGACAGACAGACAGACAGACAGACAGACAGACAGACAGAGAGAGAGAGAGAGAGAGAGAGAGAGAGAGAGAGAGAGACTGCTTCTCCACTAAATCTGTATCTTGGCTGTCACAGGCCTTTTAAAGGTTACTGTAATCTGTGACCACTGTAACACTTGAGGACTGGAGAAAGCCCTCTGCAGTTAATGGTGGAATTGTGATATATATTGCGTTGGCAAAAAGCAAAAAGGAGGTAGATTGAAGGTAATTTAACCCACAGACATTTGGCGAGAGATGGAACATGTAGAGAGAGAGAGAGAGAGAGAGAGAGATGGAGTATCATCTGAGGGTATACAGTTCTGATCTGAATGTGTGTTTGATTTGTGAAATTAGAAAACCTTGTCATTTGGCTGACAAATATTACTTTGCTGCCTTGAGCTTGGCATCCATCTTTTTCATTTGATGGGGGGGGGGGGGGGGGGGGGGTTCTTGAAAGCATTTGGGATATTAGAGAAATTAAGTATAAGGCCGACTTCATTCCCTTTCCTGGTGCTGGTGCTTTTTATCATAAGCACTAGATAGTCAATAATTTACAGAATCTATGCCGGGAACATCTTTTGTGATCTCATATATAATTTACCCCCGAATCCACCCTTTGGCAAAAATTACTCACATCATTAAAAAATATTTAATTAGGCTGTAGTTTATACAGGCCTCATGGGGGAGTGGTGATTTGCATGAGGCAGGTCGCCCTGTGTACTGTGTGAGGGAGATTGGATGTGAGAGGGGGTTCAGTGGGTCACAGGCTCAGCCAAGGACCACCATTTGCCAAGGTCAGGCAGGTAGCTGGGTGCTTCCCTTGGGTCCCTTCCAGCACACAGGAAAGACATCTCCAAATGCCCTTAATTACTGGCTTCCTTTAAGCCATTGACGGTCTGTTTTAAAATCCCCTCTGCTTCTGATGCCCACGACACTGTAGCCATATATGTGTTGCCTTCCATTTGTTTTGGAACCAGGAGATAACTAGATATATTCACTAGGGCCCTGGTTATTTGATATTCTACATGAAGAGGTGGTGTGATACCACTTTGGCATAGAAAACACACACAAGAGATGGGTGGGAGGACGCTGCTGCTTTTGCCCTTTATCCAAGTGATGCTGGGTTTATTATCAAGTGATGCTGGATTTATTATCAAGTGATGCTGGGTTTATTATCAAGTGATGCTGGGTTTATTATCAAGGCTGGTGAACCCTCCCTTCCTCCCTCCCTCTTTCATAGAATAAGTCAGTAATCACATAGGTCTGGCATTAGTTATTCAAACCCTACAATAACAGCAGTTTGCCATGTTAAGAAAAAAATGTTTCATTAAAAAAGAACTTGCATAGCTTTATGCCAAGTGTTATCAATTTCAGGGCAATGTAATATGAATCATTAATACAAGAGTAATTATACACTATCAACCTTAAATGCAGTAATTAATTCTGAACCCTAGAGCCAACATCAATTTATTTGATTAGTACTTTACAAAGTCACACTAATATTTTAGAAGTGTGGGAGGGACTTTTTGGTCGATTCTTTTTTTTTTCTCCCTCCCAACAGTCATCTGTAATGTTACTTTCCTCATGGGATGGTGCTCTATAGCATGATCATATCTGATCATTTAATATGTACGTTTCAAGGCTTTTAAGTTATAAGTAAAATATTAACTGAGTGTACAAAACATTATAACTCTCTGGTCCGTAATCACACATTCACTTTGGACTTATTGATGTGCACCCCCTTTTTCACTCAGAACAGTCTCAATTCGTTGGGCACGGACTCTACAAGGTGTCGAAAACATCCACAGGGGTGATGGCCCATGCTGACTCCAACAGTTATGTCAAGTTGTCTGGCTGTCCTTTGGGTTGTGGACCATTCTTGGTACACACAGGAAACTGTTGAGTATAAAAAAGCCAGCACCATTCTCAAACTGGGGTGCCTGTCACCTACTACCATACCTCGTTCAAAGGCACTTAAATATTTTGTCTTGCCCATTCACCCTCTGAATTATTTATTTATTTTATTTAACTAGGCAAGTCAGTTAAGAACAAATTCTTATTTACAATGACGGCTTACCTACAGGGTCAGAAAATGTGCCTTGCTCATTTCACCTTGTCAGCTGTATCACGCTTCACCATCTGGCAGTCTGACGGACTAATCTGGGTTTGGCGGATGCTAGGAGGACGTTACCGGCCTGAATGCATAGTGCCAACTGTAAAGTTTGGTGGAGGAGGGATAATGGTCTGGGGCTTTTTCATGGTTCGGGCTAGGCCCCATAGTTCCAGTGAAGGGAAATCTTAACGCTACAGCATACAATGACGGTCTAGACAATTCTGTGCTTCCAACTTTGTGGCAACAGTTTAGAGCTCTTTCCTGTTTCATCTTGACAATGCCCCCATGGTCCATACAGAAATTGTTTTTTCGAGATCGGTGTGGAAGAACTTGACTAGCCTGCACTACACCTTTGGGAGGAATTGGAATGCCGACTGCGAACCAGGCCTAATCGCCCAACATCAGCTCTTGTGGCTGAATGGAAGCAACTAATGTTCCAACATCTAGTGGAAAGCCTTCCCAGAAGAGTGGAGGCTGTTATTGCAGCAAAGGTGGTACCAACTCCATATTAATGCCCATGATTTTGGAATGAGATGTTTGACGAGCAGGTGTCCACATACTTTTGGTATTAAGTACTGCCTTTTTATGTTTGGTGGTCGAGTCTTCTTTTAAAACCAAGAGGCATTAAGTACTGCCTTTTTATGTTTGGTGGTCGAGTCTTCTTTTAAAACCAAGAGGCATTAAGTACTGCCTTTTTATGTTTGGTGGTCGACTCTTCTTTTAAAACCAAGAGGCATTAAGTACTGCCTTTTTATGTTTGGTGGTCGAGTCAGGTGTTTTATATTACTATTTTCCTTCCTTTCAGCCAGCCAGTCAAGTGTCAAAGGCATAAATATTGCTAAGTGACTTTCTACAGAGTTAGCATGTTGCTAAGGGTGCCTGGCCCAGCCGTGCCCCAACCTGACGACACCACACACACACCAGCCTAATTCACAATGCAAACGCAGCCGCTGTAATCCAAATGTCCTTTCTGCCATCACAGAGTATAATCTGCTGCCTCTCTTGTAATAGACAAGACCGGACACTTTACTGCCCACGACGCCACACAATGAATATTTGAGCCTGTATTATTTATCCCTCGGCTGCGCATTGTTCTCATCTGGGCATCAGCAGAGATTAAGGCAGATGACTGCATTGTTGAGCTAAGGCTCATTCTAATACAGTTAAAATAGTCATTGGACGTGTTCATGAATTAAAATGGACCACAAAAGGTTTGTCTGCCGCCAAGCCTGTGAAAGAGAGATAGCTTTTGGCTTGTTTCATCTCCATTCTGAAATGTATTCAGCATACTGGGCTGGCACATTCACGCTGCCCGCACGGGCTGCTGTCATCTCTTTTATTATTTTAGCATAATCCAGTTATAAATGGGAATCGCCATCTCTCATCCTTGTTCGGTAATCCATGGTAGTGTGTTGCTCTTTAGGTTAAAGACTGACGTAAAATGGTCTCTCCTTTGTAAGGGGGGTGTGATTATGTCCCTCTTTTGTCTGAGGGGAGATTCAGCCATTTGTAATCTGTAGGAGATCCAAACCCCAGCCCAGCCACCAGGCCTGGCCCCCTCCACCTCCACCTCCACCTCCCCTGTCCCCTAACCACCTCCCCTAACCCCCTCCACTTCTCCAGACCTCTGAGAGAATCTCATTCCCCCTTGGCCCAGTAGATAGAAGCTAGAGATGTGTCCCAAATTGCACACTATTCCCTGTACTGTGCACTACATTTGACCAGAGCCCTGTGGACCATGGTCAAAAGTTTGGGACGCACAGTGTCAGCCTTCTAAAGGAGACTCTGAAAATACTTCTTTGTAATGTGTCTTCTTCTCTCTGTTGCTTCCTTATCTAACGCTATCCCGATTATGTCATGATTTATCTAACAGAACCATGTCTGTTTGCTGTGTATTGGTTCCTGATCTAAGTAGTATCTTAGTTCTTAGATACTCTTTTTGACATACACATCTTGGAGAGACTGAATAGTTAAAGGGATAGTTCACCCATTACAAAATGACACATTAGTGCCTAACCAAAGTTTCTGATTGCTGTCATACTTTGTCCATAGAGTGCTTACAGAGTAAGGAAACCAATGTGTTGTTTTGAAATTTGGGTGAACTGTCCCTTTCAACAACACTATTGTATTAGGGGGGGTTACCTTTGTGATAAAAAAATACAAAGAGGTCATGAAAAAAGTGCAGGGGCATGGTTTTTCTGGAGTACCGTCCAATTGACCTCTATGAAATGATTAAAATTATTATTTTCCATTTTAAAGTAGGGACCCTATCAAGTTTGGTTGGTTTTTGTTATTGAAGAGTTTTATTATTCATTTAGCTTGTCCTCTTGGACAAGGACATCACTAAAATAAAGACATAATAAAGATAACATTGTTGGCTAATGGGTTTGTTTATCTTTGCTTTTTCTTATCTACCTTCATGCATTTGCTAAACTTCCTTATGCCTCATGCTTGATGTAAAAGCACCGCAGTCAACAGAGGGAGGTTATCCCGTAGAAGTAGAATGAGTAGAATTAGAATGAGTAGAATTAGAATGCCCATGTTTAGAGGTTCTATATCCATTCTACTCAATTATATTGTTCATCCTGCCATTTGACATGTAGTGAAAGTATGTGGTACATAGGCTCTAAGTTTCAAACACTTTTTATCAGCCTTGTATATTTTATGTTTTTAATTTGTTTAAGTGATTTTAAGTTGTTGGCTAGATAAATAGTAAACACATACAGCAACAACAGCAAGTTCACGTCACGGTATTGGTCATTTCACTTCTTAATCATTGTCTCTGCTTTGGAGGATCATTTATGAAGGACTAAATTGCTTTGAGGGATTTGACATTAAAGAGATTATACCCATGTAATCCCCTTGTCCCAGTAGACCCAACCTGATCAGTGAGCATTGCATGGCCAAACACCAGCGTAACGTACTGAAGGAAATACCAACACTCACACACACACACACACACACACACACACACACACACACACACACACACACACACACACACACACACACACACACACACACACACACACACACACACACACACACACACACACACACACACACACACACACAAGGAAATACCACTGCCATGCGATTGGATATTCAAGAAGGGGGTTGGTATTAGAGGCTGAGACATATTAACAGCCTTCTGGTTTTCCTTGTCATCCCCAGTTAATTGGAATGAGCTGGTAACACCGGGGCCCTGTACAAAAAGGGCCAGAGCCGACTCTACTTTCTGAGGAGGCTCAGGTCCTTCAACGTGTGCAGTAAACTACTGCATACTTTCTATTAGTCTGTGGTGCTGGCAGTCCTGAATGAACGAGTACTGAATGAATAAGTCCAAAGTGAATGTGTGATTACGGACCAGAGAGTTACTCACGGATGGATGCCTAATTGTTAAACTAGGTCCTAACACCCCAACAGTTCCAGGTCTATGCCGGCAGGAAGGACCTCCTGTAGCACTCTCTGGCACACCGTGGTGGGATCAGTCTGTGAATGAAAGTGCCCCTCTGCATCATAACCACACACACATGGTGCTACTGTAATAATGACCCTCCCTGTCTCTGTGTCCCTCCCTTCCTGCAGGTGGAGCTGACAGGCAGCAGTGTGTTTGACTACGTCCACCCTGGTGATCATGTGGAGATGGCAGAGCAGCTGGGCATGAAGCTGCCCCCGGGCCGAGGCCTCCTCTCTCAGGGCACCGCCACCGAGGACGGCGCCAGCTCTGCATCTTCCTCCTCACACACAGAGACTCCCGAGCCAGGTGGGCAGAGAGGGAGGAGAGGGAAGGAAGGGAGAGGATAGAGATGATGGGTGGTGGAGAGTTGGGAGGGGGAAGATGAGGAGGGGGTGTGGGGTGATGAGGAGAGAGGGGTGACAGGGGATTTGGCATGTTTATGTTGTTTTGTAATTACGTTACTCTGGTCATCTGAAAACTACTATCAGTTTGGGTGTTTGGCTAGTATAACTGATTTTGTTGTTGTTGTTGTTTTTACAGCAAAGTACAAAAATGTTATGCCATGTCAGTGGTGTAAAGTACTTAAGTAAAATGACTGGACAGTACTACTTAAGTAGTTTTTGGGGGTATCTGTACTGTACTTTTGTTTTACATATTTGGACAGATGGATATGTAATCTTCACTTCAACACTATTGACAGATGAAGGTTACCCAGTTCAACAAATCACACACAAAAAAAAAAACTTTTAAAATGTTATGCAATTAAAATAAACAAAAATGACTTTTACTTATGGTGAAAAAGTTTGTACACCCCTACCTTTACCATCACATAAAAT